>CM029546.1:30612013-31040671 GCA_017141385.1 Sogatella furcifera
TGAAATCACCTCTATTAAAATTCAATATTCAATGAATGACTAACAGTGTTCGGAAACATATCCATATGGTGTTATGTGAGGTATCATACTCATTTAAATGAGATAGAAACCTTAATTCCTTCCAATTTAATCTCTTTTTTTATCATCCAAATAAAATATGCTTCCAGTCCAAATCCAATATTTCTCAGTCACAAAAAATAACACTACCATTTTTTACTCAGACAATACGCACTAATTTAACATACCAGCGTTGTATTGAAAGCCGTGAATTTGTAGACAATGTGCTAAAGACAGTACGGATGTCAGCGGCCACTGTCCAGCTTTGGAGGTCAAAAGGGCTATAAACAGGACAATTGAATGTGACACGTAGATTCCCTCGAGATTTAATGGGGTGTGTTGGGGAAGATAGCTTTGTTGGCAGAGACACGAGTGGGGTATGGGGTGATGGGGTGGGGTGTAAAGACGAAAGGCTGTTCATTACGACGAATTGCGGCGGCTATTAATTCGGCAGCGCGGAAATTAAGTCACGGAAAGCTTGTTTCATTTTGAGGTCTTGCTCGGTAGTCGTCCTTTCTTTGAGTTTCCCACCACACACGCTCTTTTATTCGCTCATCTACAACCCCTCTATCCTTCTATCTTTTGTCTCTCTTTTACTCTCTACTATTCCTTCTTCATCCTAACTGTCTATCCAATCGTAACTTTTTCTCTACTCTTTTTCTATTCTTTTCTTTCTTTATATCGTAATCATCATCATCATCATCCCCAATGCCAATCTATCAAATCTTCATTCCTTCTATACTCTCTTTTTTAAATGATCACAATCTCCTTGTTCGATCTATATCTCTATGTCTTATTTTTTTCTCTTCACCTTGGGTAAAGGGTGTCCACAACCCTTTCAACCGTGAGCCGCTGGCTATCATCGAATTATATTCGCGTGTTTCCAACCTGCTTCACATGACTGTGTCCTCTATTATTATATTCACATCACCGCCACAATTCATCTGAACGGTAGTTGTTGGAATTGAAACAGGAAATCGACCAGTGTTGTTATTTTTCTGTTCTCAACCCCTTTTCGTGATAACCAGCTATCAAGTATGGTGATCCTAAAAACCGACAACCCTATTTCTGAATGGGTGTCAATATGGTATGACTCTAGCTTTGAAATGACAAGGGAGTTGGTGGCTTTCTTAATTCTGTTGAAAATTAATCATGGGAAATTTCGGCAACTGAAATTCAATTAGAAACTACAGTATATTGTATATATAATATTCCTCCTTTTGTATTTTTCAATTTAGATTAGAAATTGATTTTGAGGACTACAGTTAAGCGATTGGATTGCATCTCTGTTCAATTATTCCAGATTCATGATGCTCCATATGTAATGATAAAGTATGAACTTTTAGAGTTTACACTTTTTGTACTCTGTGAGACTTGAGAATATATACCTTTATACTATTAATCTTCCTGCTATCAATGTGGTAGGAGTTGGCTAACCGAAGTTATACAGTACTTATATTTTAAACTAATAAAATAATGATTCAAGTTTGAGATCTTTCCTTCAGATGAATTAATTCCTCTCACGTTTATGCTATTCCATGGAATGAAGTTTTCGGCACAATAAATGAATGGCTACGGTTGATAGAGCTCTCATTTATTTTACGTTCTCAGTCTTTTTCATCCGAACAAGAGGAGGTTTGAGAACAAAGCAAATCATCAAGGTATGGT
The DNA here is from genome assembly GCA_017141385.1 of Sogatella furcifera. Classification (NCBI taxonomy): domain Eukaryota; kingdom Metazoa; phylum Arthropoda; class Insecta; order Hemiptera; family Delphacidae; genus Sogatella; species Sogatella furcifera. The sequence continues at coordinate 30,613,739 of CM029546.1, forward strand.
GGAGAAGATGGCATTGGCTGTAAAAACTTGGAGCGAATTGTGCAATAGACTGAAATAAACCTCAGATGATGAACACCTAAATGGAACCGGTGAATATGACTGGTGGTATAGGTGAGTTGTTTGAACTATTCATTCTGTAGGTGCAGAGGATATAAAACTGTGAAGAACAATGAATGGGGGAGGGGAGAAGAGCGAGTATTGTTGTTATTAAAGTGAGATGCCTGAAGGCTTGGAGGAGCAGTGCGCTCGTTCCTTTTGGAAAAGGGTCTCAAAGGGCGGCGGGCGGAAGTGAGGCAAAAGGGGAATTGAGGAGATTACAAAACCCCGGAGAACAATGCGGGGAACACGTCACAGCGAAAAGGGGTTCGTGGGGTCGAGGGGATAAAATAGAAGGGAGCCGGTCTTGACGGGGAATGAGAAACTGCAAGAGAAGGATTTTGAAGTGAGTGAGGGTGGGTGTAGTTCGCAGGAGAGGAATCTGCCGCGATTAGAGAGCTTCGAGTCGGAGGCTTTCATCCCTGAATTCACCCCTCAGTTCTCCAACTTGACTCACCCACTGCATACATCGTTCGCCCAAGGGATGGTCTAATACTGCTGGGGTGAGAAGACTCAGAACACTACTACCGGCAACAACTATTACAAGACAGTAATAATACTCCCGGACAGCATCCGGGGCGGACGGAGAGGGGAAGGACATATCAATCGAAGGGAGGAAACTGTACTAATGGAACATTTCACTGATTACAGCTATTCTGACAATGATACTGAGATCTCCTCCCCACTCCCCCACTAACCCCATCCAGCTGATAACATCGAACTTGGTCGTCTTGATCGTGTTGCTAAGCCCGACGTCTATGTTCTATATACATGCCATTAGGTTATAGCCGAGACTACCTCCCAGTTGCTTTGGCTGTAAGTGCATGATACAACCCGGCTATGTATGCTAATGCTAATACATAACAGCAAAGTGGCAATGTACTGAGCAACTTAACATGGATACAGCAAGAATGCTGCTCATCTGAAACCAGCCAACACAAGAACTAATGTAAATGTAGTCTGTAAATGTATTTTGTAGTCTGAAAATGTAGATTTTACTTTTATTTGTATATATTATTTTTATAAATGTATTTTAAAATCTAGTCATTTTGACAAATGGCTTTGATTATCTTACATTCAAGTCAAGGAATTTTTAATCTAGAACTAAGGACTACAGAAGTAGTCCGAGAATCGCAAAAACTTATAGGATGTGCAAGAATCGCAGTCAGACATAGTCACGGGAATGAATGAATCTTACATAAATTCTAAGAAAATCAACAAACTGACAATACAGTAGACTAATATTCTGAATATAATTTAATGTCATAAATTGTTTTTCAAGCAATAACTTTATTTCATAAAATAATATATCATCTATAAATGATTATGTAGTTGATTCTTAATAAAAATAATGTTTTGAATTGTTTTTTTTTCTTTTAGAATTCTTTCCACTCATGTGACAGATTTTGCATATTGATTCACTTGAACTGATCAAATTCATAAATTATTTTGTTTTTCATGGACGATAAATATAATGGACCATAGACATTTTTCGATTCTGTATAAACACAAAATCCTTGAGATGGTCATCACTTGCTTACATTATTTAATAGTTGTTAAATATTACAAATGCCTTTAATTGTTAATATGCACGATATAGTGGAGGTCCTTTGAACATCTGCTTGTGAGTGCTCTATTTCTGACTGCCGAGCAGGGAGACCGTGCTATGTATGAGCAACAAAAATTCTCTGTCGAGTACTTCCCTGTTATACACAAAACCATTTGAAATGTCAGCTCTGGAGCATATAAAACAAACAGCTATCCTGTTCACTGCTCACACAGCCACAGACCACGAGTATAGTAGCCGGTATTCTACACATGTTCGTTAGCTTGGGAAACAGGATGTGCTATAATGACATTATTTGTGTTCCTCATGACAGTGAAGGTGGATGAATGGTAGCATAGAAAATCTATCACCGAAATGAACTGCTTTGTTGATGACAAATGAATTTTTGGAGTTGCATTTAAAAATGATGATAGTACCTACTGTTCAAGGCCTTCATTAATCATTACTAATTACACATTACGCACGGTTTGCTTCTTTGAAAATTTTCATGATAAGAATATAGAAATTCAATCCAATTCAATTTCACTTCAAAAATTAATTCATTTCGCACAACATAATAATAATTACATTATTACAATGTAACCAGGTGGTAATCTCAATACAAAAAAACTCACTCAATACAAAAAATTCAGTAAGATATACAAACTATTTTAACATGATTAAATAATGTTTTACTTCAAAATACAAATGAAATGTTACAATAAGCGAAATAAATATGGGCACCCCTAGGCGAAAGCCCTATTGGAGTGCACTACTCTTGAAAATTAAATTATAGACTATAGAGTAGTAGGCCACGCTCTACACGGGATATCAACTCAATTAAGTACTAAATTGAATTAAATTAACTAGTGTTACGGTTTCTATAATGTGAAAAAAATGACTAGGCCTAAATCTTAGATGCATTTCAGAAATACAGAATGCATTTCTACTGTATGACTTATTAGGCATAATTGAGTCTAGGCAATTCATTATCTAAACTCTAATTTGACAGCCTATCTCAAGTACATTAAATGAAGTATCGATAGATAACAGACCACATGTGGCGTAATATCAAACAGTTTCTACTTGAGAAGCTTTTGCTGCAGTCAACTACGGTATTGCAAAGCATAGTCAAGAAAATTTCAAATACAGAACCATTACTACACTTTGTATGGGAATAGCCATTGAATTTGCAATTCAATGCAATGCTAGCCAAATGTTTGATTATAACACTGCAAAAGCGAAAATAATAGCAGTGATAATAGTGGGTAGGCATGACAGTGTGAGTTAATATGTTGTAAGTGGGATGTAGTTGACCGACCTACGCTTTGTTTGAGATCTAGGACTGTTCACTGTTCTGTGCCCACCAGAAACAGAACAGTGATACTAGGTAAAATGAGCATGAACATGAAACATGACAGACGCGTCTTGTGTTTCTCGTTTGTTGGCTGGCTATATTAGTTGCGTGTTCTCCTGGTCGGGCTTCCTTTACGTACAAATTGCTCGATTTCCACCATCCTACCATTTATTTCTCTTCTCCGTCTTCCTATTCGTATGCAAATGTCTTGTCATGTCGGCAACCATCCTTTCTCTCTCTCCCTCACTCCGCCTCCTTCCCCTCTAAATCCAAGTAAGGAATGCTCCTCATACTCCAACTTGAATCCTTTTACCTGTTTGGGACCTAACATTGTTACTCCCCTTGCATCCTGTAATAAGATACAAGCTTGCAATCCTCGGCTGTCTGTTTGTCTCAAAGTCACTGAGTGAACCGTAAACTCTTTTTTCCCAATTCTTCCTCTAAATCCATTTCTCAACAAAAACGCTCGAGAAGAGAACGATATTTGGAGATATAATGCTAGAGCAATATTTTTTTATAAACTCAACAAAAATATTTTAATCAATGCCAGGTATTCAATATAAGGCTACTGATTGAGTGATTGTTTGATTATACAGTATCTGATTGTAGAAAATTGGTCTCATTTCATACTTGTGAGCTATTGAAAATAAATAAAAACTTGAACTGTGTTGTACAGTACACAAGGTAGTGATGTTTGACGTTCAAATCTCGAACTGGCCACAGTTCTCGAAAGGGCAGGCCACACCAAGCTCGCTAACCTAGGGCTAACACTAGGGCTCTAGAAAAGGGCTTTTTATAGGGCCCTACGAACTATGCAGTAGAAGTCATTTTCAATACTGTAATGCAAGTATGCAACCTTGAATAACTTAGATGAATAAATGCTCGAAACTAGTATAAAAACACAGATTATCATTTCTGGAACAATAAATATTAAATTGTATTAGTTATAAATTGTAAGTTTTTCACTGTTTATGCGTAATCAAGTCATGGCTTCGTTGACTAGGGGCTAGGGCTTCAGTCGGTGATGTATATTATGAAGTTAGATATGATCTACACATATAAATTCCTGATCCTTTCAAGTTTCTCTCCAACGACTTAAGAAAATCCAAACTAGAAGGCCAGGGGTCCTTGGATTTCAATAACTAAAGACTTTATGAAAAAGTGTTGAGTTTATTTCTCATGAGGAACACATTGCATCATTTACCATCCACACTAACATTGTCAACTATCATTAACATGTCAACTTCAAAGAAACATTGTTATTGAAAGTAAATGAATTTCCGGTAAGGTCTCATTGACCGTCAATTCAATTCAATAATTCCAATTCGAGGGAATTAATCAGAGTGAGTGCATCTAGTTTGGCACGTTGCTGCAGTCGTGGAGGAAAGGTTTTCACGGTTTCAGCCAAACTCTGAAAAAACAAATCTACTCCCGAACCACCGTCATACGCACATGAATTTTTAATGTTCTCGGAGAATGCTAGATTTCCACAGTTAGTGTTCATATGAGATTTAGTGTCTTCTTTACTGTCTAGTTTTTCCGAATAGGTTATTGAATGCTGAGATGACGGAGAGCCGCACGATTCCTCCAGAATTGTTTCAGGTTCTCCCACCATGTCATTATTGTCAGTTGTAAGGAGATCGTCCAGTTCCACTTCTTCAACGTAGATGTTGTTCACATTGCAAGGTTGTTTCTCTTGTCTTGTAGCTCGTCTGGAAGTGAACAAATAGAAGTAACACAAAAGTATAATATATATTCATGCCACAAATATGATACTGTATATAATGCTAACATTCAAGTACTATTTTTCTAACAAGAAAAAGGTAAATAGTGCTAAACACAATAATTTATTTGTGTTATTTTCTAAGTTTCTATGTATAGTCCAGTCAAATTAAACAAAAAGAGTAAAAGTCGGAGGACCCAGCTGAAAATTTGCAGATATGATCAGAAAAGGGCGCTGAATAACATACTAAAAGTCCCCAAGAGTCCCCTGTGAGCTTCGGCCGCCATCTTGAAAAAACCGTAAAATTTACCTACTAGGAATTGGTTTTTCATGAATTGTGGCCGAACAAAGCGTCGGACGAGAAAATTTTAAGGGACCTTTTTTGTATACAATAAAATTTGGAAAAGAATAAGACCAATTGCAACTTTGTATCATTAACCGTTTTTGGATACAATTTTTTAAAAATTTGTCAATTTTTTTCATAGGATCGAGAATTTGAAATTTTTCTTACTCAAGAAGTTTGTTACTATAAATTGGGCACTCGTACATCCGTATTTCATAATCCCTCTCGGCGAAATTCATTTCTCTTTCATTTGAGACCAATTCCACACTTCTATGTTCAATATTTTTTGTGCTACAGCGATTTTAGTAAACCCTTACACCCCCAAAAACACCAAAAATTGCTTATTTTAACACAAAAATCTTACTAAAAAGTTGGGATTTGTTTATACTTCTTGAATACTGTTCCTGGGACCCTAGGCTGTCATTAGCAATGTTCATCCGACCAAAAGTATCGTAGGATTCTTGGGTGGTGGGTCAAAAGCATCCCCTATATTTTAAATTATATATATTTATTCATAACTTTTGAACGGTACGTGGAATTTCATCGTGTGATAGCTCATCGTTTTTCAACAGTATGGGAGATGAACGCTGATAGCTGAAAATTCAATCAAACGAGAGAATTAATTGGAAACTGTTCCAATATTAACTGACTCTACTTGCTGTAAGCTGTAAGGAAACATAATGACTGGCCTGGTCATTTTCCTTAAGGAAAATCCAATTTTTGGATAATTATTTCAACAAATAGAACTGGAGCCGAAAATTAAGGCGTTTTCGTCAGTTCTTTTCGCGTTACAACAGTTAATGTAGTCTGCAAATAACCTGCGTAAGCTGAAGTGACTGTAAGCTGACTAGTGAATGAAGTTACGAATATCCTCTAGTAGGGTCTAACAGTTGGTCCACTTACTCGTTACATTACTAGTAACTAATCAATAATGAGAACTCACAAAGGTGAAACCAACTTTTGTCACATGCCCTACCTTTGCCGCGAAATTTTATTTCTATTTTCTTAGAAAACATTTGGTTAGTTGGAAGGGTGGTTGATTTTATTGATCTACTGTGATAAGAAGATAGACTTAGTAATATTGTTAGATGAATAATAATTTTAAAATTCTTATTCTCAAAATCAAGATATAGAATTACAAAGAATTCAATTTCAGTAGGTTGTACAGAACTCACTCATAATATTGGAACTGCCACACGAGCAGTGAGATTATGTTGAAATCAACTTCCTTTTAAGTCTGATGAAAACTTTTCATTACAACAAATTAACTTAACAGAGAAAACAAAATTCATTATAACAAATTAAAATCAATATCGCGAGTTGATTGGTCTTTGAAGATACTTTAAACCTATTCATATTGTGTTATACAAACTGTACTTCAATAATTAAGTATTTCTGTGACAATATTGGTTTCACGGATGACGCATCTCTAGAAAAAATATATTACTACTGATTAATAGACATCAGAAGGAAAAGTTTTTGTAGAACTCACTGGGTACGTTCCATTGGTGTTTGAAGAAAGTTCCTCAATTTCTCATTCAGCTCCCACCGTCCACCATCTCTTTTTGTAAGCATTCGACCCCCTGCCAGCTTGACCTTTCTGTCGTACGTATCTTTGATATTTTTCCAACGTTTTTTGCATAACTCGGCTGTAACAAAAATCATTCCAGGTCAAAAACCATCGATATCAGAGATAAATATAGATTAAAAACTTTATCATTTCTCAATAATTCGAAGGAAACGTCAAGTTTTTTACTGGAAAAATATTTTGTATTGAAAGACTCTCTTCCAATCAAATTATCAACTACTGCTACAGAGTATTATTACTACTGTTGTAGTAATTGTTCAGCTACAGCTACAGTACAGAGCAACTCAGTCTCCATATTATCAACCTCTCCTCTTCAACCATCACCAATCACTGAAATTTATATCTGATCCAGTACGGTATTAGATTCGAATCATAATAGCCAAATTAATACATCTTTCAACCCAATTTCTTCAAGTCTACTCTCAATTATTACTTGATATTAACTTCTCCTGAGAAAGAATAAATAAAGAATATTTTCATTTCATGAAGGATAATCGCAACCAGTAATGTAAGTCACTTTATAAAAATATGACTATAGAAACTAGAATCAATTGTTATTTCATTGGGCTGCATACAAGTTGTCATCCAAGTTCATTACTCTTAAAGTATTGTATTGTGAATAGTAATTGATAGCATAGTAATATAGTAAAGTACTTTACTGCTGCTTATATGTACCGTACAGAATTATTGGCCTCGAATTTCATATACAGTACTTCAATATAATGTATATACAGTACCTTTTATGATAATAAATAATAATTATAAGAATAATGGATACAATAATAAATTAGGATATTATTTGATAAACACTTCACTTCCACCACGGAATAAGTAGCGACTTTTTAGTGACATAAGTTGCGTTTCCAAAAACATCAAGCAAAAATAGATTAATGCTTCTAGCTAGGTGTTTTCGAGTAAAATAAAATGTGTAATCACTGAACTAAGATGCTATGTATAGTTTTCCTCATCTTTATCCAATCTATACTCTGGAAAAGTATCGTATTAACTGACCAGGCTTGCCAACATCATTTGAAATCTCCTTCCAAATCCTGTGCTTCACCTCGCTATCTCTGTAGTGGTCATGAGTCTGCAGCCACAATGCCGGCTGTAGGGCCACGTGGTCCACTAGTATTTTATCCTGGCTTCGACTGAAATTCAGGCCGTATGAAGTTTCCGTAGTGGTAGTACTTTCCTCTGCACTATTATTTTCCATAGCCTTGTGAATTCAATAAGGAATAAGCTACTTCTCAAATCAAATAGTACCTAGTATGATATATTTATCATTTCTAATAAGTAAATCACTTATAACCCTACAAATTCATTACTTAATTATTAGTAATGTATGTTTTTATAGACCAGGCAGTCCTACATTTACATAATTTTTCTGAAGAAATACAAGAAACTTAATTTTTTATTCACAATTTTACAGCGATCATGGATAGCCACGACATTGAAAATAAGCAAAAAAAAAAAAATGTTTGTTCTTCAGACAAGCCTCAAGTATTTGACGCACTTTTATAAGAGGCGTATATTTTCAGAAGCACTTGAATGAAATATAGGCTGCAACTGATGATCGACTTTGACAAATAAAACAACAAAAACCAACAGACGCGCGACGTGACAACAGTGTAGTTCATTTCTCTCAGAGCGACTGTCGCGTCGCTACGCTACAATCGTTCGACGACTATCGACCCGCCACTAAGCTTCGAGCGACTACCGCTAGAGTCGCTATAGTTGCCAGGGAGAAGTGGAAGTCTGATCGCGTCAGTCGCTATCGCTTGCTGTGTCGCGCCCAATATCAATGCTGTACTCCCATGCTTTCTTGCTGCAAGTTGCAGTGTTGCCCTGCACTTCTGTGCCACAAGCCATTCCATTTCATAATCTACTACAACCCACGGATCACTGGCGGCTCGTACACACGAAACAGGTTGAGTGCTCGTATTTTTTACTGTACAGCACTTCAACTGTTTCATGGACACGAGCCGCCCGCCAGTGCCACGGATACTAGAATACGTGTTCTAGTATCCGTGCAATACAGAGTGTTTCAAGAGGAATGTGCAATACTTCTCAGGATGATTCCTTATCCTTACACCAAGAAGACCCAGAAGTTCCATGGGACCAACCCCCAAAAACGCTTTGCTACTAGGGATGTCAATCCCGGGATCCCGAATCCCGGGATCCCGGTCCATTTTCAATACCTAACAATCCCGGGATTTCTCAGCGTCAATCCCGGGATTTTCGGGATTAGAAAACATGAAATTGTAAATCGAATTTTTCAAAAACAATTCAATATTAATTTACGGAGATGAATATGAGTTTTGCATAATTTATAGTTCTAAGAGTTTGACTAATTTATTCTGAAGGTACAGTCTACAGTTGCATATAGCCTACATAATACTGTATAGCTAACTGGACTCTGTACTGGCTAAATAGAATTCGCATTATTGGTTTGCATTTCTTGCAGAATTTTCTTGTTGATCGGCTGTTATGTCTCTACGATTGTTTCTGTTTACACAGCATCACAATATTGCCAGTCTAGACGGCGCAATAATTGCAATAGGCTAGTGCTGATGTCATTTTCTTGAAATGGACTCAGAACTTTGAAAAGACCTCAGAAATCAGAAATAAACAAGCACTTATTATCCACTCTCTGTTTAATGATTTCTCTTCTCTTTTTCTATCATAAGTAGAATATCTAGTTGAAGTAAATATAGTTGGCTCTACGAAATTTCATTTAATAGTGGTTCAGCTTTCGCGTTGTTCAGTCGGTATTGCGTTACGTTACACGGGTTTTCAAAACGTATTCTTTTTATTAATATAATTTAAGTGATATTAATTCAATTTACAGAATTTGAAGTGATAACGGGTGAGCTCCATCCCGTCCTGATGGAGGATAGAAATGTTTTTGTTCTACATAAAAAAGACTCTGATGAGTCATCAGTTTGGAATCATTTTCTTACTTCCAAAGACGGAAAAAGTGCTCAGTGCAAATCGTGTAAGGCAGTTCTGAGTTCTCAAGACTCTGGGTGGATTTGATATTATTCCCGAGTATTTTTCCATTTTAATAATATCCTCTCTCTCTGTAATGAGCCCTTTTTCAACTCCAAACACTGTTACTAAACATGTAATTGAGGAGGAACAATTTGTTAAAAATGTATGAAACTGATTTTTGCCAATCCCGGGATCAGTCCCGGGATCCCGGGATTGATATTGGATAATCCCGAAATACCGGGATTGGAAATCAGTCCCGGGACTGACATCCCTATTTGCTACCGAGATAACAATGGCGGAAAATTGAGATTTTTCAAAACATATTAATTTTTATAATTTTTTAGAGGCCTCACTCAGGTTCTAAAATAATCAATTCCTATGTAAACTCAGCTGAGGAATTCAATAGAACCGATAATCGACTCGTCTTATTATTCCACTCGTGACTAATTAAATGTAATCCATGAGCGACTGTTCATTCATGCTTGCAGCCTTGTACGAATATTAAATGCAACATTGTTTATATCTATAGAGAAGAAGGCTTGTAAGATAGACATAACTACTCTGTACATGTTGTTCACAAAATACTTATACTCTGTCCACCGAGTGTTCGGACCTAAGCTCCTCCCCCATTTTGACGTCGCAGGCGGCTTTAGCCAATGGCAAGTAAGGTCATCATGCTGCAGCTGTTACTTTTTAGGGCACAGTCATGCTGTGGAAATCTGGGAAACGCAAGCCTTTCACTTTTCAAGGAATCTATCAAAATCTATGTGTTTGCATCTCTTTGCCAGCTGATTTACATAATTCAAACTTCTCATAAAAGATTTTTTGGCGGATATTATGTTTTGTTCTTTATTTCACCTTCAATTAAACAACATTATTTTGAAAATATTGGTTCCATCGGATTCAAAGAACGTACAGTAATGAAATTAATTTCTTGCATATTTAAACTTTAGATTAGGTTATATACTTGAATTTGTAGTAGTGAGTAGGTAGTTGAATGAGTTTGAAATTCCCGGCTTGAACTGAGCAGTCAAAATAATAATAACAAAAATATTATTATAAAGGATTATGTTCAATCAACTATAATTCTATCAATTGATATTGATAGTGATCGTTCTTATGTTAGAAGGATGTAAATTTTGCCTAACAACTATTAAAACATCAATATGTCTAAGGCCACTCAAAAACTCTATATTGAAGTTCCAATATCGCTTAGAAGTTTCTATATGTTCCTGTCAATTACGACCGCTTGTGAGCTGGTCGAATCATGACGTCAGAACCAGGAGGAGCTCAGGTCCGAACACTCAGTGGACGGAGTATAGAATCGAGTAACTCATATTTATTATAGCTAACACCAATAAGTTAGGCTGTTGTGCGCTCCAACAGCTGATGTTGTTAATTAGGATTGTCATTTAGCTATGCCTGTAACATTATTTAGACAATATTTTTTTAAATCAAATGAGACAATAGGTGCTTTACATCAGCAAAAAATGCTCAACTTTTACAGCTTGGCATCACCCGGATTCGGAATCTACACATCAAAATCTATCATAATCGCTCAAAAAATCAACAACATACGACAAAAAATGTTAGGCCTACCCCCTTTTTTTGCATTTTGCACCCAAACTATACTTGTAAGCTAGTCACCTTTATTGTATGTATTCTTATGCCATATCGGTGGGGAGTTCCAAAAGGAAGTTCCACCGGCACCATAACCTTAATTTCCGTCGAAGGGAAAACATGGTATTACTTGATATGATACACTGAAATTTGAATTTTTAAAAGTTCTTCCGAATCAAAAGAGTTCAAAAACACAAGGAAGAACACCAAAACCACCATTCACTATAAAAAAATATGGAATTTCGAAAAAAATTTTGAGCACGAAAAATTTTAGCTTGTTATAATTTCTCCATGACAATCAAAACTCCAAGAACCTTTACTAATCTTTTATATGAGTATCCGCATAACTTCCTTTAATAGAAGGCCATGGCCTAAAAATTGACAACTATGTAGAGTAGGAAATTGGGTTCATTTAAAAGCATTAAAATAATTTTCCAATCAGCTGTTCTAATGGATGCGTTTCTTGTGTGCGTTCTCCCATTTGACTTTCTGCAAATCATAAGCTAGTTTAATGAATAACTGTCTATTCTTAATCTTTCTTGCTAATCTCTATCACAACCTATTACAAAAAACACAAAAGGAATTCTATAAGAAGAGTTTCATGAACATTTTTCATCAAAATTATGCTCAAAGAGAGAAAAACCAAGTCAACATGCATGATTTGTATCTGTACCTAATGCTTTCATATGAAAAGACTGAGACTTAGGTGCGACGTTGCCATATTATTAGGGCATGACCTTCTATTAAAGGAAGCTATGGTATGAGTCATACTCATTACGTAATTATTCAATGATGAAGCTGTGGAATCCTGTTTGCTGTATTATTGTTCATTATCTATGAACTGTGATGTTGGATGTTATTGTCAATCGATAATACAGTAATGTACTGTTACGGAATTCGACAGTGTCTGATGGCCTTGAGACTGTGATACGCCAAGTGATGGACAGGTGGGGGATGGGAGGCTTTGTGTCAACAAGTAATCGCATTGTTTTGATCATAACTCCTGAACCATTAGAGCACCTACAATGGGACAAAAAGCACTATCCACCACTAACCAAGCACTAACAAATGGCACCAATTTGAACTTTGTATCACATCTAGGAGTCAAGATATGAGTGGGAAACCCCTCATAACGTTTTTTGGTTGAAAAATAAATAAAACTCAAACACCCTTTTTTTGAAAACTTTAAAAATTATAAAACACACATACATGTTTCGGGATCTAAGCCCAAAATGGGCTTAGATCCCGAAACATGTATGTGTGTTTTATAATTTTTAAGTTTTCAAAAAAGGGTGTTTGAGTTTTATTTATTTTTCAATTATTTTAAACAGCCCTGTTTTAAAGTTCTTTATTCGTTTTTTGGTTATAACTCCTGAACCATTTGAGCACCTACGATGGGACAAAGAGGAATATCCACCACTAACCAAGCACTAACGAATGACACCAATTTGAACTTTGTATCACATCTAGGAGTCGAGATATGAGTGTGGGGGGGCTAACTTCACATTTGATCATAACTCCTGAACCACTAGAGCACCTACCATTGGACAAAGAGGAATGTTGAGCACCAATGAAGCACTAATGAATGACACCAATTTGAACATTGTATCACATCAGGGAGTCAAGATATGAGTGGGAAACCCCTCATAACGTTTTTTGGTTATAACTCCTGAACCATTTGAGCACCTACGATGGGACAAAGAGGAATGTTGAGCACTTATGAAGCACTAACAAATGACACCAATTTGAATCTTGTATCATATCTGGGAGTCGAGTTATGAGTGGGTGGGGGCTAACTCTACATGTGAAGTTAGCCCCCCCCCAGTTTTTTGATCATAACTCCTGAACCATTACAGCACCTACGATGGGACAAAAAGCACTATCCAGCACTAACGTAAGGCACCAATTTGAACCTTGTATCACTCCTGAGAGACAAGATATGAGTGGGGGAGCTAACTTCACACTGTCATAACGTTTTTTGGTTATAACTTTTGAACCATATGAGCAAGAACAATGGGACAAGAATGAATGTTCAGCACTAACGGCGCACTAACGAATGACATCAATTTGAACCTTGTTTCACATCTGGGAGTTGAGATATGAGTAAGGGGGGCTAACTTCACATGAAGTCAGCCCCCCCACGGTTTTTCAATCATAACTCCTGAACCATAAGAGCACCTACGATGGGATTAAAAGCACTATCCAGCACTAACAAAGCTCTAACCATCCATACCACTCCAATTGTTAGTGCTTTAATGGGGGGCGGCCAACCTCACGGACCTTTATAGGCCTACCAGCATTTTCTAGCACTCTCTATTTATTTCTTGTGCCTTCTAGCAAGTTCAAAACCTTTATATAAGGGGATAGGAATGTTTGCAGAGTCAGTCTTACTCAAGTATGTAAACGAATTGTGTCAGCTGTATTGTGTGATAAACAAGCCAGACGTTGTATATAGACACACTATAGTTATATTCATTCTGTTTTCTTCTCAGTGTAACTTAAAGACTTTTCTCATTTCTTATACAGTGCAGTGTTAATTTTAAGTGAAATTTGTATTGTGAAACGTTATAAACTCTTGTGCTATCTTCTGATCTGTTACAGTTTATCTTTTTCCAGTGTGTTATAGCAGTGTAATTAATAAAGTTAATCAGTATAAATTGCCTAAAAGTCTTTTATTAGTCTTTAGTGGAAACCTGTGACAATTGGTGTCAGAAGTTTGAATGTAGCTATTGATTGAGGCAATTTTATAAACTTGTACCTTTGTGAGTGAACTATTATTTTCAATTGATTGAACCGTTATTTTTGTGTGTGAACTTCATCTTCATGTATGAACTTTATCTTTAAGTGAGTGAACTGTGATCTTTGAGTGTGAACATCTTCGTGTGTGAACTTTATTCTCTAAGAGTGAATGTTAGTCTTCTGTACATATTTGTGAACTGTTTAATATTTGTGGAGTGAACTATTATTTTCAATTGATTGAACCGTTATCTTCGTGTGTGAACTTTATCTTCAATTGAGTGAACTGTGATCTTTGAGTGTGAACATTTTTGTGTGTGGACTTCATTCTCTAAGAGTGAACATTACTCTTCTGTACATATTTGTGAACTGTGTAATACTTGTGGAACGTGAACTGAAATGGCAGGGAAAGGTGTGAAGCTCACTAGTTTGAAAGTAAATCAACTGAAGCAAGAGCTGGAGGAGCGAGAACTGGATACAAATGGGGTAAAATCTGTCTTACAAGATAGACTCCGAGAAGCACTGCTGGCTGAGGGTCAGGACCCAGACACCTTTTTGTTTGAAACAGATTTGGGAGCTCTGGTGAGTACATTAGAGAGTAAATTTGAATTGGTTGAAAGTAGAATGGAAGAAAATAAATCAGCTTTGACAAATTTGGAGAGTAAAATAGAAGAAAATAAAACTTTGGAGAGTAAATTTGAACCTCTGAAGGTAACATTTGAAGGAAAACTACAAGAAAATAGTAGAATTTTGGAAATTAATTTGAAATGAAACTTGAAAGCAGGGAAGATAAATTTGATAAGAAGATTAAAGAGCTGCAAAATAACAACACTAGTGGAGCAAGAGCAACCTTGGAGGTGGATGATAATGCTTATCAAATTGAAAAGGATACTTCAGTAAATAAATGCAATGTGCCTATTACCATTCCAAATTATCATGGTAGACTACCAACATTTGATGGAAAGACTCCATGGGAAGATTACCATACCTTGTTAGATGTGTATGCCAATATATATGGATGGACACTGGCAGTAAAGGCTGATAATTTGTGCCTATCACTTTGGGGAGACTGTCACTACGGGGTGCACTGTCAGTACTCCAGACAATTCCTAAGTCTGACAGAGGCAACATTGGTGAACTGTTGAAGCATATGGAAATGAGATTTGGCCACCGACACATGTATCAACTACACTGTTCAGAATTGAGGAACAGAATCCAGAAGCCAAATGAGTCACTTCAGGAATTTGAAGCTGACATAGCTTGCTTGGTGAGGATTGCCTACCCAGCATCATGAAATGATGAAATGAAGGAGCGTATAGCAGTCAATAGATTCCTGGATGGTCTAGGTGAGCCAGAAACACAACAAGCTGTTAAACTGGCTCGTCCTCAGACCCTCAGTGAGGCATTAACTCAGGCCTTGGAATTTGAAGCTGTGACACAATCTGTGAGGAGCCATGCACGTGTTTGCTCAGTATCAGGGGAAGATAGCCATGAGGAGTTGGTGGAGGAAATAATGAAGAGGATTTTGGAAAAATTCAAGACTGCAAAGAAGGAGATAAGGTGTTGGGGCTGTGGAGAGAGAGGTCATCTACAAAACAAATGCCCAAAGAAGTCAATGTCTGACAAGAAGCAGGAAGGAAAGGTATCAGTGGCTAACAGGATAACTGTAGCTCCAGACTACTAGGGAGGAGATGAAATGTGGAAAGACCGGGAAGAAGATCCTGATTTTGAAACACCTGTGGGTTTGGAAGCATTCTACTGAAGGAAAACCTAGCTGGCAGGAAGTAGTGCCATTGTCACCACATGTTAAGACCCTCTGGGCACAATGGGAGTCAATTGTGGAAGATGGGGGAATCTTGAAGAGGGTGGTGGAGAATGCTGCTGGTGATCAGAAAAGACTGCAAATCATTGTCCCAAGGAAAAAAGTTCCTGAAGCATTAAAACAGCTACATGATGGAGTCTCTGGTGGGCATTTTGGAGTGCATAAGACCCTGGAAAAGGTACAAGAGAGGTTCTACTGGCCAAATTCAAAAGAGGATGTCAAGAACTGGTGTTGGAATTGTGCAGTATGTGCATCTGCCAATGGCCCTATGCCTAGAAAGTGAATGCAAAAATACAATGTGGGTGCTCCATTTGAACGCATAGCCATTGACATAGCGGGACCATTCCTAATTACTGATGGTGGGAATAAATACATCCTGGTTGCTATGGATTACTTCAGCAAATGGGTAGAAGCCTATGCCTTGCCAAATCAAGAGGCAGTTACTGTAGCTGATGTATTGGTGAAGGAGTTCTTCAGTCATTTTGGCATACCATTGGAGTTACATTCAGACCAAGGAAGAAACTTTGAATCCTGAATCCTGAACATGCCATGTTTTCTCGGATGTGTGAAGTATTGGGAATCAACAAGACTAGGACAACACCACTGCACCCCCAATCAGATGGAATGGTTGAGCAAATGAACAGGACTATGGGAAAATACCTATCATAGGTGGTATTTGGACATCAATGGGACTGGGATCAACACCTGCATTTCTTCCTGATGGCATACCGGAGTGCAGTCAATTAGACTACAAGGATCACTCCAGCAAGAATAGTGTTTGGGCGAGATATGCGACTACCCTATGACTTGGAGTGTGGATGCAAACCTGGGGACTTGGAACAAGAAGACTACACCAGCAAGCTCCGGAAGCAGATGGATGAGATTCATGCAACTGTCTGCAACAACATCCAGGAAACCAGTGACATGATGAAGCAGCGCTATGACATTAAGGCCAACCATGGAGGATACCAGGCTGGTGACATGGTATGGTTGTACAATCCTCAACAACGTTGTGGATACTCTCCTAAGTTGCAAACCTCCTGGGATGGACCTTATGAAGTGGTCACAAGGATCAACAATGTGGTCTACAGGATCAAGAAACCAAGAGGTACTCCACGCATTGTTCATTTCAACCAACTGGTGCCTTATCATGGAGACAATGCTGCAAGGGGAGTTCAAGAAGTCAAGGCTCTTCATCCTGCCATCTCTGATTTTGAAGGATTCATTGCCAACCTAGGGATGTCACTGGAAGAAGGAAATGTCACCATCAGTCACCAGGACTTATTCACCCTACCAAAGAGCTATGCCTTGGTACATTGCATTGCTAGGAATGTGGGAGCTTGAAGAGGAATTGCTACAGTCTTCAGGACAAAGTTTGGAAGATTGGATGAATTGAATCTCCAGAATCCAGCTGTGAGGAAAGCACTTCATCTTCAGGATCAGAACCAACATCTGTTCTATTTGGTGACAAAAGACCAACCCCAGCAGGAGTCAACATATCAGGCTTTGTGGCAAAGTCTGATGCATCTACAAGCTCACCTTCAATTCCTGGGAGTGAAGCAGCTCGGAATCTCAAAACTGGGTTGTGGCTATGATGGATTGGATTGGAAGATTGTGAGATCAATGATTGGAAGAATCTTCAAGGACACTGGAATAAATGTCACCTGTTGTGTCTTCAACCCATGGGCAGTTACACAAGTCAATCCAATGGTGCCAGCTTCTACTGTTTGTACTTCCATGATGGATCTGGACTGTTCTGGGACAGAACAGTTTCAACAAGGGGGCAGTGTTACAGAATTCGACAGTGTCTGATGGCCTTGAGACTGTGATATGCCAAGTGATGGACAGGCGGGGGGATGGGAGGCTTTGTGTCAACAAATAATGGCATTGTTTTGTAAACAAACAATTATCTGGAAACCTCTCGAAGTCATTATAGGCCTACCAGCATTTTCTAGCACTCTCTATTTATTTCTTGTGCCTTCTAGCAAGTTCAAACCCTTTATATAAGGGGATAGGAATGTTTGCAGAGTCAGTCTTACTTGAGTGTTCAAACGAATTGTGTCAACTGTATTGTGTGATAAACAAGCCAGACGTTGTATATAGACACTCTATAGTTATATTCATTCTGTTTTCTTCTCAGTGTAACTTAAAGATTATTCTCATTTCTTATTCGGTGCAGTGTTAATTTTAAGTGAAATTTGTATTGTGAAACGTTATAAACTCTTGTGCTATCTTCTGATCTGTTATAGTTTATCTTTTTCCAGTGTGTTATAGCAGTGTAATTAATAAAGTTAATCAGCATAAATTGCCTAAAGTCAAAGTCTTTTATTATAGTGGAAACCCATAACAGTACTTTGAACTTTCTTGAGCAAAGACTCTATTTTGTAAATGTTTCAATTATTAAAATTACAGTAATTGTAGTATTGTATCACAAATTCATAATTTGTGTATCCTCTTCATTTCTTGTGCTTTGTCTTGATCTTGAGTATTGGTTTTGACTGGTGACTTAAATTAGTAACTTGAACTTGTTTTTTTCTACAGTCAATGTTAAATAATTATTAAATTTTTGTTAAATAATTCTACAGTCAATATTGTGTTTAATATTTTGTAAAAATTCTTAAAATAAATGTTGAGTCTACCATTATTAAATATTGAATAGTAGGCCTAATGATACTTTTATCAATTGTACCTGCTTTGAGTAACAGCTACAAGTATGGTGCAGAAATGCTATTTTTACTGCTTCACCATTCTACAGTTATTACACACACACAGTCCATATAGTTCCCAATGTTCCCATACACTTGCCTACACATCGATATTCCATGGAATTAACCTTCTACTGAGCACTGAGGTTAACGACCTTCATTCTATCGTTGAAGCTTTTGACAGGGACTGGTTATGTTTCGTGCCGTTGTATGTCGTAAAACACCTGCATCATAACTCACTTTTCAAAAAACTCATGTTACGAGGACATCACATTTCACATAAATACCACCAACGTACACAGAATGTGAGATAAGTTGATAATAATAAAAATTACAACTTTTAAAAATAAGTACCAACAGTATTTCACGTGGAAACAGCGTTCTATTATCACATAAACTTTCATTAATTTCAATATTTTTTGTTAATTTAGTTTTACCTAAGAGCTAAGACAATTGCAAGATATTTGATATTATTTGTACGCGCAGAGGCGTCAGCGTACAAATACTAAGCTATTATACAGGCTACAGCCGATGAGCCGACGCTGACAGTGTGGTAGTACAGCTATCTAGTGCACAGATCCAAAAGAAGCCAGTTGCACTGAGTAGCTCAATATTCTTTCATTTCTTTGCACACTGTACGCCTGTAAACGGCGCGTTTCGGAAAGCACTCCTTTTTCCCTTATTGTCCATTGTAAAAGTTACATCGTACCTGATTCAGAGCTCATGGATTATCAAAAGAATTCTTGTCTTTCCAGAGGAAATTCAAATTTGGGCTAAGGAATTTTTTCTAGCATAATCAAACTTCATTACAGTACAAGCACATGAGTTTAGTTCATGTGAAAATCACCCACAGTAAAAAAGTACCCTAAACGACCGCTATAATTGCTGTAGACCACTTCTTTGTAATAGAGAAGCTCATGTAAGTTATCCATAACGCGGGCCGAGAACAATTTGCAGCAATGGAAGGCGTCATTATCTTATGGAACATCAAATTCCATTGAAGCAAGCCCGTTTGACTGCGCTTTTATTATCCTCCGACAGTAAAATTTAACTACCGCTTTTATTGAGTGCATTAAAGCTCTTTTGCGCGCTCCAATTTTATTTCGTCGCACTTTCTTTGTCCTTTTCAATGGCTCTCCACTTCACACAGTCCTCCTATTATGTCAGGTTCTACTCTAGTCTGTTATCTTTCAACTGATGATCTCCGGCAGTAATTTTAGTGCTGTAACAATGTAAAAGATAAGTCGGGATTATCGAGTTAGGATCTTGATGCTTTTGGTCCACGATTCAGTGGAGGTTGACAATATTGACAGAAATTATAAAAATAATATTTTTAATTAGTTTTACAAAATTCAAGTGTAATGTCCCAATTTTAAATGACTCAGTAGCACCTCTATTCTCATTAATATATTGTATAAGATAAAATATTTATTGTAATGTTTAAAAATTGTTTTCAATTGAATACGATACCGGTACATCAATCTCAAAATCATATGTAATACAATCAATTATCATAATTTTACAGTATTTGCATACATAGAAATTATAATCCGGTATTTTTTGCAATAAATAAGAATAGGATATTATTTGATCAAATGAGTCACTTTGAATGAATAAAACTATTCACCCACCCACCTAACCCACCTCAATCATCAATTTTTACTCTTTGATGAGAGATACACCTTTTTTAATCAAAGCAAGAATGTGGAGCAGCTTCAGCTGTTGCCTCAAATATTATTAACAATGTGAGAACACAATGCTGAAATGATAATGCAGAGTATGTTGAACGATTACGTACACATAACCATTACCTTACACAGACATTATACCAGTTTCGTTTACTAAGGTTCAAGTAAATTGCATATCTTATTCCAGTTCTGCCCCAGGATCCGAAATGCGCATGATTTAAATACAATAGTAATATTCTGTGCTATAAGTTTAAATGCACTGAACCTGAACTGAGCACAAGGCTTGGCAGCACAAAGCATTTTATGCTACTACTGTATCCAATATACGGTTTTGTGGATAAATAGTATTAAATATATGAAACAAACGGATTTTCAATCATGGAGAGAATAATCATAAGTTCCTAGATTGAGAAACGCATTATTTATTAGGAATATATTTCTGCATAGCCCTATATTCAGAGTTTAATTTTGAACTAATGAAACACAGAGGTAAATCGGCATCGACCCTTATCAATGAAATGTACAAGCAAGAATTGAATTCAATTGAACCTGAGACAATTAAATTGGAAAATTTTAAAGTAATTAGTTGCATAACAAATTTTTATTGCGGATGATGTCCAAATTATTGAAAACTTTCTCCTCTTTTTGCTAGAACACCTTAGTCAAACTTTATTCTTGTGAAAATGGAAGGTGAATTTCCCTTATTACTCTCCTATCCTTATGATTACGACCAAGAAAGATTTTTCCTCCGGTCCAGCCGTTGAACAGCATCACTGACAAATGAATTCTAGTAAAAAATATATTAAATAGAGTAAAGAGCCATCAACCATTTCAAGTTTTAAATATTCATGAAAAGTGTGATGTAGTCTGTATCATACAGGCCTAAACAAGTTTAAGATCTTTCAAACCCCGATAGAAAGAAGATAACTTGAATTAATAGTGATTACTTTTAAATTAATAATAAATGATGAGATAATGTTATCTATAAGGATTAAAATGCTGAATTAAAATAAGAGCTTACGTCGAATATTGTATTAGATACTGTGCTTTCAATAACATTGGATGAAGTACTGTAACTTACTTATTTAAAAATAGGAAGAAATATGAGAAAAGTAGAATTATGGAAGAATGAAAGCGAAGAAGTTAAGTTCAAAGCATAAAACTAGAGGCTGCGAGCAAGAAGTTTGTCATTACAAAGTCAAAACTCCTTCCCTTCGAAGTTGAAGCCACCCCTCCTCTTGCCATCACCCTCTGCTCAGTCAGTCCATTTACTTTATATGCAACATTACTCGCTCATAATTTAAAAGGCAAATAGCTTTCGTGTATAACTTTGCATATCGTACCGGTTTTAAACGCCTCGGCCCGTCTCTAATTAAAGCAAGGGCGCGATCAAAGGGCTGAAGGCTTCTGCACCCTTTGCTACCCTTTGGCCCGCCCTTCTGCCCCCTGTCCCTGTTCATCACCATTCATTGGCATCATCTTCCTTCATGCCCGTCCCGACCGAATAAAACAAACAAGCTACGATTTTGTTTCAGTTTAAACTTTCCGAATCAGATTAGCACAAGGTAAATCTTTTTATTTGAAGTTGAGGAAGATAGACTGCATCCACCAGACTGAAAAATGAGATGCTGGAATTATCCTGAAGTCAAACTGGAAAACAACAGCGAAGTAGTAGTCAACTCAAATAACTTCACTTGATAAAGTATTCTAAATGACAATCTTAATTTTTTGAGTTCATGTATAACATCAGCGAAGCATCCAAGGTGGAGAATTGGCTACTGAACTATGCCTTTGTCATTGGATCTTTTATCGACCTTCCTTCTCAATTTGTCGTCGTTCCAATCTTAATGTCTCATTCAAAAAAACAATTTTTTCTTATTTTGGCATTCCAATCTCAATACCAATTTGTTAATGAATCATTGGCAAAATTTAATTAGGATTTCAAAACTAATCCACATATCTATGTGGAATAAATTTAGGAAACGGGAACCATTAAGGTTGAAAAATTCTTAGCTTTTTTTAACAAGATTCGAGCAGAATTTAAATTTGACTTTTTCGATGGAATGCTTTTATCGAGGACCCAGTTCCAAATCGAGTAAGCAAAGTTGTCGGGACAAGAGTATCAAATTCAAGTGTGGAATTTGTGAGACAGGAAGATGAAAACGTGCTTTGAACCGCACTTAAACTGTTGTTCTCAGGAAAGGCCGATAAAAATTCTGCTTTTGTTGTTGAACCACTGATCACAGTTTCCGGCAAGATAAAGCCGGCTCGTTCCGAACTATCAGAGCGCGTTTTTATGTTTGAGCACAAATTATTATCACGCAGGCCAAAGCTGAAATTTTAAAAACCCGCTTCTCGAAGAAGTTGAATTTTTTTAAACACTCGTTGACGATGTAACACTTTTTTAATTTCACAAGAACTCTTAAAAGTTGTGGACCTCAAAAATCATTCAATATAAGAGTCTTTTTTGAAATACCAACTATGTTTATATTTTCAAATAATTTATGAATGAATAACTATATATATATAGCACATCACAGAGTCACTTAAAATAATGGTAATAATATATACAGAAGACACTTGTAGAATTGGAAAAAACATTTAGAAAGAAGACTTAACTTACATTTTTGAGCCGGGGAATATTTCAGCCAGAGTCTGGGCTGAAGGCTTGCTTCAGCAGCCGAAATATTCCCTGGCTCAAAAATGTAAGTTAAGTCTTCTTTCTAAATGTTTTTTCCAATTCTACAAGTGTCTTCTGTATATATTATTACCATTATATATATATATATATATATATATATATATATATATATATAGTATTGATATAGTTATCAAAAGAAGTTAGAATTGAAGTGTAAGTGAACGGTTGGGATTTTGGGAAGTCAATACGTTATTTCAATACATTGATTTGATTCCTTTTACTTATAGTGCAAAAAGAGTGTACAGTTTTACGTTCCTTGACTGAAAAATTAAACATAGTAGATTTATATAATCAGACAATTTATTTCAGAAGATACGAGGGCAGTCCAGAAAGTCTGTCACGTTTTGCGTTGTAGCCACTACGGGTGGGGCTATCACGGCCATCTTGACGTCAGGGCGTTCCTCCGTTCACTGGCTATCCAGCCGTGCTAGTGGGAGGTTCGTGTCACACTTCGTTGTTTTTCAATAACAATTTAAAATGTGTGCCGCCATTTAAAATCCCGCGAGTTGTGAAGTACGGTCGGTAATACGAGTTTTGTTGGCTAAAGGCAATAAACCAATTGAGATTCATCGCCAAATCTGTCAAGTTTATGGGAATAATGTTTGAAAAAAGTTAAGAAGAGCGATCCAAAACAAGCGCAGAGGAAAGTTGACTTCAAAATTTCTCTTTGTCCACGACAAGGCAACGCCCGACCACATACGGCAAATCAAACACGAGAAGTCCTGGATGCTTTCAAATGGGAGGTTTTCCCACATCCGCCATACAGTCCAGACCTTGCACCCAGCGATTATCACTTGTTTCCGGTAATGAAGACATGGCTTGCTACGCAGAGCTTTGACGACGACGCAGAGCTGCAGGAGGGCGTAACCAACTGGTAAAAGTTACAGGCGGCAGACTTTTATGACGCCAGCATTTCCAAATTAGTTCACTGCTATGATAAGTGTCTCAATTCGTTTGGTGATTATGTTGAGAAATAGTATTTTAGTTGTACTTTCAAATGTATATAATGCAAATTTTCTCTTGCACTTACTATTTCTTTCATATCAAAACGTGACAGACTTTCTGGACTGCCCTCGTATATTAGACATATTTTCAGAAGATTTATATCATTTATTCTAGGTTTCATCCAATATTTTTTTTTGAGGGTGATGTCAGTATAAACATGAACGTGATGTGTGTGGTTAATGGACAGAGTGATTTATAAGGTACAGAATTCATAAGGTATGAGTTCATTAACTGCTGAATAAATCTATATCTATAAAAGCGAAATGGCACTGACTGACTGATTCATTCATTCATTCATCACCAGAACTAAAAATCCACTGAACCGAATGCGTTCAAATTTGGCAGGCATGTTCAGTTGGACGTTTAGACTCGCGCTAAGAACGGATTTTAGGAAATTTTCAAGGATACGCCAAAAATTTGTTTGTCTACAGTTTTTCTATAGTTTTTCGGTGTTTTCTCAATTTTTTCGAGAACCAATCGGTAGAAAATGTTGATATTTGGTAGGTAGGTTCAGATAAGGTCTAGAAATGTTGTGCTAAGATATTTTTGAATTCCGTTCAAGATTACGCCAGAGATTATAGATAAACTAATTTGAGAGATATTGAGTCAAGTTTCAAACTATGTCCGATATAGTTCCCAAGGTTACGCTCAATATTAGCGTTTTACTATTTTTCGGAATTTTCATAGTTTTTCTTGGATTTTTCGAGAATAAATTGGTAGAAAATGTCGAAATTTGGTGAACAGGTCTAGAAATACTGTGTTCATCAAGTTTTCAATCCCTTCTGAACGGAATTAGCAGGCGAACGAAGCGAGCCTGTTTGTCTCAGCTTACACTGACAGAGGTTATGCAGGCGAGCGAAGCGAGCCTGTTCGACTTACTGACACTGCTGATACTGTCGGAGGTCCGCCCCCTGGCTAGGCGGAGAAGGCGAGCGAAGCGAGCCTGCCGGCTAGTACTTCATAAACGAGAATAACTCTTACTAATCAAATTTGTATAGCTATTTATCTCCATACTCCCTATTTTTCACAACATACTGAATGTTTTTAACTTTGGATCTCAATTGTAACTTGGTGTTAATTTGCTTTGTTTTACTTGAGTGAAGCACGCAGCAAAGATTATTGACGTGTAGCCAGAACTGAGTCAAGAGAAGATTGCTAGGCTTTGAAACGATAGATAGGTCGAAGCCCGTGGACAGTTGCCAAATTGAGACAGCTCGTTCCTTATTTTCTCAAATCGCTTTCAAGAGATTATTTCCTAACTACTAGTCATGTCAATCCTATCACGTTTATCTAAATGAAAACAGTATATTATATTAATATTATTAACATTATTTTATAATATTGATACCATATCCAACTTACGATTTGCATTTGTTTTAATATTAATTCTCATTAATAAAAAAATAGTGATACCGATAAATTTCAGTTTATGTGCAAGGGAATAAAAAGTATGAATCAGGATGAACTGGGGTTCAGTAACGATTTGAAAAACCTTCACCAATATTTTGAAGAGCAAGCGCCATTAGCTGCTGATTAGTTTTATCAATTCTACAACTGATTTCGAGTTTCTCCTCAAGCGAAAAAACTCCAATAGGTTGAAGAAAGCAACAAAAAAGAAGGAAGGAGTAACCAGTTCTCCGAAAGTGGGCATCACCGCATCCATCCTGTCGATTTTTCTCCAATTATTCATTAGTGATAAAAAATGTTCAACTGGATATAATGACTACACCGTAAAGCGAAAAGGTTTGTCTCGTTCAAATCCATCTTTATCAGGATAATTCAATTTTGAATGACTGTTATTCCTTGCAGGCAGGCTTCTAACTTACTAACAAAAATATATAAAATCTCACATATCATTAAAAAAACAGAGTATCAAATCAGAGTATTGAGTAGGCATCATAAATATTATTCATTGCATTATAGATCCGTTATAGTTTACTGGTATTACCAGTCTGGTAATGGTAAATAAATTGTCTTCAATTTCATCCTAAGACCTAAGAAAGACTAATCTATTGATAAAGAGGAAATACTGCTTGAGTTAAGATGAATGAATTGATTCAAGTTTGTTATGGAAATTGAGACGCCGGAGAGTAAGAGAAAGATTTCTGTTGTGCATTCGCCCCTCTGTCACAAATACTGTGTAAATAACTTTGTTCTTATTTATTAATTTTTAGAGTAGAGATTTTGAAAAAGCTCAATTCGATGAAATCGATGTAAATATTTAATATTAAAATGCCAATGATATTATTGCCTATTATTCTCTGAGAATTGTTAATTAATTATTACCGTGTTCAAAATGTGTTAATATTGTTTCCTGAAAAAAGAAGTATTGCGTCGCTATTATTACATGATTTTAAAGCTCCTCTGTGAGTGTTTTCCATTTTAAGAATTCAACCAAACTGTTCGAAATAGTTCCACTACAGCCATTGTGAGAAAAAGTTTCGTCCCCGAATTCCAGTGGGAATCAATAAATTATTCTGATTCCGACCGACATTTCTGTAGATTTTTATTACAATAAAACACTGATGAACTACATGAAGTACGGCATTTCACAATAAAGAACAGAGAGAGAGAGAGAGAGAGAGCTTCAGTTCAGTGCTGTTCAATCCTCTAAAATTGTTCGACAATGATGTGGGTTTCCATTAGTGAACGAGGGAGTAGAGCTCTTTCCATCCGATGTATTGGATATTATATTTCGAGTACATTTCGTTCATTGATTGTATGCTTGAAAACGAATTTCCTCGCAAGCAAAATAAAATCCATTGAGAGAGAAAGAATTTATATCAGTTTGATTGACCTGTCATCCTTCAGTCACCTGCAGTTCGGATCCCTTTCGGTGCCGAGATTTGAAGGGTAGATTGTACAATGGAACAAATCATTTTATTCATAATATGTTTTTTATGAAGAAAAAAGCATAAACAATAAATATTACCTCTCTTGGTGCCTCTAAAATTCTATTCTTTAATTTCACACGTACAATAAAACAATGAATTATTGGTTTACACCAACCTCTCCTTCAGTTTCGTTCATAAATGCCACTCAAAGCCCCACTGCTGTCTGCTTCCTTTATACTGTAGTTGAAATGATCCTCTCCCTTATTTGATAAAGCTATTCGTTCTTTATTAATACTTTTACAAACGTGAAATCACTGATCGTATTCAAATTCAAGTTGAAATTCAAATTTTATTTCCATAAACAAATATCGGTACAAAACCAAAATGACTTGCAATTACACTTTGACAGTATACCAAAAACAAGATAATCAATATTCGTAAAGTTCAAAAATTATACAACCGAACAAAAAATTTAATGCAAGAACAGAACTTCAAAATTTCAAATACAGCAGCAAAATACATTACATACAAAAATTACAAAAAACATTAAGCGTAGTGGAATGCTACTGGCACAAGTAAACTTGGCCGCCAGTAGGCGTAGCAATAATTAGATATAACAAATGAAACAAAATCATTTTTTTAGAGAATTTACAGTAGAGAAATCATTATTGATAAGTATCAATCGCTTTATTGGTAAACGGTTTATGGAATGTTGATGTCAAAATAATGAGTCTGGATAATCCAACTTTTCACATCTGATGGTACGTATTTTTACAATAATTGTTTGTTAGATTATTTGGGAAGCTATTTACGATCTTGGGAGCTATATAAATGAGTTGTTTACGAATTATTGTGAGATTTGAAACGTATTCTTGGAATCTATGTTGATTAAATCTTGTTATATGCGATTCATCATTTATTTTTGAAAATGTATTCCTATATCTATTGAAGTTTTTGAATATACCTAGCACATAAAGTTGGCGTATGGTCATGACTTTTAAATCACTAAAAGCATTTAATGATGGATAAAATATTAGTCTCTTCAATATTGTCTAAATTATCATTTTTTGAACAGTGAATAGCGTAGATAGGTGAGAATTAAATGTACCTCCCCAAACTACCAAACCATATTGCAGGAGTGATTAAACTAAAGCAAAGTATAGTATTCTCCAAGGCTAGTAAATCTTACCAGGTGGGACATTTGCCTGGAAATTATGGTTCACAAATCTGACGTCACTATTTTCCTACAGTGTCGCACTCTAGCGCCCAAAATGAAAAGCACAGCTGATGAAAATGTAAACATAACCTATTTTCGTTAGTGTTGAAGAATAGTATTGTTGTAATTAATTCTGATGAGTTGAGAACATCACAATTAACAAGGAAACAATATTTTTAATTTGTCCTAGTTGTTTTGTAGTGAAATATGATTATTTCATTTTTATAATCGTAATCGCATAGTTTGAACCCACCAAAGCTTATTTTTTCTCAACGAGAGCGCCAGCTTCTCGAATCTTTGGCGCCAATTTATGACAACAATAGCATTATATTGTTCTAATATCACAACATTATTCATCATTATTCGACTGTTATAATACTCAATAAATTAATTCATCATTTATAGATATTTTCACAATTATTTTCATTGATATTGAGCTTTTTACGTGGTATTTTTTATTTTTCAATTCTCTGTGGAACAGCTGGAAATTTGGAATCCTAAATACATGTCGAATCATAAATATAGGTATAAAGCCTAATGTAAAAAAATAAAACTAGTGACGTCATCCGGCAGGAAAAAAGTGCACTGCTGGGCTCTTATGGACGCTGGCCTACCTGGTAGATTTACTTACCTTGAGTATTCTCAACCTATCTACAGTATATCTAGTACATTAGGCATATACAGCAAATGCTAATTTCAGATTATAGCCATCTTCGATATTTTCTGTAATTTTAAATGAAGTTCAGTAAAATTAGTTCAAAATGGAAGCATTTTAGTAAAATAGTTAGAATAAAAGCATTAACACTGTTTTTTCAGTCTCTATACTTCAAATTTACACTGATAATTTTATTGCACATCAGTAGTAAATTCGTTTATTTATGAAATGTTAATACGTAGTATCGATATTATAATAGCCTACGTAATAGCAAAGACTAGATTAATTTGTATGCTTAGTCTGTGGTTATGGTATACGTATAATTTTATCGTAAGTACACTGATGGAGACTTTTGAATTTTATCATTTTTTATTCCATATCATCGTAGCCTAGTTCTAGTAATTTTTTCTACAGTCTACAAAAGTAGATATTATCAACGTATGTAATATAGTTATAAAGGTTCGATTTATTAAAGGCTTTCACTGATGAGTCTCAATTTGGTAATTCAATACTCCGAGAGTTTTAATTATCGAGAGTTTAATGCTCGATTATTGTGTACTCATTATGGTGAAGGTTTTTCTGTTCTTGCAAACTGTGTCTATGTAGAAGGAAAAGTATTTCAAGGTAGGAAAAATAATGACATTCCATATTATGATATTATTCATTTATATTTTTCAGTTTTATAACAAACTATTGGGAGGGTTATAAAGAGTAAAAATTATATGAATCAGGTAAAATTAACGAATACAATTGATAAAATATACTCCCACAAAATTTCTCGCTGGGTGCGATTTTATTCCAACAATTAAATTTCATTTCCAAAACAATATTCATACAATATTCAAACAATTCATTTCAAAAAATACAAGAGAATGGCTGCTTTGAGGCTTTTAATAGAAAAAATAAAAAAATAATATGGTTCTCATCAGAACCAATTTAAACAGAATTAGATTATTATCATTTTGTATGACTGATTTTGTGGGGGGTTCCGAAGAAGTTCCACAGCCGACATAACCACAGTTTCCCATGTTGGGAAATTATTGTAGTAGTTAATATTGAACAAAGTTATTGGAATTTTGGTGAATTTCTTCAAATGTCATAGAACCAAACACAATACTTCTTTTCTTCTAGGGCTACTGTATTTTTTTTAAACTTTAAAAATGATTAAAATCAGAGTACTCTGAATCATTTTTAAAGTTTAAAAAAAAACCAAACACAAAAATAACACTCGAAGCACTAATCCACTATTATTGAATTTTGAAAGAATTTAGAGCACGAAATTTTCACATCACAATTTTGCCATGGCAACCAAAAACTAAATAAATAAGAATTAAATTGAAAATGAATAAGGGCCGGTTGTTCGTAACTTCGTTACATTAGCCTGGATTAAAAACGCCGTGATTAGCCTGGATAACGACATCTTGTAGCAACGGCAAACTAACTCAACTCAAATAAAGAATAGAAACATTATAATTATAAAAAAGCCTTGAGTTTCAATAGTTTCATTTACAAAACTCGATGACACATAATTTACATTAAATTTTATTGCCTAAAAATATTACTAACCTTTAAATTCATGAATCAAGTTAAGATTTATCATCATTGAGACAATGATATAAATGAGGTTATAAAAAAATTCAATGGCGGTTTTTTCAAATTTGATAGGCGAGCAGCTGGTTAATTAGAATTGAATTAATTTCACAGTACTAAACTAAGGCCGCTATTACACAATAATAGTTCTATGTCATACATCTATTATCAAAGACATTATAATATGTTCTCTATAAGAGAACATATGACATAGAATATGATCATTTTTAATATTTGGCTCATTACACGGTAATATCTTATCATCACAGATGTTTGATAATAGAAATATTTCATAGAACTATTATCGTGTAATACCCGCCTAATCGGCCAGAGTTTGGGACGTTAATAGCTATATTTATGTATTAAGAGCGTAATGCGCGACTTCATCGCTCGCGCAAAACAGTTATCACGCGACGCGTAGCGGAGCGTGCTAATTTTGCAAGAGCGATAAAGAAGCATTACGCGCGAATTTATTTATTTTTATTTATTTATTTATTTATTCCTTGATAAAGCATTACAATAATTCACAATGTAGAAATATAACAGCAAAATGAATCAATAACAAAAATGCAAATAAACATAAGGAACTACTTCCCCAAAAGAGCAAGCTCGAGCTTGGGGAAGGAGCAGCCGTACTTTGACTACTTACTTATTATTACCATATTATATATACATTACCTATATATTAACAACTGAAATCAAAACCTTTCAGTAAACAATATAAATCAGTTATGCTACAATAATCAATATATTTACATACAATATGTGTTAGATGCAACAAAAATTGTTTATTATAATATTGTTTTTACATATTGCCTAGCCTAGTGTATAACATGATATAAAATGAGTAAAAAATGAAATCCATTCAACTGGAATAATTATCATACTAATGCATTCCAGAAATTCTCGGCACTATCCCAGCCATGAGAGTTAACCAGATACTTTTTCAAATGTAATACAAAGTTTTTTTGAGCAAGTAAACCTCTCAAATTACTTGGGAGAGTATTAAAAAATAATGGTGACAAGTAGATAAAGCTACGCTGACCGGCCGCAGTCAATAATCTAGGCACAGTAACCAGACCTGACTCTTCCCGTCTTGTAATAGCACAATCCGTTCTATTGATGAAATGAAAAAGTGATCGCTTCTTATAATATAATATAATATGTTTCAAGTAGATCTGTCGGATCGGTAGAACTGAAAATTCCAAAAAAGCCGATCTTGTTGAATACATCCTATTCTTTTTCAGTATAATTTTTAATATTGAATTTTGTATTGTTTTTACTGGTTTTAAAACATTTGTATATGCACCACCCCAACCCACAATACCATATTGGAGCAATGACTGTGCCAGCGCATAATACACTATCTTCATGACTTTAATAGGCAAAACAGAACGCAACTTCACAAATAAATAAATAAGTTTTCTAGATCGTTTAGTAAGCTGCGACAAATGCACATCCCACTTTAAATGCTGATCAACCATTACCCCAAGATATCTAATACTGTTAACCTTCTCTATTTTATTACAATTGTCTGAACACCCCAAATCTACATGACTAAGACAATTTGGAGAATGCAAAACAAGAAACATATTAACTGGCTGATTTTGCATATTCAAGGAAAAAGAAATGTACTTTGTTTTGGTCAAATTCAGAGTCAGTTTTCTTCTATCAAGCCATTTTTTTACTTCTCCCAGTCCCCTGGCAGCTGAGTCATATGTGCTAGCCCAGTTTTCTTCATGAAAAATTAAAACTGCATCATCTGCAAATGACAATATTTTTCCATTGACTAAATTGAGGTTACAAAAGTCATTAATATAGATCAGGAAGAGACAAGGTCCAATCACTGTTCCCTGCGGAATTCCCATTTTAACAAATTTATATTCACTAAGAGTGTTATTGACTCTGACACACTGTTGCCTATTATACAAATAACTGCAAAACCATCCCAGTTCCACATCCCCTAGGCCAAGGCTACGGAGGCAATCAAGTAGACGATTATGGCAAACTGTATCAAAGGCTTTTGCAAGATCAAGAAAAATAGCTAATTGTCTCCTCCCTGTATCCAAGTTTAAGATTGTTTCTTGAACAAAAGCAGCAATTGCTTCCTGTGTTCCCATCCTCTCTAAAACCAAATTGATTTTTTGACAGAATATTATTCACTTCCAAAAATCTATGTAGCTGTCTCTTCACACATTTTTTAATTATTTTAGCCAGATTAGAAAGTAAACTTATAGGTCTATAGTTAGTAATTTTCCTTTTGTCTTGTGATTTAAATATTGGTTTCACTACAGTTGTTTTAAAAGAATCTGGGAAAATTCCTTGTTCAAAACTTACATTAATAATGTGTTTGAGTGGAGAGGCAACAATACCTTTAACAGATTTTAAAACAGATACAGTAATGCCATCATGACCAGGCCCAGATGCACCCCTAAGACTCTCGATCGCCTCCACAACCTCAGTCTCTGATACATATTGGAAAGTAAAATAATCTTGAGGATTGTGGGGATTGTCTGGTCGCAAATTATCACAAGGCTCACTAGGAATATGTTGAACCATTTTCTCTCCAATAGAGATGAAAAAATCGTTAAAAGCATTAGCACATATGTTGGGATTGTCCCTAGCACTATAGACATTACCATCGATTTCAATTTCTTCCACACACTCCTTCCTTATTTTACAACCAGCTACCTCCCTAACTACATTCCAAGTCCGTTTCACATCATTTCCAGCCTCCTCAATTTTTCTGCTATAATACAATCGTTTAGCTTCTCTAATAAGGGCTGTCAATCTATTTCGATAACTACTAAAATAATTCCTCAAATTTAAATTGAATGGTTCCTTTTTACATTTGTTAAATACAGCTTGCTTTCTTCTAATAGAAACTACTAAACCTTGAGTAATCCATGGCTTGATTTTTTTAAACCTCGAACTAACTTTAGCCACATTTGTAGTGGATTTTCCAATATATCTTTGTAAAGTTGCTACAAAGTTATCTGTTGAAACATTAACATCCCTACTAGAAAAGACAGACTGCCAGCCTTCAGACTGGATAAGAGACAAAAGCCTATCATAATCGAGCCTGGTGGCAACAAGTGGCAACTCACACTGAGCAGCATTGTTAGTCAGGTCTATGGCACAACGAACCCTAAGAGAAGTAACATAATGATCAGTAATACAAGTCTTCAATACCATGGGTTCAATGTGCTTATGAGTGTGAACATTACCGAAATAATGATCTAGACACGAAGGTGTTCCCTGAAATGGAACCCTTGTAAAACAATTCACATAAGATATAAGCCCATTTTCGTTCAATAAATTTAAGTAAGATTCAGTGTGAATGTTATTTATATTATTCAAGATATCAATATTTATATCTCCTACAAATATAATATTTTTTCCTAAATTTAAATCTGAAAGCAGCTCAATTTAAATCTGAAAGCAGCTCAATTACATGCAATATTTTTTCTACAACTGCACGAGCCTGTTAATCTACAGTTTTTTCAGTCCTCAAATACTGCGAACTATTAAATTACTCTTGTGTAATTACCAGTACTGGTACAATCAGACATTGTCGACTTTTGTTAGGTTATGTTATGACTCCACCTGACCTACTTTTGGCGAGCCATGATCAGCTGATTAGCGAGCGTAAAGTAATTCTACTGCGCATGCGCAGATGGTTAGCAAGCGTAATGAAGATTCTCCTCAGAAATGGGCTTCTTTACGAGGAGAATTCTGCTTGTAAAATCTTGTTTCACGCGCAGTTATAGAAGAAAATTTTTACCTAACCATCAGCTGATGATTAAATTTTCAATATCTGAAAACAATAGCAGCTGAAGATTTTCGATTTTTGTGGTACTACCAACCTGACAACAATAAATTTGTATGAGCATGCAATTTCCAGATTGTGTTTTTGTTTTAATAAATAAATAATTTATACAATAATGAGAAGATTATTGATTCTAATATCTATTTTGAATAAGTGCATTTGAATATTTTGCTAGTACTATCGTATTTCAAAACGTTATTCATTTGAACGTTTTTCCACTTTGACACGGTGATTAAACCAACGTGCAACCGGCCCTAAGAATAGAAATCAATTACGCTATATTACTCTTCGACACATTTGGTATACCTTCTTCCTAGTTTCTAGTCTTACACAAAATAGAGTGAAAATTATATTCAGGTAACTGATAACAACTAATTGACAGCCCAAATGTACAGTCAATTTATCACTAGCATGATAGTTATTTGAAATTGTGACAGCATTCATCCATCTAATTACCCTGATCATTGACGACAAAGAGATTTATTTTGGATAATTTCATGACCAATGAACCAGCCTATTTCAATATTCATTATTGAAACAAGTTACAAAGATAAATAGAATAGAATTAACACCGATAAACTAAAAATTAAGTTTGATATTTGATAAGACAGAACCATTTATCCTAGACAAGTAAATTCAATGACGTTTGCTGTTCTAAAAATGACAAGTTATCTACGAATCAAAGTTGAACTCTTTTTATTGAAAGCTATTACAGAATAGTCTATAATTTTATAAATCTTGCTTTATTATAAAATGTAGGTTTTATTGTAATATTGACAATTAAAAAATTATGAACTTGTCACTTAGAGAGTGCAAATTTTGATCTACAATAAATAAACATAAAAAAATTAAAACAAATCTTACCCATAACATTCCCTCTAAAAAAGAATAATTGGAGATCACGTCGTATTGTGACTATAATAATCTTGGCCATCGAAATTGAAGAAGTTCAAAAGTGGTTCGTATTCATCCATAGGGTAGGTAGACAATCACACATCGACTCACACACCATACAGACAAATTGGCCAAATCGACTAGTGTTGTAAATAGACTACGCAATTCTGACATGTCCGAACAAAGTTACACTCCTTCTTCCTACGACACTGCTAACTGCAATCGAGCTTGGCAGATAACTTTTATAATAAGGGAATGGTAAGAACCCTATATAAATTTTGTAAGAACCCCTTATAAATCTACAGCAGCTCTCACATTGTTACGGTATCATATCATCCAAACTCTAAGAATGTTTTGTTTCTGATGATAGCTGATCGTTCAAGATGAAGAGAATAAGAAGAGTTATTCCTGGATCATTTTGTACTTTTCATTTCCACTTTAGTCTTGCCTTTATTCCTGGAGATATGTCTGCTTGAATGCTCCGTTTGTATACACTCGTTTCTATTATCACTGGCACTATATCGTAATCCTGAATTTCACTTTAACAGCAGAAAATCCCATATTTCACAAGCAGTTTAATCTGCATCTGTATCATATAAACAAATTAATATTCTAGTCTGTAATCGGTCATCGTATACGTATACATTTCCACTGCCACTTCAACACAAGTCTTGTGCATCTACCTAAACAAAATAAATTTTTACACTTTCTGAAACTAGAAGCTTCTTCGCATGTTTACCCGATCGTACACATACATTTCATTATTCTATTATTACTGGCACTGTATCGTATTTTGAACCAGAAATTAGTGAAAAATACTTAGACTAAACAACCACATAGTAACCAGTACAGGCACATTTTTGTTCGTTCTACTGGCCAATGTCGACTAATGATTTAGTTTGATTTAGGAGTCGTTTGCCTCTTGTTTGACAATTATGTGTTGCATCTGGAGATCGTTAAGTGCCTGCAGATGGACGAGTTTGGCCTGAGCGGCGAGCGGGGGCGGCAGCTGCTTGACGGAGGCGGCAAGGCTCTTATAGAACAGGTCGATGTCGTCCTCCGGGGGCAGCCGCAGTCCGTCCAGCAGTCGTTTTCTCTCCTTGCGCAAACTGCGTACTACTTCATCCATTTCACCTTCCCTGCCAACAAAATACATGTGCCCAATCAAACTATGTTTTTTTTGTTTTTTGTGCCAAACACGAATGTTTTCCAGCAAGTGTTTTATTTATAATTTATTATAGTTTTTATTATAATTTCAACTTGTTTCGTTTGCATGAATTTATGATCAATTTAACAACTTTCAACTTTTTCGTGGTGGTTAACTTTTTCGAAATTGGTGTGATTATATAAAAATTATTTTGATATTAATTATATTATATTAGTTCACTTTTTATTACAATGACGGAACTTTCAATGTTGTTTACAGAGTGTTACCTGTGTGTTCTCTTGCGCTTGCTGGCACGTGTGCTCCTATCCTCGACGACAGATTGTGAAGCGGTAGATGGTGAGGGGGGAAACTCGGCGTCATCCTCATTATTTAATGATGGGGGAGTGGGGGAGTTGGGATACTGCACTGTAATCTCTTCACTTTCACCCTGGAGTCCACCCTCACACCCCTCAGTCCCCTCGTCGTATGATGCAACTGCTGCTGGCCTACAATACGCAAACAAAAAGCTATTTATTTATTGTAGAAAAAAAATATTATTATTATTATTATTTATTGTTACAATTGCGACTTGATAGCAAGTATTTTAAGCAAAGGTGATAATGAGTGAGTGAATGATGATGTTTAAATGGTGAATGAAAGATGATGTAAGTTTACATCAGAATTTTCACAAAAAAAAACACTTTTCACTATAAAAAATGCTTAATTTCAATCGTAGGCTATGTCTTTTATTGTAATGTTACAGTAGAACGAAATGTAATGTATAATGTTATTAGAACGACAAATAATAATAAAATTAATTTTTGAAAATGAATCATATCAAGGACCCTGTTTCATTTTAGAAGCCCTGAAGTTGGGCCAAATGCGGAAAAACAAATGTAGGAAGAATAGCTTACAATGCGTACGCGACATACTTTTTATAATAGTGTACATTTTCCTTGCGAGTACATTCTTCCGTTCACTATGACTATGGTGTGAAAATATTCAGTTTCAAGTTGGAAAACTATTTGAGAAAATATTTTGGGTTAGAAATTTTTGTCTCAACCTTAGTACTTTGTTCAACTCTAGTAAGTCTACACAGAAGACAGCACTCAATATGGAATTCGGCTATGCACTCTTTTGGAGTTACACAGTATTTTATTTGGTCTGCTGAAGAGTTGTTAAAACAATTTTGTACCTACAAAATACCTAC
The DNA here is from genome assembly GCA_017141385.1 of Sogatella furcifera. Classification (NCBI taxonomy): domain Eukaryota; kingdom Metazoa; phylum Arthropoda; class Insecta; order Hemiptera; family Delphacidae; genus Sogatella; species Sogatella furcifera. The sequence continues at coordinate 30,651,035 of CM029546.1, forward strand.
AACTTCAAGTAGCTAACTCTCTCTTTGTCTCCCTCTCAATGTATTTTACAAATATATTTGACGATCGAAAATTTGACTGCTTGGAAAATAAAACAAACTATGAAAAATTCTACAACACTGATAATTTCTGTATATTTATGATTTAATTACTGGAGCAGCAAAGAAATTAAAGAACAATGACAACACATTAAATATATATGTTCAGCACTAGAATCATTGAGCATAGTAATTGGTAGAATAATCAATTAGATACGATGCAAAAGATAAAGATAAAGCTGCTCCAAACGTGTGTAAGCTAAACTGATGCTAATGTTATGCTATAGAATATTCATAGCCCGGAGGAGAATGCAGGCATTCTAACTATGAATTATTCAACAGGCAAAACCTGCTCTTTATTTCTTCTCTATTCAAAATCATAAACATGAGTACAGAGTACTGTATTATAGCATAGACTAACTATACATATACTATATTATATCTACGATTATAGCTAGTGCCAAAAATTAAGGCGTTCAAGAAATGACTGTTATTAGTTCTCAGCTCTTATCAGGCCAGACGGCGAGCTGTCTGCAAGAGTAGATCGAAACGAGAACGACCTCAGCTGTACTAATTTGTTCTCGAAGACAGCCTCAGACTGTCCTGATAGAGTTGAGGATTGAATAACTGTCATTCGTCGACCGCCTTAATTTTTGGCACTAGGTGTACTTCAGCATCATCGAACCGCAACGTGGAACTGATTCTTGTCAGATAATATGTGATAAAGGAAGAGTAGTGATTGGATTAAGAGGCTATTATCATCAGAAATAAATAAGTTATTAATCCCATTCCACAGGCTTTAACTTACTTTACCGAGTAATTTTGTATTTCAAAGTAATTGGTAACTACTAGAATACATGTTGTTCAATTTTAGCTCACCGAACTTCGTCGTTGCAATTTTCCAAAAAACCAAGGTATGAAGCCAAATGCCACAAACGCTTTTTTGAGCCATTTTCCTGATTCAGCTGGCCAGTTTTCTTATGTCTTCTTCTGTATGTGTCTCTGATTGTTCTCCAACGCTTTTTACAGTCTTCATCTGTAGGAAAATTAGGAAAATTTGGAGATAAAGACCCGAAACATAACTACCAATTCAAGGTGAGTTGGCCTGACATTATGAGGGATTGTAATATTGTAATATTATATAAATGATTTTGAAAGAGAATTATTCGCAAGATGATACCAATCAAACTACTACCGATTTCCTTTTAAAAGTAAATATAATAAATATCTAGTCAAAACATCAATTGTCTTCATTGTATATTTTTTGTAAATGTTTATTATGATATTATATAATAATAGTTCATTTTATTATAATATAAGATTTTTAGAATTCTTATCATGTGTCACTATTAAAGAAAAGACAAGGTAGTATAATTATTTTGTTCTACTCTAAATCAAATCAAATTGTATCAATTGTCATCAATTCAAAATATAATTTTTCTCACAAATGAATAATAGAATTACTGAATTGATATTGCAAATATTTTTCCTAATGATTATATTTCAATTTGTTATTGTTCTTACATATTATTTTTACTGCCATATACTGTAAATTTGAACAAAAATTCAATTTTCAAGTGAAAACCCACTAACGGTTTTAGCAGATGAGCAAAATTACCATGTACCATGTATGGCACGAAACCATTTTTTTGCCTTTACTCAACCGGGAGTAGATTTTAGGTGAATGTTCAATTTTTATTAGAATTTAAAGGAGTAATCACGAATGAGCTCCGAAACTACAGTTTTATTATTTACATAAGAACAAGAATGTAGTTTCAATGCAGCATTGACCTTTAGAATCCACTCAAGTGTCTAGTAGACATCATTTATGGAACCGGTGTAATGTAACATCCAAGAAATTGTTTCTTGAATCGTCAATTCTATTCTTTACTGAAGTGACTATGATTTTATGGGGCCATAATAATTATCATCAATAAATTCTAGATATGATAATATAGTAATATAGTAACAGTTGAGTATCATCACGATACTGAATTATTGAGTATGGATTATCTTTTATGATTTTTTTATCGCTCTGCTGAATAATACTGCTCTATTGTTATGTGAGTATTGATAAGATTTTCAATAGATGGAATGGATAATGAAGAAACTCATTACTGTACATACAGTAGGCTACCAATATAAATACGTATTTATAGCTCTCCTAAAACTTGATTCTCACGATCTACAGAAACGCGTATTCTTTATAAAACCATTTGTTTCCAATGTATCAATGTATTACAATATAATAATATGTTGGTAAATAATGTTAATAATGGTTGAAGTAATCATATAAAGCATTCATCACCCATATTTTGTCTTCAAGCCTGTTGACCGGTAAGATTTTTTTTCTATACAGTAATAACATATTTGTGGTAACAAGCTGATAGATAGACACTGCAATCTGGTACATTGAATATTGATTGAATGGTTAGTGGTTACCTTGACAACAGTTGTTGATTGTTTATTACTTGCGTTGCAGGAGCAAGAATAGACATTCTATCTGTGCGTTTACATACAGTATTTGAATCAAACAAATACCTAATCGAGTTAATAATGTATGACTTATATGAAAGTTATTAACAAATGTTATTCCGGTGTAAACGTGGCATAAGCCTCAGTCACAAGTTTTTGTCAACTAACTTGTCGAGACCAGGCATAGACCACAGTGCTCATGTATAGGCTCATTTCCTGCTTATTCTTCATATATATAAATTAAAGTTTAATTCAGTATTGTATTAATGAGTTCGCATGATTGGTAAATACAAACTTATTTTCCATGTAATGTATACAGTATTAATTGTGGAATAAACAATATTTCGATTTGATTTGTCTTTAAAAAGTTGATGAGAGTTATTTGTTATTGATTATTGATGAATTATCATCTTTACTAACAGTGCATTGACAAACCTGTTTTGCCGTCGAACTTGAGCGCAATCTCACGCCAGAGACTGTCGCGTAAAAAGGCGTCCTTGTAGTTTGGATGCGACTGATCGTAGAGACAGGGGTAGCTCTGCACCACGTCGACCAGCTGCAGTTCCTCGTCACGTGTGAAGCTCATGGCGGAGGAGGAGGCGAGTGACGTCATCCACAGCATGGGGACGAAGGGAGCAGCACCGGCACTGCGACGCTGCGACTGCATACGCCTCGACTGCTCGACTGCCTCGGCACTGAGGCCGATCGATCAGCCAGGCAGCCCTGGCAGCTCCTGCAGCTGGCGTCATATGCCGGGCGGGAGGCGGGAGGGGTGTACAGCTGGCCTAACCCCTCCCCCACCCCTCGCCAAGCTACCTCACCCTGTCACTGCTACTGCTGCCGTGTTACATAGATATACAACTGCCTGTCCTCCCCTGTTGCCTTTTCCCAGCTGCTGCCATACATATATACAATAAACACTCCTCTGCCTCATTCCAAAGTGGCTCTGCTGCTGCCGTATATACAGATATAACGCCGCCTGGTGTAAACACAGATATACAGTATGTAGAATAATGATCGAACTGCCACCTGCCATGTTGATGTTGCCTACACTACACACACCTATAGATTTTGTTGGAGTTTCGATGTGTTGTATACAAGTATTTCAATGAGTTTCTATGAGCTATAGAGTTTCAGTGTGTTGTGTTGGTTGGCTAGCACTAGAACATTGTAGATATAGATTGTAGCACATAAAGTTTTCAGAATAGATGTATTGCTTTTTGGCCTATAGCAGACTCAGAAGAAATTGAAAATTGGTGAATGGTTCTTATTATTACTCAGATCTCCAGGACAGTTTGAGCACGGTCTTCGGAAGCGAAACGATTTGAATGAGGAGCACTCGATATGCAGACCGCTCACCGACTGACCTAAAAGGTCTTAAGCATTGATAACAAAATGTTCTCAGACCGCCAATTTTGTTGAAGTCTGTTATATTCTATAATTATTGGTTGTCTATGAATGCATCTGCGACCACATAGGAACTTGTAACACAGACAGATAATCAATTTTGGTATATCGATATAATTATTGTGTTAGTGGTTGTAGCAGTGATGAACTTGTAATAACAGAAGTAGAAAAGAATAGAAGGGATTTATTGAAAATTATCTGAAGCTATCCTTGCAATAAATTTGTAAAAGTAGTATAGTAACCAAACAGGCAAACAGTTTATTACTGGCCGTGGCGTGTGGTTTCAGTTAGGGCTCTATAAAAAGGGGGTAGACGCACGGTCCGCCATTCTGTGGTCAACTTTTAGCGCCAGGTTTGAATTCATTCAATTCGACAGTCAAACATATGATTAATGATGAAAATCATGGTAGAAAAAATAATACTTCTTCACAGAGCATTGAATTTCCAGTCTGGCAATTTTTAAGTCAAAATTTTAACCTTGATTCATCTTCCTGAATCTGGTAAATTTGTATTTTTTAAATTTCAGTTTTATGATAAAAATGGTTATATTTTTTGCAATTTGATGCTAAGCAATATGAACCATTTTATATGACAAATTAACCTTCAAGAATTCAAAACAATAACTTAATTCATTTGCTCAACTTGATAAACAGCTGTTGATCGTCTCTATCATCAAAAATATTCATATGAATTCAAACCTGGCGCTAAAAGTTGACCACAGAATGGCGGAACGTGCGTCTACCCCCTTTTTAAAGAGCCCTAGTTTCAGTATACTTTGATTGGCTGAATGACAATTATCACCGGTGGCTCGAACCCACGAAACAGGTGAAGTGCCCGTATCTTTTACTGTACAGCACGACCTGTTTCGTGTAATAAGCCGCCAGTGTAATAATTAGTGTTTATTCTGAGAAACAAACTATTTAAAATTTTATGGAATTATTTTTAGAAAATAATAAATAGAAAATATTCTTTTGGTAAAATTCCTTCAAAGTAATATTACAAAGGCATCCCTGCCTTTGAATTTTGAATAATAATGTATCCAATCACTTCTCTAATAACATTTTTATAAAAAACTAGCAGGATTCGTGCTTTGCGCCGGTGAAAAATTACGGTACGTATTGTCCCCTTCTAATCTTATGTAAAAATATGTTTCTTTTGGCAAATAAATTCATTCATTCATTCAAATCATAGGCATTTTTAAAACATAGGCGTAATCAAGGTAATTAGAATAGAATTCTTTTCTAATTACCTTGGGCGTAATGTGGTGACACATATTTTAGCCTATATTTATCATTATATAAATATTTATTATCGCCATAGCAACAAATCTATGAAATTGATGACTTGGTAATGTTTCTAAATGTGTAAATTTTATTTTTATTTATTAGATTGAATTTGTTAACAATAGTATTTCAAATACAAAAAAGTTAATCTGAATTTTGGATTAAACCATCAGCTGGCTCAATTGAAACACAAGTTAAGAAAAGTGACCATAAACTGACAGCTGATAGTTTAAACTAAAATTTCAGTTAAACTCATTTGGAGAAACCGGCCCTTAGTGTATTATATTACTAGCCGGCAGGCTCGCTTCGTTCGCCTTCTCCGCCTAGCCAGTAACCCCCGTCAGTATCAGCAGTGTCAGTGAGTCAAACAGGCTCGCTTCGCACGCCTGCATAACCTCTGTCAGTGTAAGCTGAGACAAACAGGCTCGCTTCGCTCGCCGTCAAATTCCGTTTAGAATTGATTCAAAACTCATTGAGCACAGCATTTCTAGACCTAATCTGGACCTGTTCACCAAATTTCGACATTTTCTACCAATTTATTCTCGAAAAATCCAAGAAAAACTCTGAAAATTCCGAAAAATAATAAAACGCTGATATTGAGCGTAACCTTGGGAACTATATCGGACATAGTTTGAAACTTGACTCAATATCTCTCAAATTAGTTTATCTATAATCTCTGGCGTAATCTTGAACGGAATTCAAAAATATCTTAGCACAACATTTCTAGACCTTATCTGAACCTACCTACCAAATATCAACATTTTCTACCGATTGGTTCTCGAAAAAATTGAGAAAACGCCGAAAAACTATAGGAAAACTTAAATATTTGGCGTATCCTTGAAAAGTTCCTAAAATCCGTTCTTAGCGCGAGTCTAAACGTCCAACTGAACATGCCTGCCAAATTTGAACGCATTCGGTTTAGTAGATTTTTAGTTCTGGTGATGAATGAATGAATGAATCAGTCAGTCAGTCAGTCAGTGCCATTTCGCTTTTATAGATATAGATATCAGTATAGTAGCCTATATTATTTTATCATCAATGGAAATCTTTGAGCAAAATTTCTAATTCGTACATTATCTAGAAGTACGTTATCAAAACTAAGCTCTATTTATTATGATATCCATGCAGATAAAATAACTAAGTTGAAATAAATCATCCAACAAAGGATTCAGCCAAGCCTTTCTCCTTCATGAGATTTTATTATTTGTGTTTCAGATATCCAATATCATTTCAACTTGTTCTGACCAATTTCCAAGGAACAAAAAAACTTGATTCCGGCCAGGATCGAACTGGCGACCTTCTGCGTGTAAAGCAGACGTGATAACCACTACACCACGGAACCATGCTACTCGGAATCATTGTTATACTGTATTTCAAATACAACACATCTGATAAAATCAGCAGATCTCAAATAATGATATTCAGTTGTTGCTTCTTAATAATATTTATTATTATTTTTATTCCATCATGGAAGGTTGCCCACAATGCCTGTTCATGTCCATGTCCTATATAGCCACGTCATGCGGCTCTGTTGCCAGATGTCTTTGACTTCTCCTATTTTCTTTTTTGCATTCCTTTATTTTCTCACTCTTTCACACTCCATTCGAACTCACTCAGTCACCATTCTCTGTCTCACACTCACACGATACTTGATCATGATATTTCCAGAGATGTCGAGCTACAATATTCGGTTTCATCGTTCCACAGAGAAAGAAAAACTATGCTCTGTAGGCCTACTAATTCTCACTTATTCTAGGCTCTCTTCAATTTGTTCCAACAACTTTTTTTTGCTTAGGATCTGCACTTTTTTGGTTTCTCTCTAAAACTCTCTCTCACTCTCATTATTTGACACACTCTCTTTCTTTCTCTCTCTGTGTGCTTCTCTCTTCATTTTCCTGTAGTTTGATCCAGAATCTATCTTTGCTCTCTCCAGTCTCCACTCTGTCCTAGTTTACTTGATCCCAATCACTCTTTTCTTGCTACTACTGAGTATTGTTTATTATGGATACAAGGAGATCATTCTTTCACTCACCCTATCTCTCACTCCCTTTCACTTTCTCCATCTTTCACTCACCCAGAGTATATTCAAAAGAGAGTAAAGTAATACTATGATTCGCTCTATATTTTCAGTTTGAGAGAGTTGATTAGATAGGTACAGTAGTAGAGTAGTATTCTACAGCTACAAAACACTCCAAGACACTCTTTTCTCATCCCTCTTTATACTTTTTATCATAAATGTAATCAAATAGAGTAGGTGTTAAACTTCTACCCTTCCTCTATTTGACTTATTCACACTCTCATTCTTTTTCTTTATTACTCCTTCACACTTCTCATTCTCACTCCACACAAATTTCCTTCGCGAACGCCACTTATCACTTTTTTGTTTTTTTTCACTTTTTCTCATTTCTCACTTCCTCCTCATATTGAGTCCTCTTTCTCTATTTTAAAACCAGCAACAGCCAATAAACACAAGCATTTGTGTTGTGAGGGGGGGGGTCGCAAACGTCGCCAGAGCCCCGTGACCAAAGACCTGGGCAAACAACAGCTTCATTGTCATTTCACACCTGACGTCGAGAACAATAGAGGCAGTACTCTCCTCCTCCGGTCCCCCCCCAACCTTTCGTTGTATCTCATCTGTAAACTTTTTCTACAACAGCGCAGCGAGCGAATCGCTGATACTGTAATTGATTGCCGACCTCCGTTCCACCACTTTCGACACGTTTCGTCCGCCTTTGATACGAAATAAACAACGCCCACTGTGAAAAATTGATACGCCAAAGAGTAGTTGTGGAAAGAAAAGTGCCATCTGTAAACAGAATTTTTTGGTCGATGCTTGTGATACAAAATACAACAATTTTTGGAAATTGAGAGAGCGGTCGATATACGATAAACAGAATTTTTGCCTGCAATGGTTGTGTGTCAAACAAGATTTGTTGTTGAAAAATTTGTTGTGTGTGTCAAACAAAATTTTTTGTTTCAAAATTGAAAGTACTCTCTATTGGGATCTGTATTTTTCATCCATATCAGAGAGCACTGATAATAATATCTACTCATTTCCACTTATTGACTTAGTTCAGATGGAATTATTTATCAGTGAATTATTGAAATATTTGAGGACCGGGAAATTAATTTCCCATAAAATGCAACAAAAACAAACTTCTTTATCAAACCCCTGCTATAATTTAATGCCAGTTTTTATGGAGATAATCCTGTAAAGAAGAATATTATAGAAGAATGTAATGAAGCTTCTATCAAGTCAACACAAGCACCACACATTTTCATTGATCTCTCAGATTCAGAGAGAATAGAAATAATATATATTATATATTATAACGAATAGAAATAATATATATTATATTCTATTCTCTCAGCTGAGATTCCCTTCACTTTCACTCACGGGTTTCATATACGGGTTTAATATGGAATAGATGGCATCTAAATTCCTCTTACTGCTATCACATGTTTCCATGTGTGTCGTTTTTTTATAGAATTTCTACTATTGGACATTGCCAACACTTGTACAAAATGACAGAGCTGTTTAGTTGAAATGGTTGGCCTTCCATTAATATTTCCCTTTATCCTCGACTCTGCTGCTATTTATTTATCATCTATTCATTAATTAGAGTAGGCCTACAAAATAAGGAACAATTCCTAATTTAGTCACAATCATAATAAATAGTCCAAATTTTCAAATTATGTAGAAACATAGTTGCACCGTACATGGCTTGACAAAGGCATAAATTTATATTATATAGGATGGCATATTAGCGTGACTGTGTTGTTGCGTGCGTTGCTTGACTAGGCGGAAGCGAGTGTGCGTGAGCGTGCGTGTGGAATTGGTGCGGGCGCCGGAAAACACATTTTTCCTCTTAGCTTTTCATATCACAAACTCTCTCACACTCTTTCACTCTTCTCCTCACTCTTTTCTGCTCCACTCTCACACTCACACTTTTCTATTTCTGTCTCTTTCTCTCTCTTTTATGATATTATCCTTCTTCTGCAACTTCACAATCATTCTCTGAACAACTAATATTCTACTGAATCCCTCGCTTACTTAATTGTATTTACCTGCCCTTGTTTCATAGAGTAATATTCGACAATATTTGAAAGACTATATAACATTTGATGGTGGTACAGTACAAATAATTTCATAGATTGCTTTCGATTATTGTATTAGAATAATGAATTGTACAATATTAAAATCCATACTTCCCAAGAGGCTTGTTCTTCCTGGTTCAACTCGTTCTTGACATTTATTTCGAGAAAGAGGACAAATTCCTTGCGGTTGAATAGAATAGATCCACTTGAAAAATGAAGTTTCAATAAGGATGAATCGCTTAAATTATGCGAAATTGCAAATACAAGGAGTGACTAGCGACACAATTTACACTTTATCATTTCATTGATCACTGCTTCCACCACAACAAATAGTTATGGGTTTAGTAACTGAGTACAGTATTACCCAGAGATCAATTAATAACATGTACAGTACTTCATTAGTTAGTCAGTTAACAAGCCTATTCTATTATTGATCACTGTTTAGTGTTTATATCAAAACAAATATTAAGTGTTTGATCAATATTTTGATCATGTAGCCAATAGTACGTCAGTATTTCAATGGTTAGTTAGGTGATGATTTATGATTAACATTATGATATGATGAGATTCATATTATTCAGTAGTTCCAATTGGACCTTTCTGCTCCCTTTGCGGTATACACTATATACGGACTCTTTACCTACCAACCAAATTATTTACTTTTATTGAAAACTATATGATCACTGTCTTTTGATTCCGCTCATTCGATAATGAATTAAGAGGTGATGACTTGTTGAATCGAATAAAATCATAACTTATTTACAACTTATCTCTTACCAACTAAATATTTAACTTATTTTTTCAGATTATTTACAACATAGAAGAATATCAAAATAATTGGATGTACTACAGTATAACTTCATTATTGAACATAACGTTTTTCCCAAGACTCCAGCACAAGTTCAAGTTTATATTCTCAGCACAGCTAAATTTGTCACATCACTCTCAAGCAGGGAACACAATGAAAAAAGCGAACAATGTATTTTTTATTCAAATTGCATTCAGCGAATTATGACGACTGCTGATTCAGTGAACGTTCGTTCCTTTTTCCCGCAGTTTGTATGTTCACGCTGACTAAGTACAAAACACAAAAATATAGCATAGGCCCAATTCAACGAGCAGAACCATCTCCGTTTCTCATCATAACGTTTTCCATTGTTTCCGTGCCGTGCTGCGCTGTTTGTCAGTCTGCCATGTTTTCCAGTCCGTTTGGTCAGCCAACGAATTTCCTGGAAATATTTTTTCTGTTTCACTGAATTTCATAAACTTCAAATCAAATCATTCTGGAGAGAAATTCACTCAGTATGAACTAAATCACTGACTAAATGTTTATCTCTGGATCAAAAAACTAGTAATAGCTACGGTATTAGTCATTCATCAAATAAAATCAGATTCAGATTTACTGTGATTGAAGTCCCAATCCCAACTGCAGTTGGGATTCAAAATTATAAAAAAGTGAACTGTTTAACAACTTCGATTTCGTAGATGGTCGTGTTCCAAAAATTAAATTTCATTTCCACTAATTGAAGCATTTAAAATGGAATAGAAATTAGAAACATTTTTTTCACTGGAGAACGTGCTATTGTAATACCAAATTATCCCCTGTTACCTTCCCCAATGTCTTCCAAGTTCAACATTGATCGGCTAACTCTTGTCATCCTCTTATATTGGCAGCTTCACAATTAGAAAAAAATGAATTGGCGTGGATGAAAAATACAGAAATAATGTTCTGTCATTAATGATGATATTCTTCTTATTTCAGAATGACCCCATAGAATGTAAAAATGAGAATAAGGATAGCCTACCACATAATTATATTCTTGAAATTATGTAGATGTAATGCTGTAATTCTCTTCAATTGATATTGTATGTTAATTGGTGCTATGTGGTACAACAAAAGGATTGAAGGATATTTTTCCTTCTTAAAACTAATAATATTTTAAGTAATAATTAATGAAATGTAGACAAAGACTACAGAGAGGAAGTATGGATGATTTTTACTGAAATTTACACTAAAGATTTTGCTTCTTTTTAATGAATTGAATCGATTATAATTTAATAAAAAAACCATTAGATGGAGATTCTCTGCCAAGGTGATTTGAATACAGTACATTTACATTGGATAAGATTTCTACATCACTATGCAGATTTTCAGCACGAAGTTTATCCTCCTTAAAAACGTTCTCTAGAAATAAGATATTTTCACGTTTTTCTATCCTGTCTCCTGTGTCCTTACACCTGATATTTCTATCCATCGAATTTCATTTTCTCAAATGACAGGCCTATAAATAATTGAAATGAAACGAATAAAGCAGCAGGTAAGTAGCATTTCTGGGAAGAACTCGAGAGAGGAAATATCCAATTAAGTTTTCTCCTTCATAACGCATCGAACTCTTTCCTAGATTCTAATTGAATTACTCGTCTTCTTCTTGGGCCTTTACTTCTGATTTACGGCTCATGAAATTTACATCGCGATTCGAATAAATGGTAGAGAGAGGAAGATAACAAGAAGAAACAGTCACTCAAAATTTTACTGACGCTGACACAGATAAGAACGTCATTACGAGAACGTAATTCGTATTTCCCGAATAGATCTTTTACAGCTTCTCTCTCGCCCAAGATTTGATTTCTCTCGAGCTATTCACCGGCTCATAAATGTGATAAGATATGGCCTCCTCGATGTCCCATCCTGTATTCACGTTAAATAAAAGGATGCTTTTATTCCATCACGGCTCCGTCAGAAATACGCTTTGATATTTTCTCCTCCACCTTTTCTCACTCAATAAGCACTTATTTTTTTTGCTCCATTCCTTCCAATTCTTCCCTCGCGGCATGCAACTATGGTACTACATCTCACTTTTTCGTCTTGAGTCATTCGCTATATTCATTCCTCCATCATTCCACTCTACCCCATAATCAAGATTCTTGAACCTTGCCTGTCTTCTACTCTTCCATCCCCTTTTTCCTCTTGATCATTGGATGGAGATGGAGAGAAGAGCTCTTCAAAGAAGCACTACTCCTTTCAAGCATGACGTTGAGTGTGAACTTTTTCACTGTTTGAAGAATAATACTATTTATTCTCTATACTATTGCATATAATTATTAAATAACTTTATTATTTTCTATAGCTGTAATATCTTTATGAAATGAAATCATTCACTAATAGCTCAAGTGTTTAAGTGTGTTTAAGTTTAAGGTTTGATGTGTGATAATAATAATTGACAACTTAGTGAATAGGGAAATTATTTATTATTGTTATTTCAATTCCATTTCACAAACAAATTCTTCACAGCTTTTAGTAATTTTTCTTTGATTTGCCAGTTTTTTCTTATAACATCAAGAAGCTGTCTATTAAAGATGAACAATTATCAAGTAACTTTTTTGTAATGGATACTAAATTTCTCAAATACCGTACTGTAAATATTTTTATCCTAATATTTTAATATTTACCTCTTATCGATTTTATATTTGAGTGTAGGAATTTCTAACACGTCTATTCTATTAGAAATGACTTTTTTCAAAGTGAGTGCTACATTTAAACTTGACATTCATGACTCAACAAAAACTAGAAGAAGCACGTTTCGTTATAAAAGTTAGTTGCATCCTTTCCTCACCTTCTTCCCATTACCGCTTCTTCAAAGTCGAAAGTGAGTCCTTCTTTTATCGCCCCTAATCTTCTCCAAAGATATTACGTTCTAGGTGCTAGACAAAGCATCCTGTATTATAAAAGTTGGCGGTGAGGTAAGGGCTTAAAAGGCGTCCCGGTGAGGTTGATAAGGGGGGGGATAGGGGTAGTACAAGCTCGGGCATTAAGTGAGAGTATTAGGAAGACCTTTGAAACAATTAGGTAAGTCCATTAGTGCGCGGTACGCTGCAAGCTAGCGGGTGGGATTTGGGGGATTAGGGAGGCAGTCCTCTTTCCACTTTTCGGGGGTTGCTGGGGGCTTTTGAGGGGGAAGGGCTTCCCCTCCCGATATCGACCGCTCAACCCCAGCCCAGCCACACCCTTCGTGCTTGCCAGTCGCACCCTGGTCGTACATTTTTCTGCAGTCTTCAATATTGCAGGAAAAGCGTTCCCTGCAAGCTCACCGCAACTACTTGCTCACCCAACTTATTTCTCTCCTCTCCCCTCACTCTATCTTTCCTTACTTTACCATCCTTTTCCTAACTCCACTTTTCTTTTCCTCACTCCAAACTGCCATACCTCTCCCTTCCTTTGAACGATAACTTTCTTTTTACAGATAAAGATAGCCCAGTCACACCCCATCCGCACTTTCATCATTCATTTAAACATCAACTGATTATTTCCGTCAAACACTGTAATAACAGACATCATCACCCGCATTCAAGTACCACTACTACAACTACACTAGTATTCTCTATTTTCAGCCACTTACGCCCACCCACTCACCTATCTTTACTCTATACAACCTCTTGTATAAACCTTAAACGGTGAAACGGCTTTCTCATTTTGTTCGTACTCTTTCAGTCACCTCTCTCTTTGACCATCTCACTCTATCTCACACACTTTCTCATCCTACTTATTCACTTGCACTGCTCGGTCTATATTTCGAACGACGTTAAGTACAATAACACAGTCATTATCCTCTTGATATGTAGTCCGATGCGGGTTCAACGTCGTTTTAATGGTCTTGTTTTCATCTGAGAATTAGAATGGAGCACTCACACACTCACTATGAAGAGTGCCTCATCATCTTCAATCTTCAATGGATTACTGACTTTTATACTTCAATTTCAATGTTACAATCAATATTCAAGAATTCTACTATTCTTATCAGTGAGAATAGAACTATTTAGTTCTACTCTCCACTGCTCAATACTCGATATAGAAGGTTAACTGTTCTTCCATTTCTCTATTCCATCCTCACTGATTGGAATATACATTTATAGTACAGTGCAATTGGACTCGAACCTCAACATCCAAAGAGAAAAGACGATTACTACGTCAACTTGTTCTATACAACCCCTTTATTGTTTGGTAAAAAGTTACACCCCTATGAGCGTCGGGTATTTTGGTGGAGGGGGGGTGAAAGGTGCAAAATTTCAGTTTTTTGTGAATTGTAGCCGAACAAAGCGTCGAACAAAAAAATTTTATGCATGTTTTTTCTAGAGAACAAAATTTGGAAGAGATTGAGACCAATCACAACTCTGTATCATCAACCGTTTCCAAGTTACAATTTTTTGAAAACTCCATATTTTTTTCACAGGAATTATTCCGTTACTTTAAAAGTTTGTAACTTTGAATTGGAAACTCTTGCATCCGTATTTCAAAATCCCTCTCGGCGTATTTATTTTTAATCATTTATATTCTCCCATAACTTTTGATTGGTACGTCGGATTCTATCGTTCAATAGCTCATCATTTTCTACTCATCACGGCGGTATAAATTCATATATTATAATCTAAATTCGGTGAAAAACTCCAGAATTTAGATTTAAATGATACTCTTGAATAATAATACCTGCACATTGAAAATTCCAATTTTTCACATTTCAATGCTCCCAATCGGAAAGTTGTGAACGGAAGAATCTGAAACTACCAAGAAATGTTGAGAAAATCTTCCTCTTTCAAATGGTTACTATGAGAATTGCGAGACCTTTGACATAAGAAAGTACACAACCGGTTTTTATCACACGTTTTCTGATAAATTCGCTCATTTTTTGAATTCTATTGAAATTTCTCTAACAATAAGCATTGAACAAGAAATTTTCATACACCATCTTTTAGAGGATAAATCACTATACATTTCTAAACCAAGAGCTTAACTCTACCGAGTTACAATAGAATGAATTATGTGTAATTTTTCAACAATTGAAAACGCTGATTTTCCAACAATGTTATCATAAGGAATTAATTGAAGAATCATGATGAATCTTATATGATATTGAAGATCACATTTTTTTCTACAATTTGAGAATTTTTAGAGTTTTTTTTGTAGAGAATATGTAATTTTAGGGGATTTTGGGGATGTAAGGGTTATTAAAAAGCACTGTAGCACTTGAACCACTGAACATTGCAGTGTGAATTTGGTCTCAAATTGAAGAGAAATGAATTTCGCCGAGAGGGATTTTTGATAATTTATTAATCTGTAACTTTGTAACTAATGAAGGTAGAGTGGTGTTCTTGGTCTGAAAAGTCATTTTGAGACCAACAACACCACTTTCACCAACACCACCAACCACAGAGACCATTCTCTGAAAAGTCATTTTCAGACCAACAACACCACTCTACCTTCATTAGTTACAAAGTTACAGAGTAATAAATTATCAAAAATGAGAAAAAATTGCAATAGCAGATTTTACAACAATGTTTTTATCAAAGATTTATTCAAGAAATATTGTGAATCATATATAGTATCAAAGAGTACATTTTTCTCTACAATTTGAGACCAAATTCACATTTTTTGAACAATTACAGAATTAGCTAGATCCATTTTTCAAACCAACTGTCGAGTTCAGAGCTCACTCTGAGAGGCGCTCCACACACTATGAATGATACATTGAAACGCTTCGTTGAGCTTAAGGAGACGACGATTTTTTTTTAAATATACGTAGCTCATTTAATAATTGTTCAAAAAATATGAATTTGGTCTCAAATTGTAGAAAAAAATGTGATCTTTAATATCATATAAGATTCATCATGATTCTTTAATTAATTCATGTTAACATTGTTGGAAAATCAGCGTTGTTGAAAAATTACACATAATTCATTTTATTGTAACTCGGTAACTATTGTAACTCGGTAACTATTGTCGATAGAGTTAAGTTCTTGGTTTAGAAATGTAGAGTGATTCATCCTCTAAAAGATGGTATATGAAAATATCTTGTTCAATGCTTATTGTTAGAGAAATTTCAATAGAATTCAAAAAATGAGCGAATTCATCAGAAAACGTGTGATAAAAACCGGTTGTGTACCTTCTTATGTCAAAGGTCTCATAGTTTCCCATTTCTCATAGTAACCATTTGAAAGAGGAAGATTTTCTCTACATTTCTTGGTAGTTTCAGATTCTTCCGTTCACAACTTTCCGATTGGGAGCATTGAAATGTGAAAAATTAGAATTTTCAATGTGCAGGTATTCAAGAGTATTATTTAAATCTGAATGCTGGAGTTTTTCACCGAATTTCGATTATAATATATGGATTTATACCGCCGTGATGAGTAGAAAATGATGTCTCAAGAGACGAAATCTAGAAGTATGAGCCAATCCGAAAATGTTTAATATTTTTTTTATACGATAAAATGTAATTTTAGGGGATTTTGGGGATGTAAGGGATTTTTAAAATCGCTGTAGCACATGAACCACTGAACATAGAAGGGTGAATTTGGTCTCAAATTGAAGAGATATGAATTACGCCGAGAGGGATTTTGAAATACGGATGCAAGAGTTTCCAATTCAAAGTTACAAACTTTTAAAGTAACGGAATAATTCCTGTGAAAAAAATATGGAGTTTTCAAAAAATTGTAACTTGGAAACGGTTGATGATACAGAGTTGTGATTGGTCTCAATCTCTTCCAAATTTTGTTCTCTAGAAAAAACATGCATAAAATTTCTTTGTTCGACGCTTGGTTCGGCTACAATTCACAAAAAACTGAAATTTTGCACCTTTCACCCCCCCTTCACCAAAAAACCCGACGCTCATAGGGGTGTAAATTTTTACCAAACAATAAAGGGGTTGTATAGAACAAGTTGACGTAGTAATCGTCTTTTCTCTTTGGATGTTGAGGTTATTCCTTTTTTGAACTAATTGCACCGTACTATTAATATAACTAATTTCTCGATGCCCATTATCTCTTATTCTTATCGACTTTTTGTTGATTCTATAATCAACAGAAATTATCAAAATATCATTCTTATTTTTCAATCAAATAGGATTTTAACTTATATTAATAAATTTGTATTTGAACGAATTCATAAAATACATTTGTACAGGAAATCAATTAATGAAACATCTTCTATTATTCTGTAAATGTACATAGAAATCACCCTCAATCAATAAATTATAAAACTTTGGTGACTGATAACAATTCAATTCAATTCAATTCAGTTCAATTTATTTTTCCACATAGCATAACAATAAATTGAGTTACAATATGTTCTTTCACAAAAAGTATATGAGGTTATTACATTACAATAATAGGATATAAAGGAACATAATTGGCTGCGTGGAATTCCCCCAAGAAGACTGTGCGTCTGTGAATGGGGGAGAGTTCCTGCAAGCAGTACGGTAGTCTTATAATTAGTACAAAGCAGTGGTATTAAAATTTATTATAATAAATCAGTAGAATATTTGAAATTTGATTTTCTCATACGTCATACTAAAATAGAATTACTACTAAATACCATTTTGTAATCAGCAGGTAAGAATGTAAACGAATGTGATTAAATTTTTTGATTCTAGTAATATTGTTACATATATTGGGTAAGAAATTTGAACAAATGTGATTTTGGTGTACCATGATATTCCCTGTAGTTTGAGAGCAAGGGGATCCAAGGTCGGCAGTAAATAAAGTTTGATTGAACGGTGAAGAAGTGTACTATCGAAATCAATGGTTCATATCTTTTCATTTATTTATTACTGTAATGGTTGAACAAATATTTTTACATTTCTCAAGCAACGTCAAAGGTCGAACCCTTCTTACTTGACTGGAGAAATTTGATAAGAGAAACCTTTTACCTACATCCACTTATTCTACATGCCACCTACATTCAAATCTATTTTAAAGTATGGAATTCAACGTGTGTACGATGTCATTTATTTCCCACCCTTTATTTTCACCTCACTGAGAATTTTGTTTTCCCTTTTCCCTAAAAAGTTGCTATTATTGTTATTATTATTGTTCATTTTTCACGCATTTGCGGATGATATATGAAAAGAGGGGCATTCACATGCAACCTCCTTCATTAATTTATTACACTATTTTATCATCATTCAGGCAAGTTACATACAGGGATTTACCAAGTGCACTGCAGTATTTGGCATACTATCCGGGCTGTGTCCAACAGAACTGACTTTTGCATCTGTACCATCAACGTCTCTGAGAGGTCAATTTTTTGACAAGATTCCACTGTTGTCTTTGGCATTAGCCCTCCTATAGTAATAACAATTGGGAGAATCTTGACACTCTTCAGCTCATAAATCTCTTTCAGCTCAAATGCCAGTTCCTGATACTTTCTCAGTTTCTCTCCCCTTGTTCTCTGAGCATTCTCATCGGCTGGCACAGCAATGTCAATGATTAGGGCTTCTTTCTTTGGTATATCCATCACAAGGATGTCAGGCTTGTTATGTGGAACCCGTCTGTCAGTTATCATTTGAACATCCCAGTAGATCTTTACATGGTTCTTCTCGACAAAAGCAGGGGGAGAGTATAAATAGTATGGAGGAACTTGATCAATTATACCAAACCTTAGCTGCATCTCCAAATGTACTATTTTGGCAACATTAATATGCCTCTTCAAATACTCTCTTGGAGCCAGCACTGAGCATCCAGAGGTTATGTGCTGGATACTCTCAACAGCAGCATTACATAGTCTGCATTTATCATTAATGCTCTGATCACCAATAACATGCTTTCTATGAGCATTGGTGGCTATAACCTGATCTTAAATGGCACATAAGAATCCTTCTGTTTCTGGGAACAGGCTGCCAACTGTTAACCACCTGTTGGAAAGCTCTTGATCAGTGAGGTCTGAAAACAAGTGCTCATAGAAGCACCCATGCAGTTCCTTCTGCTGCCAATCTTCCTTATAGGCTTGTATAGACGTTGACTCTTTATCATTTGAATTTTTCATATTCAGTGCAGTGTAGTTATCATCTAGCCTACAAATACTTCTCAGCAGTTGTGAATTGGAGCCTTTAAAGTAGTCCCTTAATTGTTTTACCTGACTTGTACAAAGGACAGAGATCTTTGCAAGACCATCTTTCTTGGTAAGTAGAGGCGACTCATTGATGCTCTTGGGTGGTGCATCCTGTTCTTGGTCATTGTTGTACGGATGAGCCAATCCATTTGTTCTAGGCGAGTGTCAGACCACTTTAAGACTCCAAAGCTGTATGTTAGGGATGGAATGACCCATGAGTTGATTGTCTTAATACAGTTTTTTGAAGCCAACTTTGCTTTTATCACTCTGTTGAGCCTCAACTTAAACTCATCCTCCAGCTTAATAAATACATCTGCCCTTGATATTTTGAGATGCTGATGGAAGCCTAGGTTTAACCTTCTCCCAGCTGTCCAATTTCATCATTTATCAGAACAATGTCTTTCCTTGCCATCTTCACATGACCCTTCTCCACATGCAGGACAGCACACTTATCCAATCCAAACTGCATATAGATGCTCTGACTGAAAGCAGTGACAAGCTGGAGCAGGCTCTGCAGGTGTTCTGATGACCTGGCATACAGTTTGAGATCATCCATATAGAAACTGTGAGACACTGTTAACGCCCTTTGAATCTCAAACTTATAGCCATACGGTGACTCTCTTAGCAAAATACTCAGAGGGTTCAGAGCCAAACAAAGCCAGAGGGGACTGAGGCTATCTCCTTGGAAAATTCCCCTTTTAATCTGAATTTGGCCTGTCTGGACTTGCTGTTTTTCGCCATCAATACAGAGCCTTGCCCTCCAGCCCATCATCACCAATCTTATGAAATTGACAATAGTTGCATCAACCTTATACAGCTGGAGAACATGCAACAACCAACTATGCGGGACAGAGTCAAAGGCCTTTACATAATCTATCCAGGCCACCAACAAATATCTCTGTTTAACACTAACATGCCCAGATAAACAGGAATCAAGAACCAGCAACTCTTTACAACCTTTTGCACCCTTTTTACATCCTAGTTGTTCTGGGGCTACTTTTGCATTCTCTGTGACATGCTTATCAACCTTATAAGCAATGATTGAGGTCATCAGTTTATAAATGCTATTGAGGCATGTAATAGGCCTGTAGTCCTTGGGGCTGATAATTCCTTTTTTTTGGGTACCATATAGGTACAGCCATAAGCAAAACCCTCAGGGACTTCCGACTGTGCATTGAGGAGGTCATGGAAACACTTAAATGCTCATGGTCATGGAAATTACTGGATGAATGCTTGAGAAGTTTTTGAGCCAGTAGTTTTAGATCCTATCTGGCCCTGGTGCTTTCCAGTTATGTAGCTTCTTTGCTGCAATGGTAACATCTTCTGTTCTTATCACACATACAGGCATTTCAGGGAGATCCCTTGTTCTGTTCTCAACCTACTTCATCCAATATGCATCCCTATCATGATCAACTGGCCTTCCCCAAATGGATGTCCAGAATCCCTCCATTGTCTCTACACTTGGATGCTCCACATTTCCTCTTACACCTCCACTGAGGTTCTTGTAGAAATTCTTTTCATTTCTGGAGAAAGAGGCTGCTTGCTTTTGTCTAGCTTCAGCTTGCCTATATCTGCGGCAACAGTTTGCCAATGCTGCCAACTTTTGCTTCCACAGGTCCAAATTCAATACTAATGCCTCAATCAAGGTATCACTCTGCACAGGCCCAACAAATTGTACAATAATCTCATCTATGTGGATCTTCTGCTCCACTTTGGCTCTAGCAGGGTCTTGCAAATAGCTAGTAACCATACCAATGCGCCTCCTCAAATCACTGATTCTTCCCTCCAGTCTAATTTGCCATCTTGACTTCCTCTCTTGCCTTGGCTGACTATTTATTTTCTTCCTTGTCAGCAATTTCACTCCCAGTTCCTGAAGGACAGTCAAAGCTCCACAATAGATCCAATGTAATACCTCACCTATGTTAGTCATTTCATCATTGTACCTTGCAAGAATTTTATCCACCATCTTGACAATTTGGAAGGTATGCTTATTATAGAATACTTTTTTCAATTGAGTACGACTATCCATTGTCATTCCTGCAAACTTAAATACATTACATAACAAAATGGCCTCAATCCTTCCTCAGCATCACTATTCACTTCATTCATATTAACAGGAGTCTCATCACCATTCTCAAACCTCACTTCAGTCACATCCACAACATTCTCTCTTTCCATTACACCACCCTGCTGTCCCTCATTTACAAAGCTCTCATTATCTATCTCTCCATTCAATTGCTGCCTAACCTCCTCCTTAATACCTGCAAGCTCAGCATCTGAGAGAAACTTTCTTATTTTTATCACCCTCACCTGGTCAGCTATTCTCTGGGTTGAAAGTTGAGAATCTGGCACCATCTCACGCCAACAGTGCATTAATCTTTCCCTGTATTGAGTATGGTCAGTTTCAGCTTTTGTAGCCAGATAGTAGGCCCAGATGACAGCTTCATTCATTTCTCTGCTCCATTTCATTCTTCTTGGCCTATTCTCTAGCTGCGGAACCATGATTGTGGCGGGGGGAGGTTGTACCTCCTCCAAACCCTGATCAGTGGATTCATTACTTGAGTTTCTTTCATCTAGTTCGGGTTCAGCTACTTGGTTTCTAATTCTGAAATTGTATCTCCGGGGCCTTATAATTATAATTATAATTATTATTATTATTATTATTATTATTATTATTATTATTATTATTATTATTATTATTATTATTATTATTATTATTATTATTATTATTATTATTATTATTATTATTATTATTATTATTATTATTATTATTATTATTATTTGATACTCTTTCATTAGCCTTTACAGTTACTACAACCTAAGCTGCATTGAGTTGTTATGACAATTATGCATTTTATGTTCAGATGCCTTTACGAAAGTATCAGTCACTATAAAGAATATTTATATAATATAGTGCCTTAGTATAGATGTGACTGTACGAGTAAATAAATATTTCACGTGAGTAGAGATAGTTGTAGAATAGAATGGCGTAATTTAAATTGGTAGATTTTGGGTGACGTAAATAGTGAGCAAGTGAAATGACGCCGGACCGCTCCTCCAGAGACGAAATAAAGCTAGCGGGTGCTGAGCGTCACATGGCGAGGCGTGGCTTGAGAGCGGTGCGCATCGAGCAGACCGGACAAAATGTGGCGGGACGCGGGACGCGGACTGCTGCCTGCTGTCTGGCGTGAGTCGGTTCAGTCTGCGCCGGTGCGCCAAGCCGAGAACGAGGTCCCACGTTTTGTCTGTCTGCTCGCCTCTCGGTGGGTGGTCTTTCTCTTCCCATTATTAGGTACATCCGTAGTTAGCTACTACACAGTTTGAGACTGTAGGGGTCAAATAATTAGTCCATAGGTACGTAGAATATTAACGTTAGTTGAAATGACCACGAAAATATTCACGATAGAACAGGACGAAAAGCTGATCGAGATGGTGCGCAATCATCCCATGCTCTACAACTACAACCACAAAGATTACAGGGACATGGAAGCCAAAATGAAACTTTGGAAGTTAATCGCCGATACATTTGGAGTCACCCGTAAGTGTCTTTGTAATACAGTTGTAGTTGTAGTAGTTATCAAAATATTTATTTATTGATGTTGTCGATACCACTATCTTTTATTTTATACTATTCACAACAGAACCATGGTTTCCAGGCTATTAGTAGCTGCCCCATCCTCAGCTAGATTGAATAAATTTATTTATTTATTCACAATCGTCACATAGAACATCAAAATTTTATTATCTTCAAATGACAGGTGGCATATCTGTATTGTAGTTGTAAAATATTCTTATAACTGAGTATTGTCGTAGATATTATTTATTGCATATGTAATAGTATTATTTATAACAATCAGAAGGTTATCCAGCAGTGAGCAGGAGGAAGGGGTGGTTTTACTTATTTATTAATTTTAGAGAATAGGAAGAAGAGAAGAGAAATTTGGAGTGTCACGTTGTCTTGTTGGCGTACAATACAGTGCGGTCCGTTTGTTAGGAAGGGTCATCCACTGACTGAACTGGTAGTTTGATCGTTCAAAGCTGTTTCCAACTTTCGGCCTGCCGGAATACAGTTATTTTGGTTTGCCGGTTGCCGCATCCACTCAGTGGCGGATTACCCATTAGGCACGATAGGCAACTGCCTAGGGGCCGCAGGTCTAAAAGGGCCGCAAACCACAAAATTTGAAAAAAATCCTCTTGAATTTTATGTAAATTTACGCTTCACAAGAATTGTAGTAATTCAACTATGAGGAAGACACAAAAAGGAGAAGGAAGAGAAAAAGGATGCCATACGAATCAAAAGGCACTGATGAATGATGATACCAGTAACTTTGATGGAAGAAACAGTGGGCCTGGTGAATAAAAACAAGTAAAGACTTTACTAAGGGTTTTTCGAGTATTTACTAGCTTTGGAGTGAATAAAAACCTGTCTAGTAGAGGCTCGACTCGAGCGTTTACTAAGGGGCCTAGTAAGCTCTAGTCGACCTTGAATTTTCCTAGTGTTTACTAGCTTTTGTGTGAATAAAAGCTAGTAAAGACTTTACTAGGCTAGTATTTACTAGCCTTTTTGCAAGGTAGGGTCAGAGCAGACTTGCAAGAGAATACTAAGGCAATTCCCCTCTAACATATTCAAGTTTATCAACGGAAATTAATTATTTAGCCTATTCTATGGAGCTATTTTACTATCTATTGAAATTATTTAATTATACAAATATTTAGGAGCTTACAAAAATTATTTTTCAATCGGCTAATTTCTGTCAGGCTGGTTTTAAACGGTAATATTTCTATTATTAAGGGAAATCATGTGAAAGAGAGAAAAAAAAATTATATTTAATATAAATCTCTTATTATATTATAATACTATTGGAATATTACCATATAATATCGGACTGCGGACATTTCTTGCTTATTTTCAGGCCAAATTTATTTATTTAAATAATAACTATTTAATTATTCATTTATATAAATTATTGTCATCACTATAACTATACTATGATATGGTTCAGTATATCTTATATGAAGATAAAACTGATATAACAATTCAACTAGCTAGTATAGAAATATAATTTTTCATACTTATAGAACAAGATATAGTTATATACTGAGATTAGGCCTATAGATAGTCTTACAATGGTTTTGTGTCGGTTTATGGTGCAAAATAGATTGAAATGTTATATTTTGGTATTCGACCAGAACTTCCGGAGATTTTTTATGTACGGCCTAGACTACGATACCGTGATTCTGTAATTAGTAGGATGGCAGGTAGTGAATAGGTCATAGCAGATGTCATCTATATGAGCATTGAAGAAATACAAAGGCTATAGAAGAAACTGCGTGAGAATAATAATTATGTTTGTCCCTCTTCTAGGAATGGGTAGGGTTCGATTAGTCCAGTGCTCGATTAGTCCAGTTTTTCAAATATATAAGTTGTTTTATGAGAGTGGTTCGATTAGTCCAGTTTTTCCTGTACTAATCGAGGCAGTGTATTTCAATTTGTCTAGAGGTTCGATTAGTACAGTAAAGTTGGTTTATTAGGTAGGATGTGCAAGGCGCTCGATTAGTCCAGTTTAGCCAATTCATGCGACCCGCTGAACCGGTTATAATATGTGGAATCAACTATATCACTCTCTCAGCGTTACACTAGAGACGCTGCCATAATCGCCGACGGCAAAAGTTATCGATCAGTTCAAGTAGCTTGCAAACTCTGACGTCAGGTTTCCAGTAAAACTCTGACGCTATGATAGCCCAGTAAAATAATGGCAGTTTTGTCAGACAAGTGGTGCGAAAGTTTTTTTCCGATTGTTTTATATTATGACTGTATTCCAGTGCGCTGAATCCAAAATTGAAGTTTTCTGCCGTCCTAGGGTACGGCTTCACCCTTAAAAATTGAAATTTAAATTTTGGTAATTTTTTGTTTCTGATTTTTCAATTGATATTGTTTATTTATGGAAAAAATATTCAGTTAAAGATTATAGTCAATAAAATTACTTGGAAAATTTGAGGTCACACGTTGAATTTTGATCTATTCTTTTAGAGCTGATACGTACCAAAAAGGGGTAGATTAATTCAGTCTTTGAAAATCTAAGTCAAAACCTTTGGATTTCACAACAAGTAGGCTTACTTGGAATATAGGCTAAATGAATGTGCTCTTGTAAAAACTCTTGTATAATAGGAATGTATGATCAATTTCATATAAATTGCATTCTCAATTTCATAAATTGGAGGATGGGGAGAAGGTTACCGGTAGGAAAATAGCCACGGGAAAAATAAATGAATAATAATAAATTTTTATTTCTCAGTAAGCAAACTAGTACAAAGAAAACATTAAAGCTCCACGAAATGTATACAATGAGGTACTCTAAAAAATATAGTTTAGATATGATTTCCAAATTTACTGAGAATAAGAGGCACTCCCGAGAAAATTCTATGTGGGAGATGCCATCAAAGTTCAAAATTTTAAAATTATTTCTCTTGCAATAAATAAGTAAAATTATAGAAAAATCAACACTACACGGTACGGACGACTCCTCAGACACTGATCCATGTGGAAGACCAAAGGAGTAAGTAAATCTCCGTAACAGGCAAGGCAAGAGTATTGAAGACTTGAGGAGGAAGCGTCATTTTGGCAGCAAATTTTGGCTCCACAGTTCATTTTGAAGAGAGCAAAAGTTAGCCTATAATATGAATGTTCAGCTAGGTACTTGAAATCTAAAATTATATTTGCTATTAGTCCTGTATTATTCACTACTCCCGTGCTAAGAATCATTGTATGTAGGCTAAGTTACTACTAAATACCTACCACAAGTACCGTATTCATTCTTGTATAGTTCATTTCTTAAAAATGCTGGCTGACTATAATGAATTCTTTTAAGCTTAAGAGAGCATTAAGGGTGCTTCCTTATCTCATCTGGTTATGGGCGCCTTTAAATGATCTTGAAAAATGTTGAATACTTTCAATATAGCCTACATTATCTTGATAAGATGTAATATTATACATAAATTGTTGAAAAATTAAGAATGTTGTATATAAATTGGTAGTAGTGTTAATTGAATTAGCTATTAAGTTATGAATTGAAAAATCAGTGTCTTTCTAATGGTATAGCGATTTATAGCGATTTGTCTTTCATTTATAGCATATAGACTTACATTCATTGTTGAGTAGATCAATAAAGAACTTGTATATGTATATAACTTACTTCAAAAACACCCAGTAACTTCTCTTCATATTTGCGAGAATGGCCATGAAAAAGGAAATAATAATATCTTTGCTTCTCGTTATCACTATATAGTTAGTTGACTGAATGAATTGTATTATGATTATGCTTAGTTTGAGGAATGATGAATACAGTTACATACCGTAATAATACATACCCATATCCAATCAAATTCCAATTAAATTTTATTGTCATTTTTCAAAAAAAATGATTATTCATAGAACATCATTTTATGCACTTCATAAGACTTGCGGAATATAGCTCAGAATAAACTTAATTCTATAAAATAATCATTAATAGCCAAAATTAAATGTGACAACTTGATTTTGTAGTTTGAATTTATTCATGACATAATAGCTAGCATGGATGATAATAATAATAATAATACTATAAATACCATAGATATAAATAAATGTCATTTATATTTATATAATGTCATAATATATAAATACTAACAAAATTGAATTTGTGGAGAAAAAAGGTGCAAAGGGAAAAAACTTTGGTCCGAGTTCTGATAAGCAAGAGGACCCAAGTTCGATCCTTGACCAGGGAACAATATTTTCGAACGCAGTACTATCACATAGATACGGCACCCCGTCTATTAAAGGAGACGTAAAGCCGTCGGTCTTGACTGCCTAAAAACCAGTCGCCATCTCCCATTAGCCCCGCACAGGCCTAGGAGCCTATGCGAGCATCAGCCCCAGAAAAAAAGACTATATAACTGATAAAAGAGGAAATGAAAAGAAAATTAAGAAATCAAGTTTTATATTTTATACAATAAGTGTTTCATCAAAATGGAAGCGATAATGATATTGAACTGTATGACCTTTAATGACACATTGTAATTACGTAAATCCCTCATGTTTCAAAAACAAAATATTTGCTCTTCAATTTAACCACATCTTGTCAATTTCACTTGAATTTCGTAGTTACCCGGTATGCGTGCAATCAGATAAATTGTGATTGTCAAATAGTTATGCAATCTGACTATAATATATCTTGGTGTATTACTAGATGAGAAACTTGAGAAAAGATAGAGAGAAGTAGAGAGAAGGGAGAGTAAAATGAGAGAAGGAAGAGAAAGCACAGGATAAAGAGGGTAAATGAGATAAGAGATAGAGAGAATAGTAAAATGAGAAAAGAGAAAGGAAAAAGTGGATTGAAAAGTGAATGAGGCAGTGAAATGATTGAAAAGAATGAGAGAGAAGGATAAAGAGAATAAAAGGAGAGAGGAGATAGAGAGGAGAGGTTAAAGAGAGAGTAAAATGAGAGAAGGTGAATAGAATAACTTCATCCATGTACATTAATTATAGATAATAAAATATGACTACTTCGTTACAGCATTGAAACGGCGAAGTTAGGACCAAGTCCTGCCTTGCACTTGACCAACAGGATAAAGAGACCGATATGAGTAATTAATCTAATTTAATGAAAGCGAAAAGGAACTCATTTATAGAGTCTGATGATCATTGTAGTAATTTCTCGCTATTTACTGTAGTCTGTGCAAGGAAGAAAATGTGCAAGGAAGTAGTCTGGCTAGATGGGGAAATGACTCCAGCTTGGTCAATATCCACTCAAAAAGTAAAATTTTGGTCTTAAATTGAAGATCAGAATGTTTCCTACAATTTGAGACCAAATTTATGATTTTTAACCGATATTGTCCAAGCGGAAGTTATTTTCCCATCTCGCCAAAATGCCTTCTATTTGCTTGGAGAGATTTTACATCACTATCAGCAATAATACTATAGGTATAGAATGATAATGTAGCCTAGTGTAATAGTCTGTCTAAGCAAAGAAGACCCCCTGGCAAGATGAGAAAATGACTTCTGCTCGGTCAATATTGGTTCAAAAATTATTGA
The DNA here is from genome assembly GCA_017141385.1 of Sogatella furcifera. Classification (NCBI taxonomy): domain Eukaryota; kingdom Metazoa; phylum Arthropoda; class Insecta; order Hemiptera; family Delphacidae; genus Sogatella; species Sogatella furcifera. Next base: position 30,679,281 of record CM029546.1, read on the forward strand.
TCTAGTCTCAATCGTAGAAAACATTCTGATCTACAATTTGAGACAAAATTAACATTTTTTTAACCAATATTGACCGAGCTGGAGTCACTTTCCCATCTTGCCACACGGTCTTCTTTGCTTGGACAGACATGCGCATACAAGTGTAGGTTTCTTGGAACTTCAAAAGGCTTTGATCGTTTGATCTAAGGCTCGGTGCACATATGCGATAGCGGCTCAGCTTGACGCCAGCGGGGGCTCTGAGAAACCCCGTCAGCGGTTTGGCAGTACTAGCAATCAAATGGAGCGGTGCACAGTTCAGCGGTGCGATCATCGAGCGATGGCTGGATCGCGGCGGGGCCAAAACTGTCGCCGAGTACTGCCTCACCGCATTTCGGTCGCCGTTGTTTTCCAAGAAATTCACTTCTCTACAAAAATTTGAAATGCGTAAAAATAGAGATAGGAAAATTTGGATTCAGCGCCATCTAATTAGTAAGAACTCACGTAATTGCTCAAAAATAATGAAAAATAAGGAAGTTATTTTTTTCAATTTTATACAGTAATCTACTTATTATTTCTAATCAATATCATAGTCATCATTAACATACATTACATTATCATGTTGGCCTATTATTTAAACTATGAGCTATCATTATAACAACTATTACTATGAAAAATATTATATACGGTATGTTTCCATGTATTATATTGATATAATATAATAGTTTAATATTCCGGTTTATAATAAAAGTTTCAACAAGATTATTTTCCCTGAGTTGAACAAGGAGTAATAAATTTTATTTCTTAGTTCAGCCCTTACTTAATACAAACTTCAGTCTCCTCTTCCCTGATATCTTATCTTTTTGTCTGGTTTAATAATTTTGTCAAGTAAGTACAGTAGTGTGCGGATACAATGGATTCTTGAAAGTTATGTGTACTTTAATGCGAAAAAGATTCATTTCATCCTATCTATAGGCGGTGTCACTGGGGGACCTGGCCTTGTTAAAAATATTCGCTTTATATCATATATACTATCAGCTACCCCAAGACTCTGATGCCCGGTTTTTCCAAGCACACTGAACGTTGAGGGACCCTCAAATTTTGATAAACAGCTGACATTTTCCATGATAAGTATAGGAAATCTAGTAAACTTGAGGGTCCCTCAATTTTGAGTGTGCTTGGAAAAACCGGGCACTAGACTCCCACATGGGTGGTAAACTCTGCCCGAGTTTTTATCCAATAACTCTATGATTCGAAGTTTTATCTTTTGAAAGATTCAATAGTGGAAAAAGTTTTATGTCAATGGATTTTGCGTGTGAGACCGGATCAAGTAGACTACATAGTACTGTATAGTTAATTCACAGAAGTCGCTGAACATCTTGGAAACAGTAACATTATTATAATCAAATGCAATACGTGACTTTGCGTATTTAGACCTATGATCAATCAATTGGAAAATGAAACTAGAGAAATAAGAACCTCGAGATCAGCAGTTCAATAGGAAATCACCATTTCAATGCAATATCAGAAATTCAAAGATGTAGGCCTATGTGTCATCACTATTATTTTACACAAAACTGCAAACTGTTTTGACTTTACAGTATCTTGATTCCCTGGGACAGTAGGTTAGTTAAAATAGAATGCCTAGTATTGGCTAAGCTAAAAAAAAACATTGAGCATTGACAAAGAAACTGTCATGATCAGAAGTTCAGGGAATGGACCAGAGAGAGGTAATGAGGTTTAATTTTGAGAATAAAAGTTGATATTGAAAATATGCAGTGTTTTGAATTCATAAATAAACTCCTCTGGATGTGTCGTCTAAGATTCAACATTATTATTGTTATAAAATAAGTATTTTTTATATAATTATTTCTAGGACTTTGGTCTATATCAGAAATTTTCTGCGCATCTGTTTGCGCATGCACGTACACTTTGTAGTCAGTTTATGCTAGGCACTTAGAAAAGAAACATTGTCAGTTCGTGATGGAAACGTTTGAAACTAATTTATTTATTAGCGCCATTCACGTGCAATTAGCTATTTGGGATACTGCTTCCGAGTCCTATCACGATAGGAATAGGAAGAGAGCAGCTTGGGAGGCAGAATGTGAGGAGGTTATTCGCGGAAAAATCGGATGCAGAGAAAAGTGAAATAGGTATAGTCTGTCCAAGCAAAGAAGACACTCTGGCATCGATGAAAAAATGACTCCAGCTCGGTAAATGTTGGTTCAAGAATTATCAATTTGGTAGATCAGAATGTTTCCTACAATCTGAGACCAAATCAAGCCTAGGCTTGACAATGCTAAGACAACGTTTCATAGCTAAGACAACAATTCACACAGAGAAGAAGCAAAGAAGACATTCTCGCAAGATGGGGAAATGCCTCCAGCTCGGTCAATATTGCTTCAAAAATCAAAAATCGAATTTCAAATTGTAGAAAACATTCTAATCTACAATATGAGACCAAATTTATAATTTTTGAATCAATATTGACCAAGCTGGAGTCATTCTCTCAACTTTTAAGAATGTATTTTTTTCTTCCGCGTGCAATTATCAGCCAATCACATGCCTTCGTGCCAAGTCTTTCTAAGCCGGGAAATTTAAATTGACTGAAATCGCCCGATCGGTTTTTTGGATCTGGGGGGAAGGAGCCTTGGAAAAATTCTACAAAAAACACGAACATTCCTCTCTATATTAGTGTCCTCCCCATAAAAATTCAAGTCAATCTGACAACAAATAAAAAAGTTATTCATATTTTTCGGATTTTATATCTTAATGCAATGAAAACTCAAAAAGTTCGGAGTGATCTACCTAGATAATAAACTGAATTTGGACTGCTCATTTATTTTTGATTATTGAACTGATAACTGATTATTTATTGATATTTTCGCATTTCTGAACGCAGAATTAGGTTTATGAAGAGTTCCTTCAAACATATATCATTACTGATAGGTTTTAAATCGTACAGATCTTTACTAGTTAACAATTTTATTTTATAAAAGCGTATATTCTTGACAATGATATACGCTTTCACGATTTATAATTTGAATACTTCCAATCCAAAAATATTTTAGTGGATTCGTAAATATTTCTTTGTTTTGAAATTAGCCTTATGTGGAGGCTTTAACTCTAGCACTTAACCCACTCATCCACGGCCACCCTCAAGACTGTTGATAATATTAAAATTTCAATACAAAAAGTTATGGTAAATAAAGTCACATATAGAGAGCCAAATTTAAAGGTTTTTTGGCTCATTAGATTTTTAGTGTCATGAATATAATAATTCAGTTTCTGAATAATTACCAATACAGATTTCAAATATTGCTGTAAATCATAAAAATATTAATATTAATTAATCAAACTGTCCTTCCATGAATTAAACAATATTAAATCTCGAATTTCTATTAGGGGTAGCCTAATTTAATAGATTAAACAAAGATAATAAGATTCAATAAGTTAAAAGATACCGGTGAATTATTCAGAATATTACATTATAAATAAATACAACAACCATTATAAATGGTTGTATAATGAAAACCAAGCTATTGTCATTTCCAACCTAATTCAAAGATCGCGCCGCGCCGCCTTGGTTTTATTTGAAATTTGTTAGACGACCACTTTGACGCCGTCTAGTTATAGTCAATTCCTTGTCAACGCATATAGTTGACATATATAGTTAACGCATATAGTTGACATATAGTTGTCAACGCATATAGGGATTCATCACCTGGTACGAATTCAGTACGCCAACTGTACTAATCGAGGCACTGTATTAATCGAGACGCAGGGCTTCGATTAGTCCAGTGCCTCGATTAGTCCAGTTCTGGACTAATCGAGGCACTCGCTCATCTCATTGAAGAACTGGACTAATCGAGTCACTGTATTAATCGAACCCCTGCGCCTCGATTAGTCCAGTTTTTCAGTTTCTTAATGTAGGATAGGGACTGGACTAATCGAGCACTGGACTAATCGAGTAATCCCCCTAGGAATCAATGAAATCAGTACCGTAATTGGGTTGATGGCAGGTAACAAATATCTTGTGCAGCTCTCCACTGTTCATTGATCAGTCTTCAGTTGACCAATATTATAATAAAAAGAAGTACACCTGTAGGCTTACACATTATGCCTACTACACCTAACTGTGATTAAAAGTGTGACTAGAATCCATGGCTATTCTTAATTTTATTTTCTGAGAAATATCTAGAATAGGCCCACACCTGAAGAATACCAAAATGGTCGAACCGAGTACAAAAAAAAAAATTAGTTGGCCTACTCGTTTCATGTTATTTTATTTCAATTTTGCTTTCTTGTCCAGCCTATTCATTCAATGCGGTGGTTGGAATTCATCATGAAAGGATTTGGAAATTCGAAAATGAAATTCTAATATCCAAAAGCAAGATAGTGCTAGTTTCAATTTCCTGTCTTTTTTATCAAGGAATATTATATGACTTAATTAGGAATAGAAGAAGTTTTGGGGGATTAATTATTTTCTTCTACCCATATTGTACATTTGTACTCAAATGAAATAAGTATAAATTTCAAGAAAATCACTATTATTGAGACAGATTATAAGTAGCCTAATCAATTTTATATGAAAATAGATTATTAGTAACTAAAGAAAATAGAAACTGGTAACTCTTAATCTGAAACTTATTTCAATTTTAAACTGTCTCACTTTAAAACAGAACAGCAGATATCCTGGAAAGTTTCCTCTTCAAAAATATTCTATGGGCTGTAGCCTGATTATTAAATAAATTATTTTTTCTGTAAATCAAAATAATTTGATCTTAAAATTATTTTTCATACTGACATTTCCACTTTAAGAACAGTTTCTAGATATCCACAAACAAATATGCTCGAGAGAATCAAAGTTTCTTCTATTTGAGAGAGATTTGAAATATTCTCATGTGTAGAGCTTGATTCAATCAATAATTTTATTCATTCAAATGTAGGACTAGAAATAGAAAGAATTCATTCAGGTAGACTTGAACTTTTTGTATTCGGTTGCGAACACATCTATGAATAGCTGCTTGGTAAGAACTAGGGAGATTCTATGTGAATAAAAGCGCTGGAGAGTATACTCTCTAGTAAAGACTTGGGTTTTTCCTAGTAAACACTAGAAGAGAGCGTACTAGGGTTATTCACTTCGAAGCGAGTGATTACTAACCGGGCGAGCGTTTACTAGGTAGTAAAGACTACTAGTAAAGGTAAAGGTAGTAAAGGACTAGGTAGTAAAGACAGACCGTACTATGTAGTATTTACTCGTTTAACATAATCAGTGATCAATGGAATGTATAATGTCACTAATATGATTGATGCCGTCATTCCAAACCGTCCTAAGTCATTATTTTCAATTTTTCAGAAACTAAAATAAACTGATAGCACCAGTGGATATAATCCATCATGAATGAAATCATACATACTTTTCTATTCCATGTATAAGAATATTATTACATGCATTCACAAAGTTTTCATCTACAATGAAGCTAGATTTAAATAAATAAATGAAAAAAATATATAAATTTCTAAAAATAATAATCAATAAGGTTCATTCCAAAATAGCCAAAAGTCATTGACTTAGGTTGGTTCGAAATGAACCTACAAAACTCTAGCCTTCAGCTAGCATTTTACAGTGGGTATTGAGAAATAATAGAAGCATTACTAATTTTATATAGTATTTAGTTGGTACAAAATATTTCAGAATAATATGTGAATTAATCAAATCATGTATTACATTATGAATCATGTATACAGGGTATTTCAGGAGGAATGTGCAATACTTCTTAGGCTGATTCCTTACAGCAAGTAGACAAAAAAGTTCCTTGGGACCAACCCCCAAAAACGCTTTGTTACCGAGATAACAATGGCGGAAAATTGAGATTTTTCAAAAAATATTAATTTTTCTAATTTTTTAGAGGCTTTAGTGAGGTTCTAAAATAATTAATTCCTATGTAAAATTAGCTGAGGAATTCAATGAAACCAGTTCCAAGTTTTTTAATTTAACGGTTATTGAGATAATTGGAAAAATATGCTAGAAAATGCCATTTTTCAACAATAAGGATTATAACTGGATAAGGAATCATAAAATTGTATTTTTTATTAATGGAAGTTGAAGAGAGTCGAATTCTAAAGAAAAAGTTAAATGGCGGCGATTCTGTAAATCTTACCCGAATCTTACAAATAACAATCAAAAATAGCAAAATTGCTACGAAACACAAATTCATTACTTGTGCTATGTTTTGTCAATTTTTCGATTTTCGATCGCTATTTCGGAGATTTGGGTAAGATTTATAGTCCAGGCAAATTAGACTAAAAAAAGGGCCTAGCACCTAAAAAATGATGGATGGCTGGAAATGATTTTAAACCACTGTGGACATCTCAAATAAGTTTAATATGAGTTTGCGACGCTTTCTGAGTGGCGCGTAATACAGAGTGCCCGAAATCCCACGGAAAATTTGTTCATTTTCTAGTTTTTTGCTACTCACGTCAAAAACAAGCGTTGGACAGAAAAATTTTCAATTACAATGTTCTAGTAAATAAAATTCTTGAGCGATTGATATCAAATCCAACCCTCTGTGATAAGCGACAACCGAGTTATGAATTTTTTTTAAATGCTTTATTTTTTAAGAGAAATTGAAATTTGACAATTTTCAATTTTTGATTGCTTATATCTTCTGTACGTTTCATTAGAAATGTGAAATTCAAAATCCCTCTGAGGATAATTTTATCCTGTACAATTCAAGACCAAATAGAACTTTCTATCTTGTATATTTCTTGTGCTAGAGCTCTCAACATATTTCCTTGTACAACAAAAAATACAATATTTTCAACAATAATGACCAAAATAAATCTCTATGTATTGGAGTTTTCTACCAGAATATTTTTTATTGGATCATATTTCAATATAATACCCACCATACCGTCCTCAATTCAGGCTATTTCCAGTTAGAAGGACTCTTTAAGGATAATGAATTAAGGACACCCGTGACATTCGTAGAACTCAATAGATCTTAACAAACTATATCTCATTGTTTCCAGCTCATCATAGCGGTTCAAATGCATATATCATTTGTTAAAATTCGATAAAAATTGAAGAATTTTAAGACCTTGAGTACTTTGAGTTCATTCACATATACCGGGAAAAAGGCTACAATTTGTGTTAAAATGTGTCTATCTTGGAAGCCATTAATAGTAAAAATTTGTATTTGGGCTTAAATTGTAGCATGAGCTCCTCTATCATTTGATATATAGAAATCATGAATTCAAGTTGATAAGGTTAGATTTATTCACAATTGAAAAACATAAAAAGTTACTTTTTCAATTTTCCCTACTATCACTATATTCAAAATTTGATTCTCGTGCATTTTTGTTCTCAAATTGTGCAGAATTAAATGATCTATTACTCAATATAAAGAAATGCGTTGATAACTTCAATATAAATTCATTTAGAGTCAAATTTTGAATATAGTGATAGTAAGTAAGTATAGTAGTGATATGAGTAAGACCCATTGCATACATAACATATTACAACATCCAACTGTACTATACAAAATAATTATACAAATAGAAATAAATAAATTCAATCACAACAGAGAATAACTGTAAAATAATTTAGAACTTCTGAAAAAGCAAATAGTAGATTTCTATGTTGAGAAAAATAAAATCATTTCTACAAAAACGGCAATTTGAATTACAAGGAAAATAGATATAATTCATCACATAGCTTATTTAAATGAATGAATAACAAGATGACGAATGATCACACATTAAAAAATAAATAAAGAATGAAAAAAAATGAAGGCTCTATCAATCTGTACCACCAAGAAAGTATCTCAAAAGTCTTCTCTTGAATACAGACGAAATCGGGCATCTTCACAGGGTCTTGTTTTTCCTTGTTTTTCGAGGGTTTTGGGCCTTGTTTTTCATCTGATTAAAGTGACTAATCAACAAACATCATAGTCAATGTCAATGATTTTCAAATAAACAACATGGTCGCCATCATAGACGACATCGGACATCATCTTCAGATGGTAGATGGGAAGAGTCATAGGCGTAATTTGGGGGGGGGGGGCACGGGGAGGCAGTTGCCCCCCCAAACATGCCCGTTGCCCCCCCCCCCAATAATCCAGTCAAATAAAGCAACAAAATTAAAAATTAAAAGTCGGAGGTCCCAGCTGAAAATTTGCAGATATGATCAGAAAAGGGCGCTGAGTAACATACTAAAAGTCCCCAAGAGTCCAGAATAAATTCATATATAATACGTCAAATTTGATAAAAAATTCCAATTTCCAGATTGTAATGGTACTGTGTGTAATAATAAAGTAATGGAAAATTCCAATTTCCAGATTGTAATGGTACCGTGTGTAATAATAAAGTAATTGAACTGTAGTAATTGAATTCCAAGATCTGAAAACTGGAGTTTTTTTTCTAATTTTTACATTCAATGTATGATTTTATAACGCCGCCATGAGCTGAGAACGATGAGCTATCACAAGATAAAATCCGAATTACCGTTCAGTTCAAAAGTTATGAATATATGAAACTTAGAATATAGGGGATGCTGTTGAATCCTATGATATTTTTAGTCGCATAACACTGCTCACAACAGCCTACGGTCTCGAATCAGGAACATAATTCCAGAAATATAAGCAAATAACTTATTCCAATATTTTTAGTAATTTTTTGTGTTATAATATGCAATTTTTGTGGTTTTTGGGGGTGTGAGGATTATTTTAAATCGCTGTAGTTAAAAAAATATTGAACATAGAAGTGTGAGATTGGTCTCGAATGGAAGAAAAATTAATTTCACCCAGAGAGATTTGGAATACGATAATGTACGGGTGCTCAATTTATAGTTACAAACTTTATAAGTAATAAAAATTTCAAAATCTTGATCCTATGAAATAATTACCAATTTTTAAAATAATTACACCTCGAAAACATTTAATAATACAAAGTTGCAATTGGTCTTATTCTTCTCAAAATTTTATTGTCTACAAAAAATTACCTATAAAATTTTCTTCTACAGCGCCATTTTCTGATCATATTTGCGAATTTTCAGCTGGTCCTCCGACTTTTACTTGTTTGGCTTAATCTGACGCACTGGACTACAATATGATTTCAAGATTCTCATGCTTAAGATGAATAAAGAACTATTCTCGAAATACAATTGGTCAGGATAGAATGTCCACTAGAACCAAAATTTACTATTCAACATTATAAAACTATTTTAAGACTATAACACTTTTTCAATTAAAACTATAAATATTTATAAGATCAGATTTAAAGAAGTTAGGCACATTGATTCTTCAAATGAATTGGTCATTCAGTTTTGTTTCATTCAAACCTGATCTGTGAGTTTGTGGGTCATTATAGATTTAGACTGTTTATTGACTGAACACGTTTTATTCAAAATTGAATCATTTACAAGTTTCACCCACAGAAAAGTAAGTTGAAGCATCAGGTAACCATATTAAACCTCTTCGAACTTGAAAAATACTGATTATTTTCATATGTTAGCAAATATATCAATATTCAATAACCACTGCAGATTCGAACTTCCAACAAGTTCCAGTCAACCAGGACTAGTGACCAGTTCTCAGTCCTATAGAAAAAGTATTTTGTGTGAATGTAATCGCACGACACAAAGCTATCAAATTGTAGACGATTATTCACACTTAACAAGACTAGTCTAGTTTTTAATAAATAAACTTATTTAAAATGAAATTCTGTCTCAGGGATTTGAGTTAGACCCCTGTACTTGGTCTCATTTGGAGATAATAAAAAATGAAGGTCTAGTCTATGGAAATTTCTCTTACTCTATAAAAAATCGCGAAAAATCCATTTGAGGTTTTAGAAAAACTTGAAAATCACTCTTTTTCAACTTTAACCGCTAAAAAATACTGCTCAATAATCGACTTTGGCATGTAGAATACCTTAAATTAATGTGAAATTATTTCCTCTTCCCAACAATATCTTCAAAATTCAATTTTGTCAAATGATTCTTAAGATATTGATAATTTAATAACTGTAAGTAAGTTAGGCCTACTTGAAAAATATCTAAAAATCTATGGTTTCCGGATTTATCCATGTTAAATCTTTCGTGGGACACTCTGTATATCATCAATATTTTATACTAAAAAATAGGGATTTCGGCATTTGGTTTGCCACAAGAAAGAAGCCTCCTAAAACAGTTTTGAAGTATACTTTCACAAAATTTCCCGGGGGGGCCTCCACCCCCGCTTGGTTGAGGAGGTACACCCCAGGCCCATTACAGCCCCTAGTATTTGATTCAGTTTGGTATATACATAACAGCAGAATTAACAGTGATCAATAAACCACTACCCAGAAGCAAATCTTGCCCCCGCTTGCCCCCCCAATGAAAATTTTGAATTTACGCCCCTGGGAAGAGTGCAGACCTATCCACGATCCACCCTCTGAAGATTTCCTCTGTGAGGCTGAGGCCGCCCTGCCGGTGGGCAGAGCCTGGAGGGTGGAGGGTAGTTGGTAAATCTATAGAACATACACACCATCAACAGTTATACATCGTATGAATGGTATGACGTCATTCTGTTTTTTGAGGTTATGTTGTCCATATAAAAGAATTTCAAGATGGCGGCTGAACACATACCATTCATACAATGTATTACTGTGGATGGTGTGTATGTTCTATAGATTTACCAACGACCCTCCACCCTCCAGGCTCTACCCACCGGCAGTGTGGCCTCAGCCTGATAGCGACGGAACGTCAGCTTACTCAAGTGTACCCAGTCAACTTTTTATTATTTATCCATCTGCAAAATGTTAAAAGTGTCTATGTTTAACATTGCATGCATTGCAGGTTCACAGTTTGATTTGAACATGTTAAAAAGCTGTAATTTGATGATATGAGCTGTTATCATGATGACAAGAATAAATTGCTATATACGAATATACATCTGTTATGGAAAGTATAGTTATCTCTCCTGGAAATGAGCTTTTCTATTAATTGACTAATGATAAAAAGTATATAAATTGAAGCTCAACGTTACTGCTCACTACATTGAACGAGTCATGCCTGTATGGCTGTATAAATAATAATCATTGAAGGTTTCAAGATTGATTGGAAGTCTTGTTTTTGATTGATAGATTGTATCATTGAACCGAAGTGAAATATCATCAAACATTATAGTTAACATCATTTTTAAATCAATCAACAATCTGTTTATTTTCCTTGAGGTATTCTAGATTGAAGAAAAATTATTATCTTATTGCAGCTGAAGTATGCCATGTAAGATGGAGGACAATTCGAGATACGCATCGCAGAAACGTGAATAGAACAAGATCGAAAGGAAAACTGTCATTCAAATCAAAGTACACTGAAAAAGTCATTGAATTCCTGAATAGTACTTTCAAAGAAAATTTGCATCCGTAAGTCAATGAAATAAATTATTATTGTTTATTATTAATCTTTAATCTACGAAATTAAAATGCATTTATGAGACAGAGATAAAGAAAGATACATAGGCCATAATGTTCCTTCTCAAAATTTCAAAATTATCTTTAAAATGAATGTTATACATTTTATAACATCTTTTAAATTCCAAACTTGAATCACATCACTGCAATGTGGTTGAATAGGTGTGGAATGGTTTTGGTTTGGGTCAGTTGTTTTTGAAAAATAATGAAATGAAAATGATCCTATAAAATATTTTAGTTGAAGAAATTTTTCAAACTTTTTGTGCCCTGAATCAGGAAACGGACCTACAGCTTTTTGTGGGTTCCGAATCCGAACAACCGGAAGCAGCTTTAATTATTTTAAATGAACGCTCAGCTGAAAAAGTTCTTCAACGAAGTAGTCATTTCAAAACGCTTTTCCCTTTAAGAAGCTTTTATAATATTCGTATCCATTTTATTCCTATTTCATAGTTCGTAATTCATTTTTGTTTCAATTGTATCTTGCAGTTCTGAGCGTGTATTGTAATTTCTAATTAATAATACTTTCTTACAGAATGACATTTGTGGATGATCCTGATCCTGTATGCGTGGTTCAACTTGAAGAAGTTGACTGTTCAGAAAGCCTAGATGATTCAAATCATGGTGAGAAAGACGATCGATTTGAGACATTTGTTGATGACTACATAGAGCTTGAAGCGCCCACCGCCAGTCCAGAAGCAACTCCAACCAAGAAGAAGAAGAAGAAGAAATCACATTATCCAAAGTTACCCGATATAAAGACGGTCTCGCTTGAAAACGAGAAAAGTGCATGGGATTCTAGGGATAAGGATCCGCTGGAAATCATGGACAATGGTAAGGAGTCACGTGATATCGTGAAAAAAATTTGGCTTTCAGGTGGCAATATTGTGGATATGAGTGAAACCGTGAAAAGTGGAAGTGGATCTGATAGAGAAAAAAGTATCAGTGAAATTATAGTGGGAAAAACTTGCATGGTTGAAAAAACTCCATCTCACCCCGTGGACAATTTCTTCTCTAGTATGGCCGATGTTGTTAAAACATTTCCACCCCACCTTATCGCCGAAGCCCGAATGAAAGTTTGCCAGGTAGTGAGCGAACTAGAAATACGTGCTCTACAGAAGAATGACCCCGTACTTCCTTCCTCTCTACCTAATTCAAGTACCGCAATCGAATCAAGTTCAAACAGATCCCGAGAACCTTTGACTTTTGATAGCCCCCATTACCTTCAATTGTAATTTGGACAATTCAATTGTAACTATCACCGTTATGACTATTGAAGAGTTTACAATTTTTTTATAAAGATAATTCATAGAAAAAAATTGCAATTTTCTATTGTCAAAAGTGATAGTTTTGACTGGCCATTTTCAACTTGTTAACCATATAGTTTTAAGAAAATTTAAAAATGTTTATTACGTTCTGCTTTTTGAGAAAAAACTTTTATTACCTATCATCGTAGATATAGTAAACATGCTGTATACTTAGTCTATGATACTATGTACAGTACCAAACTGATAGTTGTAATTTGTGCCAATTACTGTATTATTGTAACAAATCACAATATTATTAGGCTAGCATTGTGTTTACATGTTTTAATGGAAGAATTGATAAATAATTTAATTTCATTACTCACTATTAATTTTTGTAGTTTACAGTTAATTATCCATTATTTTCAGAACATCACTTCCACATAGTAGTGGTTAGCGTCAGATGGACGCTATAAGCTGTAACGTGAAATGGCGTATTGAGTTGTTCATAGTCAAACCGTCAAGATAAAGTACAGACAGAAAGAATATAATATGAATATTTGATATAAATATTCGTATCCTGTACTCTTCTAGTAGCAATAAGACTTTGTTTCCACTACAAAATAAATAGAAAACATGCTATAAGTTTTTTTCGAATTTATCAGCTCTTTCAAAGCTTAATCTGGCACAACTATTGTACAATGGATCAATATGCTATCGTGCTCTGTAATCAGCTCTAATAATGTGATTCAAATTCTGAATCGTCCTCAAGTTAGTTGAGCCTATCTTCTATGGATTTGTTGGTGCGGTTGGTAGGATTCCCAAGCTGCCATTAACTGGCGGCTCTAGCTGCGCTGCTCTAGCTATCACAACTTTACAACTCTATTCACATTACTGTATTATAAACGTTCACTTTGTTTATTAGGGCTACCAATGTATAATATATCAATAAATAGAGGAATTCGACTTTTTACACTATTATTGATGTATTATACATTAGTAGCCCTAACAGCATAGTGAACATCTCTAATAATCCTAACTTAAGATAAGCTTGTTGATGTTCTCTTGCTAAATTAATAAATTAGAATTACAGTTTCGGACGGGCACTACTTTCTATCTATTAAATTAAAAAAATGGTGTAATAAATTCAACAGGTTCATCTGAAAAATAATAAACCCGACATATCAAAAGAGAAGGGAACTAAGTTAATGGTTTAATCAATGAGTGCATAATTTCGAGTCCTGTCACAGATATTTACATTACTCGTACCCAGTGCAGTAAAAATGTGATAAATAATCACATTATCAAACAAACGTAAATATTTTTATTCTTTTCATGAGAGTATAATTTGAATTCATCCAGCTCATATGTAAAATTTTCTAATGAATAACTCTGTTTATAAAAACTTTGAATAATATAGAATACTAAATACTAAAGCAATGATATCAGATCTAATACTTTTTTTTCAATCGAATACTGTTATCAATAGGACATTCTGATTGTGTAAATAACATTCTATGCCTCAACCTTATATGCAATTTGGTCCGAGAGTGTCTTCACACATTGGTCCGGACGAGAAATTGATTGATTAAACTATGTACCTCCCTCCTCCCACGTCTATTTTGTCCAGGCCGTTGGTATGTGTAGCAGCCATTGCAATTCAAGCCGCATCGATCAACGACTGCACCATGTGGTTGAGCATAGCTTCCTATGGGGGCTATGGGTATGGGTTGAGGCATAGCTTGAAGCTTCAGCGATTTTCTCAAATGAGCAAAGTCAAACAGTGAAAATAGCCTACATTTTTGAGAGATATTTTAGAACATGCAATGCATACTATAAAACCATCAAGTACTGTACTATTATAGCTTTGCTTTTTGCTCGTCAAAGTATGAAAATGATTATTCGAACCGGTTTTACAAAATTATGACCTATGCATACTACACCGGAAAAAATTATCATTCTTTTAAAACTAATGCATTCTTGGGAGATCCCTTTTAACAATAGTTATTTGTGTAACTAGTGCCCAAAGTGGTAGATTGCTGCATCGAGTGAAACCGTTTTTTTTCACGAGCAGAAGGCGAGTGGAAAAAGTTTCTCGAGTGCAGCAAGTACACTTTAAGCTCGAGTTACACATTACATTTTTCCTACAGTTACCATCAAATGTGAAAAAAATTAGAAGGATGTTGATTTAGAGACCTATACATATAAATTGGGGGTTGTAGGGTCGTCAAGAAGTGTAATTCTAATCATATTATATGATCTCACTCAACTGATTATAAAACACTATGTACAAATGGACTAGTAGAAGTCCATCATAATAAATTACTATATATCTTATGCATCTTCCGATGTGACTATATGTTCGCCTATAAAATTTATTCTCTAATATAATATCCTCCAGCTCTAATACCTACTTTGGATTTTATTCACACAAATACCGAATCAACTGGAACAATGGGAAGTATGAATGAATCAGAATAAAGTTATTCCAAATAATAATATTCTTGATGTCTTATCACTAGAAGATTAACTATTTATACAACTACCACAGTCGATCAATGCAAATAATGCAAGAGTAATAACACTTCAAATAAATCATCATAACACTTTAGATGACTGTTACTTGTGATACTAACAGCGTAGATATACTGAAGTATAATGTGTATATGGTTAGTCTATATTATTATCAAAAAGAACAATCAACAAATGTTCTTTGTATTGTATCAAATAGGACCAAGAATATGAGATTATCTGTTGTAATGATAAATTTTCACCTTGAGTGAAGGACACCCCTCCTATGTCATTTTCAAGTGAATTTCATTATTTATTGATTTAGTGTACATTAGTAGCCCTAATAACAGGGTGAACATCTATAATATATTTATAGTTAATCGACTGTATACGTTTAATATACTGATGTGATAAGAGTTGTGATGACTAGAGCAGCACAGCTAGAGCCGCCAGTTAATGGCAACTCAAGCTGGCGCTTGGGAACCTTTAGGTACCCATTACATACCTATTCTTAGTGGAATCTACATAACAATTAACGGTACCGTAACTTACTGTATTTTTCGATTTATGCTAATGAAATAAAAATTATTATACTCGTTCTAAAATGTACTGTTATGTTGACAACAGAATAGAACTTCAGCTTTCTCTTGCCTGTTGGACTTCCATGAATTGAAAACCCCTTCTCTACCCTTGCAAATTACTTTTATCGATTGTCGAATTCTATTTCTGTGAACCATTAAACAATTCGAGGAAGGCAGTCGACTACAGAGAAAACGTTTGAAAGGTGGTATTGTTATGTCTCTATTGTAGCGTTTGAATAAAGTGGAAAACTGGAAGGGAGGTAGGCTTTTGTGAATATAAAAGATCGACTGAAATAGAAGGCTTCAGTCTTCAGGAAGGTAGTTGTCAAACAAAACAAATTGAGGCGTGAAGACCTGCAGGTACTTCAGACACAACACACAACAAAATGTAAGTAGTAAAGCAGATCAACAGCAATGGATTACCAGCATTCTATTATTCTTTATAAAATAGCCTAAATTGATTTGATATAAAAGTAAAATCACATTTGATAGCACCAGACAGTCTATCTTCTGGACTACTTCTGTCCATCTATCTTCAGTTTAACTTCTAGATTGATTGGTTTCGAATAAAAATTGACTATATATACCTATTACCATGATAAGAGAATTCTTTATTTCCAAATAATGCGTCATCTTTGAAGTTGTTTTACATAATCATTTCTCGATGTAACAGCAAGCTTCGCGTAGTGAAAACTACTATTTGGCTCGAAGTGAGAGTAGTTTATATCTTGCACTGCAATTGCAATAATAGTTTTATAGTTTACAACAATATTTCCACTAAAAGAAAGATTTGTTTCAAACTGACTTTCATCAAGATTTATGCTTTTTGAATAATAGCTTCAGTGAATAATAAAAGTAAAATTATAATAATATGAAGTAACTTATATTATGGTCATTAGGTCACCCAACGAAACACAAGAAGTATATTTGTTATGGTAGTGGAGTAAGCATTTTCTTTCCTTGTTGCGTTTTGAGAAACAGTGAAATAAATAGAGATCCCAGGGGGAAATTTGAAATGTCCTTTTGAGTCTGTAAACTCAAAATGTTAGCGAGTGTGTGAGATTGATTGATTGATTGCCTTTATTAAGGGCGGAGTTAGGACTCTTGGTCCTCTCTACCACACAACCCTTTACAATATGTACAATAATATACAGTTATCAAAATACATCAAAATTAATGATCATACAGTAGAAAGAATATTGAATAGAGTATGTAAATAAAAAAAAATAGGAAAAAATAAGTAATACGAACTAAAAAAAGTTAAATATATAATAAGAAAAATATACATGTTTCCTTTTCTCACCATTCACTCACACACATGCACACTAGCCATATGGAGAAATACTCCACCGTATACTTTGATATAATCAGTATTGAAGAAATATCAAAATAAGAAAATAAATGAATATGAGTTCGAGAACAAATGCTATGGAGATGGAATATCTTTCAGACAACTTAACTTTCTCACACCTGAGCTGCTCCTCCCCCCCCTTCAGCCATTTCGAAACTGCCACGCCAAACTGAGCTCGGCCATTCACATTCTTAATAGATGGTGGTAATTCATTCCAAGTACGGCAAGCCGTAACATGGAAAGACTTGTTGTACATTGAGGTTCTGTGATGAGGAATTACCAATAACTGTGAACCATGTCTAGTACCTCGTCCACTCCGCTCTCTTATAAAGACAAACTGGTCTGCTAAATATCCAGGACATTTGGTATGTATCAAATCATAAAACAGTTTCAGCATGTGATACTGTCTCACAGGTTTGAGCCTCAGCACATCCAGCTGCTGGAAGTATGGACTGATATGATCATCCCGTCTGAGATTAAAAATGTAACGGACACAGTAATTCTGAGCTCTCTGCAGACGTTCAGACAAGATAACACTCATGTCATTGACAACAATGTCCGCATAATTAAAATAAGGGAAAATCAATGATAGCCCAATCAAATTGTCATCAAATTGTGCCTCGACCAAACAAAAATCCTGTTAATTGATTTTATTGTCTTAATCGGTCCATTTGGGTGTTAGTAAGAGTAATCCATGGTTTTCCACCAAAATATCTGGACGCATAACTTTTGGGAGCCTAAAAATCACGAAATTTTCGGACTTTTTTCAGTTTTTTCACAATATCTCAGAAACCGATTTTTCTATCGATATTTTTATTCAATACTTTCTTCAAGAGCATAAAATTCCCTACAATTTTAATCCCCTAATTGTTTTTCTATCTCCGATAGAAAGCGAGTTATGGCTTGTCAAAAATTGCTATTTTTTGTCAACTTGGCGAAAAATCGCTAAATCTAGGTATTTTTCCCTTTTTTAGCCGTCTATCCTGTTATTTATCGTAATAAGGGTGTTATTAAGATGTTGATACAATCACTAATGATTCAGTGGAAAGGGAAAAGTATATTCAACGGTAGGGATTGAATTTATGAGACTCGAGATTTAGCGCCAACCAATGAATCCGTAAACTTGTAACGTAGATTCTATGGTTGAGTAAGGGAAGTGTCGATTCCCTTCCATTTGCATTAAGGCTTTAAGTGGTTATATGTAGCTCGACAGCATATGGGTAGCATTCCTAAGCGAAAACTCGAGCTGCGCAGCTCTAGCTGCACGTCTATGGCTTTCCAGATTAAATAGTATAATAATTATATAGGCCTAGTAAATATTATTATGTATCTGTAGTTATAAGACTAGATCTGAGACGGCTCGAGACGCGCAGCTAGAGCCCTCCAGCTTGAGCCGTCGCTTAGGAGTGCCACCTGAGGGTTCTTCTAGTGCTTCCTCACGTAACGTTTATCACACAACTTTTTCCAAGAATATAGACTTATTGTGTTCTAACTTTTCTATCATGTCTTTTCAAGCCTTTTCATTTAGATAAACCAGATTTGTATGCTGATGATATAGCTTTAATTTCGGATTCACCAGTAGGGTTCCAGTACATACTTATTAATGAACATGAATTATTCTGCGAATGTAGGGTGAATGTGAATCAGAAGAAATCGAAGATATTGGTTTTAATGAATAAAGGTGATTCAACTTGGTGCGAGAAATGGACGTTTAAAAATGAAAGGATTGAATGTGTGAATCACTTCAAATATTTAGGTGTAGTTCACCAACTCCTCATTTCGAAGCACAGATATAAGGCAGTAACGTATGAAACTGTGGAAAAATTTTAGCGGTTTCTCATCAAGAATTTTTTTTCACTCCCCATAAATACGGTACGCCAAGTTGATTATTGAAACTGAACTAACACCTCTTTCCAAGTTCTGTCTTAGGCTGCATTACAATTATATTGCAGAGAGTATAAGAATGGATGAAAATAGGTTACCAAAAAGTTATATAAAATAGAAGATTTCTGGTTTAAAGATTTAAGAAAGTTGTGTAATGATAGTGGCAAAAGCTATGATAACGAGATGGATTTTGGTGTTACATTAGGGCACTGGCTGCTCGTGCCCACGAAACAGGTGAAGTACCCGTATCTTTTACTGTACAGCACTTCACCAGTTTCGTGGGCACACCTGTCAGGGCATTAGGGGTGCCTATTCACTTGACCAGTTATGAGTCGTGGTATCCTGTTATTTGGTAAGTCACTGCAATAATTGTACATTGGAAAAAATTAGCTGATTCGGTTCAACAAATATCTCGACTCCACTGATCAAGTGAATACTCCTACCCAAGAAAATTATTTCATAGGTATTTTAGGACAATACATAGGGACGAATTCTTGCAGGACCCTCAAGCGAGGCATTTCCATACTCTATACAAATCCCTCAAATATCACATTGGGATAAAGAAAAACTATTTAGACATGTGGATGATGAGATGGGTGTTTGATTCAAAGGGGCGAGCTGATAGACCTGATAAGCCATGGATTGCTTATGATAAGAACTTTACGTGTTTCATGTTTAATTTGAAGGAGGTAGAGGACCTTTATCAATTTGTTATCTGATGCCCTTTTTCAAAGGAATGGAGAATTAAACTGTTAGGGGCGGCAATGCTCTCAGAGGAGGCACGGTAACATGAATTCAATTGTATTGTTTATAAATTAATAAATAATAACCAATTTTCTTACCAATCTATACAGTATATCCACCTAATATTACAAACGGTTGTTTGAAATATCATATAAATGCTATAAATTTCTCAAACATTTCATCAACATTCCTAATTCAGTATAAAATAACTAAAAGGTATTAATTAAGTCTCTTACATGTATAATTTATAGTTTAACTATATTGAATTTATATTCAACTTAATATTTATAATTCAAATCAAGAATCCAAGCATAAATACTATGTTATCTATTTGTAATTGGATGAAGCCATCTAATCCAACCACACACCTCGTCCCTTTTCTGCCGTCCTCCTCTGCAACCCCAGAGCTCCTGACTGACCTGGCTACCATACAATAAATAACTATTACACATTTTTCATCCATTACAAGCCTCTACGTTGTCACCTGCGATGTATGAACATCGTGTTAACACCCTTATTAAGATGAATAATACGATAGACGGCTTGAAAAGAAGTAAAAAGGGAAAAATACCTAGATTTAGCGATTTTTCGCAAAGTTGACAAAAAATAGCAATTTTTGACGAGCTATAACTCGCTTCCTATCGGAGATAGAGAAACGTTTTTGGGATGAAAATAGTAGGGATTTTTATGCTCTTTAAAAAAGTATTGATTGAAAATATCGATAGAAAAATCGGTTTCTGAGATATCGTTAAAAACTGAAAAAAGTCCGAAAATTTCGTGATTTTTAGGCTCCCAAAAGTTATGCCTCCAGATATTTTGGTGGAAAACCATGGATTACTCTTACTTACACCCAAATGGATCGATTAAGACAGTAAAATCAATTAACAGGATTTTTGTTTGGTCTGGAGTACTATTTGATTGGGCTATGATTTGACTAGCATCACTTTTACATGGAAAGGTATGCAGTCACCAATCTTCTTCAGGGAGTGAATTCCTGCAAATACTTTATTACATGTAACATTTATTTGTTCAGTCCAGTCAAGAAACTTGTCAATTGTTAAACCTAAGTTTTTAACGGAGTCATTGTAAGGTAAGTTTTGATTATTGATTCGAATGAAAGGTCCGCTATTAAAGTCAATCTCTCGGCGTGAGGTAAGCTTAGTTCCTGATTTGAGACGTTGAAAACACAAGTTGAGACTTGAGACTTCCTTTTCTAGAGGAAGTCTACTTCGTGTTTCAACTGTTTATCTCTCACACAACTCAAGCAAACGCAGTTCTGAGTTTTTTATACTCCATTCCATTTCGTCTATCGGTTTTCTTGGAAAGATGCTTTTTCTCAAGCAAATGTTTCCTCACGTCGCTTTCGTCTGCCCAGAACTATATTTACGTGGTAGGTGGTAGTGGATGGCCAGCTGCCGAATGGCAAAATTATGTCTCATAAGAACAATGTAATTTTTATCAATCTCTTGGAGCAGATAGTGCCGTTATTTATGAACAGAATTTCACGTTCTTTATGTCATTGGAAAGAGAATTAAATTCTCCATTGGCGTCCTGTTTACTTTTTTGATTTTAAGTTTATTTTAATAATTGTTGTATAATTAATTTACTATAAAAGTATTGAACTCCAATTATTGAAATAAACTTAAAATTGCTTTTAGAATTCGAGCTTAGGGCATCTAAAGAATTATCTTGATTTCCATGAGCACAGTACATGAATATATTCCTTTCCATTCTCTTATTGAATCAATATTGTAGTTTGATTGTCTTTGTCTTTTCATTAACAAAATTTTCCATACGAAAACTGAGGTAACTTTTCAATTACCTGGAGTACTGTATTACCAATGAAAGGTGATGAGTAATAAAGGTTTGTTTCAGTCTATTTATGATATCATTGATTACTGAACTCGGTGAGTTACTCTAGGAACTAACTAATCTTAGTAATCTGAATAGCTACTAAAAATTTACTTCACTAAAGTCGCACTTTTTAAAAAATTTTAGTACACTCTGTGTCTACAGTTCGAGAATCAAGCTCTTTGCTCATTGATTGCAGCTCTCACAAGCTTGACGACTTGGTGGTGGAGCTGTGGCAACAATCATTAGTCGAAAGCGAAGGAGATGGACTGTGATTAACGTAATGATCGTGACTTGGCAATCTCGGCCAGTAGAAAAAATTAACACCAAGCACAAAGCAGGCACAAGGCACATGCCGCTCTAGCTAAGTGAACAACTGAAAACTACAGTGACTTATAAAATAGTCACTGTACTGAAAACTGCTTCAGGGTGAATGATAATAAGGATTATACTGTATATCATAATAGTGTTTATATATAAAAAGTTCGCAGGGTATTTTCACTCTCATTTATTTCTTTATCACTATCACTAACAACTATTATCAGAAGAAAGAACTCAAAGAGAATTTTATACCTAATTCCCATACTTTCCTCCCTCGATGGCCAGATTTTGTGAATAGAGAGCAGAAGTTTCTTGGTTTTACCAGACTAATGATTGCTTCTCAGAAGTCAGAATTCACAAGGTTGGTGTTCCAAGTTTATTTTGTGTCTGGCAAAATTCTTTGTCCAGTAATCACAGATACAGTATCACAATCTCTGTATCATTGCATCCCACAAGCGACAAACATTTTTTTCAACATTTTTTTAGTCCTAGCAAAGGAAAATTATATAAATTTAGCGACATAGATCCGAAGAAAAATGTTAATTCTTTTAATAATATATTCAAGTAAAAAATTAATTTGAAATCTCTTCTGTGTATACACCCCTAGTGCTTGGTACGACCTTGAGATTTAAAATGTAAAAGTAGTCCTTCAACCCAACCAAATTTAAACCTATTGGAATTAAAATCAGCCAAATTCAATTTCTTGTCGACCTGTATAGTGTATATCGGCTCTTCAACCTGCTGATTGTTCATATTCCTGAATTTATAGAAAAGACTGGATTCCATTTGCTGAATTTTCTGAGTTTTCTCCGCTAGATAACTCTTTTCCATGATAAGTTTTATTGTATATAGTATTGTATAATATAAATTGAGTTTATTAGAGATAGAATTAGTTCCTTAATTATTTCACTTACAAACCTATACGAGTATTTATTGAGAGCCTGTTCTAGATTCCCACGCTCCCTTACCTCGTTATTAGTTCTATTATAAACAATTCCAATTTCACAAAAAATGTATGTTTGAATTGGAAATTACCAATGTGAGCTAATCGGCTTCAAAGTTGTAAAAATAAATATCAACCCATATATTATATTTAAGGGTTTTTCGGCTTGGAAAAACTGATGGGCACATAAAAACTGATATGTTATTAGCAAGGGATTAGAGCATTCTTGTTTGGTGTCAATACCTGTTGATGTGCTTTTGGATGTTTGGTGGGGGGGGGAATTGGTATATTGACGTGGGTGGTGTTGAATCTGACGCAGTTGTAGCTTGTGGTCACTTTAAAATATTGTCGACACAAGTATATATTGTAATAATTCTGATGGAACCTTGATTGCATATAGTTATACATTTATTCAAGGTTGAGGACCGGTTCGGTGGCGTGGAGCTCCAGGCCTTGAACCTGGAGAGGAGTGCGGGCCAGGTGTATAGATATATGTACGACGGTAGAAATATTCTACATATATTACTGTTGTATACGGGCCGGCTTTTTGTGGAAGCCGGTTGCTGCTTTCAACTGGATGGGACGAACCCTCGGCTCCCCATCTGGAAGCAAGGCAAAGTCCTTGATGAAGAAGGGACTGGTTTGCTTGCTTGCTTGCTCATCGGTTTTTCTCCTTCTTTGTTCCTTGCTATCATACTCTCTTTGTATTGCTCTTTCACTCGTCTCTTCTTCTTTCTCTTCCCCAGACGGAGCCAGCCCTGTATCTTCAAACTGGTTTTCTTTTGAAAAACAGAAATTGGCTATCGTGACGAACAAGCACCGACATTCGACCCGCTTCATCTTTGCCTTCTTATTCTTCTTCTTCTTAGTCTGTCTACTCTCTCTTTGTCTACTTAGCTTTCATCCTCGTCTTATCTTTTTCGTCTCTTTTTATATTTCTATACTCAAGAGCTTATTTTTCTTCCTCTTCTGCTCCTCTATTTTTTTCTCAGTTTTCGGCTTTTATTTTTTCACAACATTATCTTTTATCTTTTTCGTGAACACATTTGCCTTGAGGCGAGAATGTGGGGCGTTACAAAAAACTTATTTCTTATCATATTGCGACAGACCAAATTTACTTTTGATGAACAGTTTTATTCAACTAAGATGATTTACAGTGAATGGAAAACTTTTAATGGTAAGATATGAAACATAATGACGTTTCTTCTTTCATTCAAATTCATATTACTTCACATTAATCAGCCCTTCAATTCTGAGAAGTAATAAAACTTTCGTGGTTGGGAGCTACTTGTATTTTTTTTTAATATATTCTCTTCTTCGTTTCATTTTTTCACAACTTTCTCATGTTGGAAATTACATTGGAATAAGTTAACACTATATTATCATAGATGCCTTTATTAATGAATATACATTTCTAGAGAAATACAACGAGTTTTTTTTAACGGACGTACAATATTATCAATTTTGATGGATTAGATGTGTACTGAATTATCTGTCTGTGCTCTATAACTGATGTAATCCAAGCTAGACCAGACCCCGTGATGAGACAGACAATCACATATAATTGTCATCTAGTTATCCAATTGATGGAACCGAGGCTCATGTTGATACATGGTTATATGTGCAAATACAAGCGATAATTACAATAATTGTGATAGATAACGTCAGTTGCAGTTGCAGATGTGGTGTAATGTACATACTGTATCCATGCTAGTTCAGCACAATTAAGTCATACATTGAAATGAATGATTCAAACTCCAATATAAATTAAATTTCTTTATCTGGTTTTAGAATTGACATTTTGGTGAGATTGTTTTGCTGGAATCGTTTTTTATTTTAATAAATCGTTTTACTGGAAAGGTTATTCAGTTGAATTTTTGAGCACATAAGCAATCCCATTTCATTTCATTGTGATAAAATCTATCTGTTTCTGTGTCTGTGAATAAAAACCTTTCAAACAGATCATTGTATTTGAGATACAAAGCTGATAGAGTGCATAAGTTTTCGCTAGGCTCATGATAATTTTTAATTGACTCTTATTGAGGATGAACTCGATAAAAGGTGTAACCTTGGTACATGACACTGCCTGATTCCACAGCTAAGCGTTTGGCATTGGCAAATGGCAATGATACGCCAGGTGCTTCGGTGCTTGGCATATCTGGATTATTGGCTGGGGTAGTGCGCTAGTGCGCAGGCCTGGAAGCCTGGCGTCACACAGAGTTTGGTAGCCAACAGCAGAGAACTGCGCATGCTCCGTTCTCACTTGCCTAAACAATAGGTAGTTGAGAAGCCAGCGTCAAGCGGGCAGCTGGCAGCCCAGTCCCACTCCCACCCGCCGTAGTGTTCAGTGATTCAGTCAAGAGTGTTGTGCAGTTTGTATTCTATGCAGTGTTCAAATTTATTATTCGAATTAGATGGTTGCTACATTCTTGGCCTCTGAGTTCACAGACTTTCCAGACTATGGATGTATATGGTTCACAGTCTATGGATGCGATTCATTACCAGCAGCCAGGAACTAGTGCAATTGCTGACCCTCAGCCAGTTAGTTTGATAACTTTTTTACGCTCTAATGGGGATAAAATCACTGATGCTCAGAGACGTGGTTTCAAGGACAAGAGACCCACTCCTAAGCTGGACATGTTTAAAAGCGTGCTAGTCACAAATCGCTCAACACCTCACAATCGTTTTTTTCAGGCCAGCTGGTACGCTCGTTTTCCATGGCTTACAGGATGCAATGAGGCCAACAAAATGTTCTGCTTCAAGTGTTTATTGTTTGGTACAAGAAATGATTTGTGGGTTCAGAACGGTATTTCAGAATTGCAAAATTTCATAAAAAAAGCCTTTGTTCACCAAAGGTCGAAAAAACATTTATTGAATGAAGAAAGATTCCATTTACTAGACATTTCAAATAAGTTACCAGAAAAGATACGTTTGCAAGGAGTGAAATACAATGACGAAGTGCGGTCCAATAGGGAGGTTTTGGGACATGTTATTCAGGCCATATTATATTTGAGTACAAATAAACTGTTTCTTGGTGCGGACAATGAAAATGAAAATCAAATCAACAAAGATAATTATCTCCCATTATTAAATGTACTTGCTCAGTATGATTCGAAGTTGCGAGACCATTTGAATTCTTCATCTGCTTTCCAACTGACCTCTCCTGAAATACGCATTAAATTGATTGAGGCTATAACTTTTGTTGTTAATGAAGAAATATCTGAAGAAATTCAGCAGACGCATTTCGTCTCAATTCAAGCTGATGAAACACAGGATGTGTCATGCAAAAGACAAATTAGCTTGGTGCTCCGTTATTGCATCAAGGAAAGGATAGTTGAAAGGTTTATAGGTTTTTATGATTTACCTCAAGAGAACAGTGCAGCAGGATTGTCAAAAATTGTCATTGATGTGCTGAAAAGATGGAACATTCCGGGAGCCAAAGTAATATCACAGACATATGATGGGCCTTTGCTCCTTGCTGATTCAGTAAGAAATTCCCAGGTTAGTAATACTGGATCCATGCAATTCGTTCAACATCTTGTCCGACAAGACTATTGTCCCCATGCTCTTTTCGTTCATAGTTACGCTCACGAACCCAATTCATTAATTCTACATGGATTGAAAAATATCAAGGAAGTGAGATTATTCATCTGCGATCTCTCCTCTTTTGAGTCTTTTTTTAATGAAATTTCTAGGCGAATGACTATGTTGGAAGAGAAAGGTTTCATACTGTTGAAAGAAAATCAATTAAAATGGAACTTTCAGACTCAAGCCATTCCAACAATCATCCATTTCTTCACTGACTTGCACCAATTATTTGATTCAATTATAGAAGATACTGATGGAATTTGGGATTGTTATACGATCAGTTGTGCTAAAGGACTGAAGAGGACGATGGAGGACCCTACATTTGTTTTTCTACTTTTCGTGTTTGAATCTTGCTCATCACTAGTAAACAACTGCTTTTCATTTTTGCTATCGCTTTCTAAAATTTACAACTGCCAAAATGATTTGATTCTAGCAGTGAAAAAAATCAAGCAACTACAGAATAAATCATTTGTAGAAGAGTGTTTTGAGAAAAGTATGACTTTAAATAAGACATTGATTTTCACTGATGAGGCAACACAGAAAATTACTTATTCAACCTACGAGATATTTTTCGATGATAGAAAAAAGCTCAGATTGCATTCTTTAACATATGAGATACTGGACACAATAGTGACTCAATTAGAGACAAGGTTTGCAGATATAGGTAAACTAAGCTTTGTGGAAATAGTCACTGAATGGTTTGCATCAACAAAAATACCAAAAACCGTGACAAGCCATAGTGCAACAGTGAAGGATAGGGTTGCTGATTTGTTGAAAGTCTATCCTCACTTTGAACTAGAAAAGTTGGTGAATGAGCTTCATGTTGTTTACTTAGACAAGTCTCGGTATATTGAGGCTCAAAAACTTCTGGCCTATCTGTTTTCAACGGGCCTCAACGTTGTCCACGTAGAAGTGGTGAAGCTTTTGCAACTTGTTCTGGCAATTCCCATTGTTGCTCCGAATGTTCCTGATAATATAAGTAAACTTGATCTTGTGAAAAGCTATCTGCTGAGCTGTATGGCCGATGATCGTTTGTCCAATGTCAGTTTGTTAGCTGTGGAGAAAGAATTTGTCACCGATCTCTCATCAAATCCTTCGTTCATCTCAAGAGTGATAGACGTCTTTGCAGAGAGAAATAATAGGAAGGACCTTGTATACAAACGTTTATAGGTGAGTAGTTACAATCAATTTCCCAAATCTATTATTCTTATTCTATAATATTATTCTTCTTATTTTTATAATCGTATTTGATTTTTTGATTACTGTACTTTTATTCTATTTCATAACATATTATTTATAGATTTCAAGCTTTCAAACTAAATAGTCACTCAAAAACAGAGAATTTCTGATTTTAACCGTTAGTTAAAAATTCTTATTATTGATAATTTTTGGAATCACTCATGATTCTCCAAGACTCATTAGATATGCACCTAGGTATACTCACTCGTATTACAGCTTCATAGTTCATCTACCTTGATAATGTTCTATCTTACTGAAGAGACAAATTTCTAGAAATCACTAAATTGGCGAAAACATTTTCAACTATCACAAATAAACAAAGTACCTTGTCGAACTAAATTATACCTTGTAGTTCGTCGAAAATCGAAATAAAGTAGTGATGACAACATTTTTTTGTTTGTATTATATATAAATATCACTAATAACTACATCTCACCATACACTGAGTCAGTCATAAATTCATAAGGCGGAGCCGGCTACTGTCGCGCTTAGAGGAGAAGTATTTATAGGTTTTTCTGAAATTAATCATAATTAGAATATTCAGTTCAATCTTATAAATTCTATACAATTTATTGTATGCAATTAATAATTTTAAAAGTCCTCTAGATAAAACCTTCCTCAAATCAAATTAATTAATCTCGAACAGAATGACATTATTTTGCAGGTGTTTATTTGCTGGTAAATTAGCTATTCGAAGGTGTTAGTTTTGTTATTATGGGTGTTTTTAGAACCCATCAATATCAAACACCAATTAGTTATCGTAGTGACTATAATTACTGTTATATCAGAGGAATGGCTATTGTATTAGGTATTCGTGAAAGTGAAACTTTCATTATTATCCTCTAATTTGAATAGGTTATTGCCGTCTACTCTACAAGTTTCTCCAATTACACCTCTCAAATCCCCATTCCGCTCATTCATTGAATAATTCATAATTCATATCAGAATGAGTTGAAAGGTTTTGCTTGGTATTATTCCATTCAAATCACATTGTACAATTGAAGGAATTGTTTTCTAAGATTGCCAATATTTTTGTTAATCACACACGCACATATCTGTGTGACATGGAACTATAGCAATGGTTATAGTTCTATATACTATCTTACTATGTGGATTTTATTGCAACACACGCAGAGTATGAGTTGATTTCTGTTGAAAGTGATATTTTAGTATCTTCAATCGTTTATAATAATATTATAGCTAGCATCTGTAGATTTTCATTTCATCCCATGCCCATGATTTCAGATTCCTGAATTACTCGTACATTTATAATCGATCGCACAAAAAATTGATTGTCTTTCAGTGCCTATGCACCTTCTATTCTTAAAAAATGCTTTTCTGATTTTTTTCTCTTTCTGGAGCTTCTTTCATCTCTCAAAACACCTTGACAGATGGGAACGTCATGTAGAAGTTTCATCACATTACACGGCATGGATAATATGTTCAACTAAACCAATAACATTTTTTTTTTGCTGCGGATGATGCCCACATAAGTATTCCAATTTACTTGTGCGTGGGTAATGGAGTGTGCGAGGGTGATTTAGGAGGTGCATAAACGACCATGCCTCTGGTGGGATTCGAACCCACGACCGGGTAGCGCTAGCGAACTGAAGGTTGTAACGCCCCAGACCACTCGGCCAACCCGGCCGGCCTACATGATAACATAATATAAGTTGAGTTTGTTAAAACATATCAGTGACTATGAAAATACAAGTATTGAATGCTAAATTAGTTTACTGTAGAGTGGAATCTTCCAAAAATATACTTCTACGGGCTACCAAATGAATGACCATAATCTAATTGAATTCACAGTATTATTATACTGTATTATATATTGTACGTTTAGAATTTTTACTCTCGTACCACATTTTTGCAGTTCAAATAAAATCGAGATTTTTGAAAAGCCTGTAGACCATGGCGGATGAAAAAATTGCGTTTTATTGTGGTCGGCCATTTGCGAGTACAGTAGTAATTTGAGCAATGCAAAGGTAGGCACTAAACAGCAGCGATTGCGGCAATAAAACCTTGCCAAGTGCACTGCAGTCTCGCATCTCGCATCGATTCTTGCCACATTCTCACGCGTTTGTTCTAGGCAGACCTTGTCATGCATCATGCAATGCACAATCTCAGTTCACAAAGCATCCGACCTTATGAGGCAGGTCGTCTTCTTATCTATTTTCTTCAGCTTCACAAATCTCGATCGGCTGCGATTATTTTTCCAATCTGTCGCTTTCAATAACAGTGTGAGCATGTATATTTATTATTTTCCTCATTGCTTCAATTGAAATGTATGGATGTGTCAGTGCCAGTAGACAATAAAATACCATAGTGATAAAATACTCATGTATAGTACAGTAGTTGGAAAATAGAATGTCATTGAAGGTTGTTGATAAGAAAACACACATGACACTGTTCAGAACATTTTGTAATGAGTTCGTCTTTATAATCAATGATTTATTCTACATTCTTGACGTTTCTGAAGCATTTTGGGACATTTCAACAACATTTCATTCAAACATCAAACTGTAATCAAAGTCTAAAATTGAAATCAGTTATAATTGGTTCATTCTTGATTCATTCCCATCATCTACAATTATAATCCATAATATGCTATTTATAATGATCATTGAAGACAACACAATGAAATAAACATTGGATTAGATTAGATTTTCATAGGCCTTTTCATGTAGATTCCAGAATATTCCTACATTCCAAAAGCGTACGAAGTATAGCTAGGCTATCAATAAAATAGTATTCTATAAATCACTCATTCTCAATTTCCTTTTAATTCAGAAAAATCATCCTCAATCACTTCAACAAGTATCTCGGCCAATTCACACGCAGCATGATGTCAAAATGGCATTAATTACCATTTATTTAAGTAACCGTTCATTGACTTGGTAGCATACCAAAATTGAGATAAAACATGAAACGTTAAAAAATAATTTCAATTCAACCACACAACACATTTTTATACCACTTACTCTTGCACGGAAAAGTTCATTGAATAGGACCTGTCATCACTAACCTCTCTAAAAGTGAATTTTATCAGCTTTAAAAATGGTATGAATTGTGAGGATCAACTTCCATTCAAATTTCCAGATGAAACAGAATAGTAATGAAAAACAATAATCGAAGTCAAACAATATTCAAAGCAGTACAGGAGAGATGAAGTTTTTTCAGCCGTGATATAATTCTATCTGCGAGCTTTCAATCGCGTCGATTCATTCAGCACGGTTCACTTGTGAGGTTACCAGGTCGAAAAATAATGTGATCGGCGTTCAGAGAGTTCAGAGATGATGATACAACTTTGTTCCGGGAATCATATTCATCGATCCACCCTCGTTTCTGGCTCTTCTCTTCTGTCCTCCACATCCTCTTCCTCTTTTTACTCTTCCTCCTACTCTTCCATATTCCAGACCACCATCAGGCCGACACAGCGTTACAATTTACCGACGATTACGCCTGTAAGTCGCGTTGTTTAACTTAATTTCACACCGATTCACAGTCCCCACCCCCCCTTCCAACGTGCCAATAATCTCCGTCGCTCGCATCTGCGAGATCAAACACTTCTCTTGCCTTCCTTCACTTCACCGAGAGCAAGGCAAGTTTTAATAGGGCTGCCTCTTGGACTCTTGGGAAACTTTGCCTGGCAATATCTCCAGTCATCCCCCAAGAGCTGCTGATTCTCTACTTGAAATTCATCCTTTCCTTGTCACACGCCCCTTCTCGTAATTTCTCCCCATATCACCCTATCCTTCGCTCTCAGTTTCTCTTCCTCTTCTTCTTCTTCTTCTTCTTCTTCTTCTTCTTCTTCGCTCTCGAACTCCGGAAATTATGCTCTCAAACGACAAGCACGACCGTACAGCGCGAAAACTGAAATTCCGCGCTCAGTAATTTGCAAAAGCCGAAACACACTTGGGCATATTCTTGAAAGTTGCGCGCTGGCTCTTCTACTTCAATTAACATCACATCATCACCACCATTACAATAATTTATTGGGTGAGGAAGTTGTAGAAATTCATTCAGGGTTTAAGTTCTGAGAGCACAATGAAAATGGAAACTCTATTAGTTAGGGCAGTAATGTAGAGGAGGTTGTGTGCAGAAATTTACAATTTCTTAGATTGGTTGCAGTCGTCTTACATGATTCAATAAAAAGTAATTAAATGAATAATTGTCTGATTTCAAGCTATTATAATAATAATAATAATATTCTGATCAATTCGCGCTGCGCAATTTTAAGTTACTATGAATAAGTGCAATGACAACATTCACTTTTGGAAAATATCCTTTTTATATTGCGCAATACCATACGTGATCAAATAAACTCAACTATTTTGAATAGAGGCTATCATTTAATATTCGGGTTATCAACAAACTCTGTCCGTTAACATTGACAAACATAAATCAATTTATTATTTGTTTCACGTGTTTAGTTGGCTCACTCAGCCTTTCCGAACGAATCTTTGATCTAACTTCCAATAGGTCAATAGGATTAATTATATTCGTTGACACATCTATCTTGTGAATTATCACTAAAAGTTTAAAGGTTCTGATTCAGCGGCTATTTACAATAATTGATAAGCTTTCCGGTTTTAAATAGGCTATAATATTGATTAAACTAATATTTATTCACTTGATCCATCAATTAAGTTTCACTCTGTAATATAAATTGTAGACTATATATATATATATGAGTGGCTTTACATATTGTTGTACTACATGTATATGTATATCGGTCCATCTCTCTCATCTTGGAAGCACTTATCTGTCCCACGGGATCTTGCAGTTCCCCATCCCCCGTCATCTCATTCCATAGCTCTTGTTCCCCTCGAAACGAGGGGAACAGCTTTCTAGTGAAGAAATCCATTGTTGTCCCTCGCGCCTCCCACTCCAAGACTCAACGACCAGCATCATCATCATGAAACTCCCTAGACATCACTAAACTCCAGCGGCGCTGGTAGATTTAATCGAGTAATTTAAAACAAATTTACACCCCTCACAGGCGTTTATTGCCCAACTATTAACTGCAAATATAGAGTAAGCAGTAAGTAGTGGTCTATCTGGTGGATTTTGTTCACGACAACTGAGCTGGCCTGGCGTAACTTTTAATGGCACCACAATTTATCAGACATTTGGCCAGTTGATTGATTGAATCCACTTGACCCGGCGCCATTCTCTAAACAAGCCAGTTGACCCAGACATCCTTAAATTAAAATATTGTCCAGTTACCAGCCTATTGAACTTCTGTTTGTCAGTTGGCGGCGTTTTTCTCCACATACAAAAAACAAACCTATCAGATTATCAAATAACATCTTCATTATGATGTCAATCAAATTCTATTCATAAATTTTGTCGCATGTTTAATTACGTTTGTTTGATTTTTCTCCATTGTTCATTTTCTACATCAACCAAATACAATAGTAGCTAATTGTTCTTATCTTTCAATATTTTATTGAAATTTAATTGACATTATACAGTATAGCTATACTATAGTTATAGTATAGTATTGTATATATATACAATAAAATAGGCAGCTATTTAGCGATGAGGTTGTATGATGAATGATCAGATATAACATCAATTGATGTTGAAAAACTAGATACTGGTGAAGTAGTGATGTTATTAAAACTTTTTAATAGTGTTATTCAAATTAGTTGAATTTACTTCAACACTTCATGTATGTTTGATAACTTTGCTTGAAACAAATAATGATAAATAAATCCCTTGTTGAATGGAGAATATAATGATATACAAACAAACACAATCAACGGTGTGTTACATGATACTGTTGATTGCAGTCATACAATATTTATGAAATACCTTCAAGCTTCAAGCTAGATAGTCTCAATCCGAGCCTGTAGCTTTTTTCTCAGTGGCACGAATTGTTCTCGGCTAAATTTATGGACTGTTCCGGTTAAACGAGTTTCGCTATGAGAGTCTTATCTTCCTACGTGGATTGGGATTATGAATAATTCAGGACAGAGACGGTACTGAGCCATAGCTATAGAATGCGATTTATCAGTCGAGACAACAGACAACTCAATGCTCACTTTTATGACAACGTTTGCGCGGCCCCTGAACACATCTGGTGACAAACATCGATCAAATTGCTTCAATCGAACCTCCTATGCATGTAACTCTACTCACATTTAATCAAATTGTCTCTTTTCAACTGATTCATGAATTTAGCAAAAGCCTTATTATTTTATAACTGTTTAATCCAGAACACTGCAGTGAACTTACAGATATAGCTGGTTATCAAGAAAGTCATGTTAGTTTCACTTTCAGTCAATCTAACATAAGTTATTCAATTTTTACACTAACATTAGTGAGTTGTTTGTATTTGAATTTTTTTCCATAAGCGGATTTCAAAACTATTTCGAATCAACTTATCACATTTTGGAAACTGCCAATGGTATTTCAATTATTTATATTATTGCTCCACTCTTCCTGAAGTACTTAGTAGCATTTAAACTGTGGATATAGTAGTTTACATGTGAATTTGGATGTAGAGTCGTGTTACTGCGATATCATTGATTTTGTATCGAACAAATTCGAAAACTAAACACGGTTTTCATGGGTGGACTAGTTCTTTTTTTAATCTTGTTGACTTTTCTTATCATTATATTATTTGTACTGTGTAGTAGTAGTCGTAGTGTCTGCTTCATTGAGTTTTCAAAAACTGATCGGATTGAATGAAAATTATCCACTATTCAACCTATAAAGAGTTTTGAAAAATGTCTGAACAGTAGCAGCAAAAACCTGCTACCTGACTGTTCTAATCCTTCCCTAAATAAGCAAGCTCATATCACCAGGTGTTTTCAGGTTTCAACAGTTGGTGTGTTGGAACTTGGAACATTCTAATTGCATAGGTGAGACACTCCGGGGCTTGACGTTCCTGCTGACATTCACTGATCAGGCTTTGAAAAAAGAGTCAATTGAAAAAGAGGATAAAGACATAAGGTAGGCCGGACGGGAGAGAAAAAAGCTAGAGAATTCTCAATTCTGTAAGAGAGAAAATGCGATCAATCCCGAATGGGGTTTCTTTAGTAGTTGGCTGACAAAGGAGCCGACAGCTGCGACGATGTCGAAAACACACACAAAAAGAGTTGGAGCGAGTGAGATGGCGAATGGAATTGAGAAAAGAGACGAAGATAAATCTCGGAGGGAATGAAAGTGCAGGCAATGATGGAAGAAGGAGTCCTTCCGTCCTTCACAACCAATCTCGTCGTCGGTCACTCGCCGAAATAAAAAGACAAGCGCCCCGTGCTCTTATATCAAACCGCAAATTAACCCAACTATCTACGTCAATTGCGGTAGGTAGAAACAACTTGCGCTGCGCCGCGCTGGGCCAAGCCACGACCAACATGTAATGTCGGCTTGAAAGAGATACGCCAGGCAGGCCCGCCACGGCCCGACCCCACATTCTGCACTCAATTTGCCTCTGCCTCAGCCAGGACAGCTGACTGACTTTCAAGGCACGTGGGTGTGGGCGGCGGGCGTTGCTGCAACACTCCTTT
The DNA here is from genome assembly GCA_017141385.1 of Sogatella furcifera. Lineage (NCBI taxonomy): Eukaryota > Metazoa > Arthropoda > Insecta > Hemiptera > Delphacidae > Sogatella > Sogatella furcifera. Next base: position 30,714,488 of record CM029546.1, read on the forward strand.
GTTGTTTGCCTTTTTGTAGCAATTTGTAGTGAGCTTTTTTTTTGTTTCATTGGTTGTTTGATCTGGGAAAATACCGAGGATTGTTTGCCAATCTGGTTTGGGAATGAGATTCTTAGCTGCCCTAAACGATGCATAAGCTCTCGAACTATGTGTGCAAGCTTTAATTTCCTTTCAAAATGAACAAGGTTGAATGAAACAATGAAATTGAAAAATTATTATTGAAATATATTCCTGTTTATTGTCTTACCCTATGATCAGAGTATTATCATGTGTACCTTACTGCAAAGAAATTAAACCATCTAATTGGCGAAATCTACACAGGAATTCAATCCAAGATCAATATTGCCAGAAATTCAACTATCTATAGAATGAAGTATTCATCTGAGTTTTCTCTCTATCAGATTTGTTTAATTATTTTCAAGACTTAAGAGTTATGGTTTTCTCGATTATTATTAGAGTATCATATTGAAGCTTTGTACATTTTTTGGGAGCTACGATCTTCTTTGGTCTAATGTCTCATTGGTCAAATATTAAGACTCTTCTTATAAATCTTTGAAGCCAGAAATTATATAGTTTAATCTTCACTAAAGTACACTCTGGTTAAATCTAAATTATTTGTAATAATTGCTGAATAATTTATCTATTCAGTCCTTCTCAATTTTCTTCTCTGATAGAAATTATTTTTGTTGCAGAGAGATGGGACTTTGAGCTGATATCCATTCTGTCAATAAATCTTTCTTCAATGAGCAAAACTTGAGTAATTCTCCTCATCTCTTATTAAATAACAAAGCAATTTTCAACAAATTGACAGAAAGCGGTTCAAAGATTTTATTCTTTAATTTCATTTCTCAACCCGCTTGTTATTTTCTACTGTATGTTTACCATTTTTATAAATTTAATAGTACGTATATCACTTCAACTCGATGAATGGGTTTCATTAATCAATGTTCGACGTCAAATACGTTTGCTGATTGAAAAAGTTAATTTATACTTATAATTTAATGTAAATTAATAAAATGTTGTATTAAATTGGAAACCTTCATAATTGAATTTCGGCGGTCACGTTGAATTTTCAGCTCAGGTTTAAATTTCCACGCTTGGCATCTCGAGCGAGGGATTTAAAATTCTCACAATGATTCATACTTGGAACACGTTCTACTTTGTATTCACACCGTCGAACAGGCGCTGTGATGAGCCGAGCATCCTTTTAGATTGGAGCTTGAGATTGTAAAGTTGGCTTCTTTCGAACCAACGATTTTTCTGGCTTGAATCCAAAGCATAGTTTGCCTGCCATCTGCTATCGAATTCTTCATGCATCTTCAAATAATGAAGGAAGGAAGTCATTATAGTATTGTAGGATGTTATTGAACTTTAAGTTTATACTTTATGCTTGAATGTACACTCTTTCTTAAGTGGAATTTTTATGAAAATTTCCCTTTTTTTATTTTAGTTTACAAATCACAATTTTTCCCCATACAGTACGTCTCAAATCCATTATTCTCAAGTTGTCTATATATTTGGTTGGAGTGGCTGCAAACTTTCAATATGATCATGTTTTTTATACCGGAAAGATAATGGTATCGGTAATTTGTTACATGCTTGGTCGGTAGGATAACGGGTAAGCAGGAAAACTTGTCAATTTTGTTAAATGTAAAATTCGAGTGGATTGGTAACTTTGTCTTTCTTAGCCCAAGTCCCTGAGCCTAAGATGGCATAGCTCGAAAAATGAGTTTTAGATATTTTTTCTGAACCTTTCTGAGAACATCTCGTCCTTCCAATAGCAGTCGAGTGTTAGTGGTTCGTATAATCCGGTTTTAATTAATTTTAAATCCAGGAGCCAACGTAGCAATAAAGTGAGGATCAACTTATCTGACGGATAACATTTTTCCAAAAACTCAAGAGAATCGTTTCGTTGCATAATGCTATAATGCTATGATAACTTCGAATCTTCTTACATTGATCAATAATTTATTTCAAGTTTGACTTATACGTCATTAATAAATTGACAATAATTGAATAGGCTGTCATGTGAAACACTCCACATCTCCAAATATAAATACTATTATCATGTGTAAACAAGCTTGAATTCTCATTTATTTAAACAGCTTTGAATAAAAATTTGATAAGTTTGGTAAGTATCTCCTATTCTGAATAATTATTCTTCCTATTAATAATCAATTTTAATTGCTATCTATTATTTATTCTTGTATAATATTCATCAATGATTGGGGCTGAAAAACTGAATCCTTCTATCGCCTGAAATAACTCCTCATCAATTCATTATTATATCTTCTTCACAGTCACAGAAAGTTATATTATTGAGTTCTGACAGTCAATTTATTTATTAGAGTATTGTACCTTTTCTTTGGTTCCATGGATGTATGATTACATATACAAACTAGTATTTTAGATATGGATGAATTCCTGATAAGAGTGTACTACTAGTTCTAGTGGCCTACTAGAACATTCAACATTTAAGTAGATAGTATGTTCTGTACATAGAACGGTGGTTGATTTCAATACAGGAATTAAATCCAATGATTACAAATTAGATCTGAAGTTATTGGGCAAATAAGAGAGATTGAATTTCAAGAGGTGATCATGAAACGTAATAATATATAAAGTAATAGTCATTGATTAATTGTCATTGTTAATTAATAAAGTTTTTTTAAATTAGAAATCCATTATAGGAAAGACTATGGGTAATACTGTACTAATAAATTATCGAACTGCTAAAATACATCATAATTTTCGAATCTAATTATTATAAATACTTGAAATCAAATTAATTTTCAGGTACTAATAATATATACACTGGGCAATATTTATGAATAACTAACATTTTTATCATCAATTTGTAATAACGATGAAATGTACATAAATCTATAAAACAGTGGTACCAAAGTTGGTGGAACGTGAAGGTTAGTCGACTGTTGAGTATAGTGGTTTGGAGGCCAGCTTTCGACTTTCAGGCCAGGTGATGCAGAAATGCTAAACCTGAGAGTTGCTCCCACTGCTTTACTCGGTGGAGAGAGAGAGAGAGAGAGTGAGTGAGTAGAGAAAGAGAGGAAAAGGTTTGCTAGTTGGCAACCACAAAACTTTTGTGGTCACATAGAGTTGCCGCCGCTATCGGTGGGTGGAAAGTGTGAATTTTCCGAGTAGTTTGGGGGTGGGGCGTATGACTAGGAGGGTTGAAACTCAACTCTTGGTTTGGGCCAAGAGGAGTGGGGGGTGCTTCAAGAGGCACAGTAGCCGTTGTTGAGCTGGTGTGTAAATAAATAAGCAAATAATTGGGCGGTAAGCCGCACTGTCCTCTGAAGCGTTTCGCAACCATCCTGCTCTACGGTTTCTGTGTGCACACCGCCATCTAATTGCGTACTGTACTGCGATAGATGAAGTAGATGACGGCACTCGCACTAGCCGCCACTACTTTTCGAACGCAACCTTTTGTGAGCCTCTCCGTTCAAGAGTCAAGCGAATAGGCGACCATCAAATTAATGCTTCATGAGGCATGATAAAGGCAAAATGCGATATCTCGTACATGAGGCATGTCGTGAAATGTTGTTATCAAATTTTTATTATTGAACTTATAAAGTAATAAACGCACACAGAGATCGAAATAGAACAAAGACAGTGTTACTAGATGGAATTCAATTCAGCAAATAAAATTTAATAACTGACGGGTTTTTATCAGTTGTATACATCAGTATTTTAATAAAAACATTAGAATATTTCTAGAGCAGTATTTACTTAGAAATTTCGTTGATCCTAATTATGTTCAAATCTTCCAATTTCGGAAGTTGGTTATGTCGAAAATATTACTACTCTGATACTCTGATAAATTTTCCATTTACCACTCCTATTTCTCTAGTCGACTCGAGACCTCGTGAGAAAGAGTACCAAATTCGGCCATTTGCACTTTCATTTATAATAGAATATAGTAGTAGACATTGAATCACTGGCGGCTCGTACCCACGAAACAGGTGAAGTGTCCGTATCTTTTACTGTACAGCACTTCACCTGTTTCGTGGGCACGTGCCGCCAGTGCATTGAATGATTGAATACTGATTTTGCCTGTGTGTACGAAATAAGCTTCATAAATCTCAGTAATAATCGCTTATTATGTTATTTCGCTCTTGCTTTCGCGATTTCACTTATTGAATTGCTGCTCCTTATTGATCGCTTATGCTTTCCAAGACGCCATAATGGAGATACGGGTGCAGAATTCAAATTTGGAGCACTTTAACTCCATCAAATACCAAGGGTGACATAGAAGCTCATTAGACAGCGTATCACTTGACATGAGAGCGTGGTAAGTGTACAAGTCATGGTAATCGTTTCAAGGCGAGGCAACTGTTTGAAAAAGTTGTCTCATAAAATAGACCGGCGTGCCCCCATGATCATGCTCATGCCCATGTAATGCTCGGGCTCCAAACGAAAGAATAGAATCTCAAAGCTTGCCAGACATTCCTGTCAGGATTCCTTGTCACTGAACTGAACCACTTCCCACTCACCCTCTCTCACACGCTCTCTCTCTCTCATACACGCCAAGGAAGGCCACACGCAGATGGTTTGCTCTCACTGAATTCTCAAGAGTTGAACATGTGTGATTATGAAGAGCTATGCTCGAGTAAATTCAGTTTAGTCTACTTGTACATTAAAATAATAAATCACCCTGTAATTGAAAATTCCGAACTCGATTTTTCACATTGTAATAGGTTCTTATACTGAAATTATCGTTTGATTTATATGAGTTTATCCAATTTGTCATCTCTAAATAGAAAATAAAGATTCTGATGTTTTATAGAGATATTTCAATTTTCAGTACAGAATCCTAGGCCTTTATCAAACATTAACCTTTCAACAATTTACAACTGATACAAAATTAGTTTGTAGGCATTATTTCTACCTATAGCTTTAGAGCCTATTTACGAATCTTGCTAACATTGTTCGATCACATCAGGAACTGGATAAGCTGATTAGCTTTTCCAGTGTGTATACAAAACTAATTAGTGTACACATGACTATAATATAAGTGATTCATCTTTCTGTATACACAGTGAATTTGTCGGTTCACCATTTTATGAAAATCACATCAGTCTCCAAACATTATACAAATGGATGCAGAATTGAAATACTGCAATTCAAATCTTCTATGAACTTTTTAAATAATTAATTTTGGACTGTTATATTATCTTTGATAATCTGTTTGATGGGGCAATAAAATAATAAAAAATAAGTTTCTTATTTCGTTCTTTGTTTTTCATAGATAAATAGAACCAAGTGAAATTGAATTCCAATTAATTTATTTCAAAAGATGGCATTTAATTATTATCAGAACTGATCTGAATCCATCTTTTTCAGCATCAATTAATTTCAAATCATTCAAGTTTGTCAGTCGTCAAGTTTTGCAAGTTAAATCAATCGTTCAGAGAAGTTTAGTGTGAAAATATATCAAATCAATTAGAATTCTAGCATTAAAATAAAACGACGATGAAATTAGCTTGAGATGGAAGGATCTCTTGTATTGAGAAAAGAGACATTTTATCCATAGCTAAAGATCAAGATATATGTAGAAAAATCATTAATTTGAGAAATTTTCATGTTTAGCGTAAGATGTTCTCGAATCAATTTATACTACAGTATCTAAGAAAATGAAAAATAATTGAGAATTAATCACTATATAAAAAGTGAGAATGATGATTGTGAGAGGTTGTAAATATAAAACGATGATGTCAAATGGAAAGCTTCATTCTCTGATATATCTTATGTTCCCCTTTCTCTCACTAAATCACAACAGAGAGTGAGAGAATTGAGGAATCGATTGAGTGAGCACGGCTGTAGGAAGAGGGAACAGGATTGTGATAGTGTGCTGGTGTAATTGAGTGTTGGTTAGGTAAGATTGACATTGAGTGGGATTCGGGTAGGGGGGGAGAGGAGAGTTATGAGTGCGGCGAGGTAATTGCAGATGGGAGTGTACTCGGCACTTGAACGCTATAACTATTACACTAGTTGAATTTATAATGGCACCTTATCTGCTTTCGGTACTCAAACCAATCAACGCAACGCTCTACCGGCGAGACTTGTCTAATGATCGGCTCAAACACTTCTAGATATCTAAAATCTAAACGGCGTTTTCCCTTATTATGAAGAATTTCTTCTACTTTCATCTTCTCTGTAATCGGAATGATAATATTTTCAATTGGAAAATGTCCATCTCCTGTGTACTATGTACTAGTCTTTGTATATGGGCCTAGTGGACAATTATAATATATAGTGTACTAATAAATTTTACTATTTTTTCTATCTCCTTTGTTGGTCTCTCCTTCACGTCTATAGAGAACAGAATCAATTGATTTTATTTTCATGTTGAATCAATTTATTGTTTTAATTATATTTCTTACATTTTTCTCGAGTTGAAAAATGAGGGACTGAACATCAAAATAAACCAAAGAAAGACTAATAAACAAAGATGAGATGATATTGTTACTGGGCCTGATATTTTGTACTGTATCACTTTTCTCCTTGTGTTTCTCATTCTTCTTATCTTCTATTTTACTATCTCCTCAGTTATTTACTTTGCTGAATCTATCTATACCTCACCTGCTACTCTTTTCTGTGGAAAGTACTTTCTTTGTCTCTCCAAATGAACTCCTTTGTTCCCTCTCCTTGTCTGTACTCCAACTAAAAATCACAGTGTAATTTCTACTTTTTTACTCAATGAACAATGTTTTTTTATATTATCATTTCCATTTATTGATGTTATAATATTTCCTGTTTCCATTGCTTTTCACCAAACCAATTTTGATTCTCCACCATTTATTTGTATTGCTTGTACATGATAGAACGTCACTTTGTGTTGGAATTTGATCACTTTTTAAAACTTTCTGTGCAGATCAGGATCATAAATTACAGTCCACGTCTGACAACCGCGTGGCGCCTGGGACATTACTTTAGGGACGCACCTGGTATTAGGGTAGGCCACTAGAAGACGACGAGTTGTGGCAGGCAGCAAGGCAACATTCCTGGTCGGTGTTCTCTCACACAAGGCTCGGCAACAACAACCGCTCCGAACCAGTCCATATCCTATTATTGCCTTTTTCAGTCCGCTTCAGCAACAAAACGAACAAAGACAAATTGCAACTGACAGGTATGCAAGGTAATTGATCAGGCTGCGCATCAGAACAGGACCTAATTCTAATACGGTAATTTTATTTTTATTAATCGATTGAAGTATTTCTATTAATCGATTTTCGTAAATTGTAGTATTTTTCGGTGCTCACGTAATTAATTATTGTACTTTTAAATTTTTGAACTGTGTTTAGTAATCAATAGTATTTGGGTTAAATGATTGAAAATTGTTGCTTCTTGATTAAAAATTGTATGAAATGTGTAAATAAGAAATTAAATTGTACTTTTGTGAAAAGTTTCTGCTTGGATCTTGCAAACTACCAAACATAGGCCTATATTATCTGTGCGGACGAATAAATTACAGATTGGAATGCATCAGTTACAAAATAAACAAAAAGTTTCGTTTGAAATTAAATGTTTCCATTGAAAATCTCATACCGGTACTATTTCTCAAATTAATTTCAGCTTTTGATAAAATTGCACCATTAATGTACATGTGTAATGTATATCATTGTAAAATACATGGAACCAGTATCTATTGTTATTTTTATTTCTCTCAACTAGATGGCCTCCATATTTTTGAGATGATTGTAATGTAATTATTGTGTTGAATTCATTTTCAAATTTCTTCCTTCCAGTCCTTCTCCCACTAAACTTAACTATGTGTGTTTATTTTAAATCAAATCTACCTTGTTACCTTATTAAGTGTAAAAACTATAGCTAGAGCATAGTTTAGTTGAAATTGAAATATGCATAGTATTATTATGAAATTCGATTCAAACTTTAGTTCTTGGTCTGATTCGGGTTCTAAAAACAATCATTTGAATGTATGAGAAATTAACTTTTCTTCAACTTAATAACAGTTCCACGATGACTCTGTTGAAGGTACAGTTAGTTAGACTATAGTATTGTGTTATCATTTTTGGTTGTTATATTTTCTTAAATTCTATTTTATTGTAGTAGGTTGTAGCCCTAACACGTGAATAGGAAAATAATGTGGTCGCTGATAATAAAATGTACTTTAAAACACTAGAGGTCTGTTGAAGCTTATTTCAGACAATTTTTCATATCACTTCTACCAGCATTTAATGCGAAGTGTGACGAACATATAAAACCAATTGGCCACGGCTCTTTATCACACCGTAGTTGAGAGTGACCTCTATCAATGACTTTGCGATTGTCGGGCCATTTCGACCTAGAAGGCTGCAGTACTGTTTATTGATTTCGAGCTCCATTTTACTGTAATCTAATCCATGATAATTTTATAGTAATGTATTTCTGTAATATCCCACATCTTGTGTAATGAATAAGGTATAATGAGGCAGTTTTATATTGTAAATTTTCTATACTCGAGACCTGAAGAATATTGTGCAAATGAAAATATGCCTCAATAATTTCCTCTACTACTAGAGTCTAGAACTATACTATACTGTATTTTTAATCATGATTATTCATTATCAACTTTTAAAATTTCTACTTTTGTGAGAGATCGCATCTTGAATTATAACAAATAAATAATTACTCAATTCAATTGATATTGTTATATTTTTGTTATTGTTGTTCAATATTATTGTAATATCTTGTGTGTGAATGAATAAATTATAACAAGTGAAACTAGGCATATATCAGGTTCAGGGATAGGTTAATAACCCAAATTGTATTGTAATTAAATAGATAAATAAAAATAGAATTGTATTGTTCATAGCGGTATTGTTATTTCCGTGGCGTTAAATTTTAATCATGCACAATGCGATTTTTATGATCCAATAAGTTGTCTCGAATATTGAGTATATTGATGACAATTATTTCCATGTTTGATAGTGATGAATTTAAATCATTAATGGTGAAATTAAAATTAAACTTGTATTACTTGACTGAATAAATATTATTTTAAAATGAGTTGTTGAGAAGTTTACTTATTAATTTTTACATCTAAGATCCAAATTGTATCATATAGCCCAGGCAAATTAGACTTCTAGCACCTAAAAAATGATGGATGGCTGGAAATGATCTTAAAACACTGTGGACTTCCCAAATAAGTTTAATATGAGTTTGCGACGCTTTCTGAGTGGCGCGTAATACAGAGTGCTCAAAAAACCACGGAAAATTTGTTCATTTTCTAGTTTTTTGCAACTCACGTCAAAACCAAGCGTTGACAGAAAAATTTGTATTTACAATGTTTTAGTAAATAAAATTCTTGAGCGATTGATATCAAATCCAACCCTATGGCTGAGGCCGCACTGCCGGTGGGTACAGCCTGGAGGGTGGAGGGTAGTTGGTAAATCTATAGAACATACACACCATCAACAGTAATACATAGTATGACGTCATTCTGTTTTTTGAGGTTATGTTGTCCATATCCATATGTTGTCCATCTTGAATTTCAAGATGGCGGCTGAACACTGTAATGCCCCTGAGCTGATGCTGCAGTCGGTATATAGGTCACTTTGTATGTGACGAGCATGGACTGTAAATAATTGATATTGCCAACAGTTCTATAAATATTTCTTTGTTGGGCGCCAATTAAAGTTGAGAATAGCTGGTGGAAAACACAGCTATTAGAAATTGTAGGCAAGTATACCATACAATATTAATAAATAATCTGAGTACGAATGTACGTATCAGGTTCATACACTGTTGAACTCGTGTGCAGACATGCAACACGCCAATATCCTGGAGAGTAAGCATAAGTCAATTGGACCAGGCCGCTCTTCTCCATCAGATAATAAATAGGTACTTACTGTCAATATGTGATGCTAAGCAATCGGAACACTTGACTCGTTTCGGTACGATACTAGACCCAGGCGGATAGTTGAATGTGGTGAACGTATTGTAGTCTCACAATCACAGACAAATACCCGTGCCGGTCGCTCCCTGAAGCTGTCAAAGTCCCGATCGTAGGGTTTATACCCTTCCTCTCGGTCTTTAGCTTATAGCGGAAGATACTCTACGAATCAACTGATCCGACTGCCAGCACACATAAGCGGCTGCTGCTCACAAGAAGAAATTCCATAAAGTACATATAACTCGCTAATATGGCATTAAGTTCCTCCAAATACAAGCATGCATATCATGCACTTCAGGAGAGAGAAAGTAAGGTAGAGAATAATAATAATTCAGTACTTCATCCTCACTCCAAAAGCGCATGCATACACCTCTTTATAAGCATGTGTGGAAGCGATTTGTCTGGGAGAATACTCCACTAAGCCATCCAATAAATTCAAATATATTAAACAAATGGAATAACCAGAGGTGAAATAGAATATTCTTGACCCAACTCGGCCGAAATAACGAATTAATATATATTCTCCTACAATACAGACTTCAAATAATATTCATGTTAACATTAATAAATAATTCAGTAAATAAGTTCCTTTAAATAAATAAATTTTCAATAAATAGCGGTACTTAATATATCTTTGGCAATTATCAATTATTATGCTTTACAATAAATTCAGGTAACTATGTGGTTCGGTAACGGTGGGAAAATTTCGATGTCAGATATTTTACCTAGTGCACTAGGGAAGTCGTAGTGGCCATAGTAATAAATAGTTTGCTTACGGCGTACGGCGTTCCTGGTCCCCCTTGGCTGCAACTAGCTGACAAAAATAATTTGTCTCTTGACCTATTTAATAATAATATTGTAGGACCCATAGGCTGGTGCATGACAACACATACTATTCATACGATTTATTACTGTGGATGGTGTGTATGTTCTATAGATTTACCAACTACCCTCCACCCTCCAGGCTCTACCCACCGACAGTGCGGCCTCAGCCTTAGTGATAAGCGACAACCGAGTAATGAATTTTTTAAATGATGTATTTTTTGAGAGAAATTGAAATTTGACAATTTTCCATTTTTGATTGTTTATATCTTCTGTGCGTTTTAAGCCGCGTATCGATTTATTAGGAATGTGAAATTCAAAATCTCTCTGGGGATAATGTTATCCTGTACAATTCAAGACCAAGTAGAACTTTCTATTTTGTATATTTTTTGTGCTAGAGCTCTCAACATATTTCCTTGTACAACAAAAAATACAATATTTTCAACAATAATGACCAAAATAAATCTCTACATCCTTGTATTGGAGTTTTCTACCAGAATATTTTTTTTTAGATCATATTTTGATATAATACCCACCATACCGTCCTCAATTCAGGCTATTTCCAGTTAGAAGGACTCTTTAAGGATAATAAATTAAGGACACCCGTAACATTCGTAAAATGCAATGGATCTTAACAAACTATAGCTCATTGTTTTCAGCTTATCAAGTTGGTTCAAATGCATATATCATTTGTTAAATTCGATCAAAATTGAAGAATTTTACGACCTTGAGTACTTTGAGTTCATTCACATATACCGGGAAAAAGGCTACTATTTGTGTTAAAATGTGTCTATCTTGGAAGCCATTAATAGTAAAAATTTATATTTGGGCTTAAATTGTAGAGCATAAGCTCCTCTATCATTTGATATGTAGAAATCATGAATTCAAGCTGATAAGGTTAGATTTATTCACAATTGAAAAACATAAAAAATCACTTTTTCAATTTTCCCCACTATCACTATATTCAAAATTTGATTCTAAAGCGGGACTTTTGGAGTTATTAATGCATTTTTTTCTCAAATTGTGCAGAATTAAATTATCCATTATTCAATATAAGAAATGCATTGATAACTCTAATAAAACTTCATTTAGAGTCAAATTTTGAAAACAATAAAGCAGTATTTGAGTTTAATGTTATGTGTGATATCAACCATCCTCTCAATTCTCTATAATAATTACACAATTTTTAACGAGTTCAAGTTCAACCCTCTTGACGACATTTCACTTTTATTATTTTAATGTTGGAGTAGCAAAACAAATATGACAGTTTAGAGCTGTGATAAATTTCATCCCCTCACGGTAGGATTAGGGCGGTGAATGCCCTAGGGACGAAGAGGGTGGCAAGTAGGGAGAACTTGTACTTGGGCCACTCTTTTTCTTACTCAAGGGAGAATATCATAATTAAAGGGGAAGAGATGCTGACAGTCAAGAGGTTTTTAACTGAAGACTGAAGTACTTCCTCTTGTTCGGTTGCATTGCAGTTTGAACGAAGCAACAAAAGGGCAAAAGACACAAAAATCGTCTTTCCGTATGAAATAATTTTATTCGAAATTGAATCTAAATCTATTTTAATTTATAAATTTTTTTTTTGTTTTTTTTTCTCCATTACCCACTCAAGTGTACCGTACTATTTTAGAGTATTTCGAGTAATAGTTATTACCCACTATATTAGGCCTATTAGGATTAGTTCACAAGGGAAGGAAATAGAGAAAAAGTATATGCACACATACTAGAAGAAGTATACAGTATACTTATCCACATTCAAAACCAGATAATGAAGGAATGAGGAATGACACCAGAAATTATTTACTAATATTTATTAAAAAATGACATGAAAAAACGACAGTTCTGTACTTGTGAACGACAGCAAGAACAATTATCTTGCATCCTCTAGCTAGACTCTAGATAGAAACAATGGAATAGGTAGGCCTACAGCTCCAACTATCATAAAACAAAATCTTATACACATATTTTCATACATTTAAAAAAAAATAAATAAAAAGGAAATAAAAAATTACTGATATCAAGCAAACAGGATTTGCCAGATTTGAGGATTTATTGTGAGTATCAAGCTACTAGAATCTCCTTCTATTTCTATAATCAGAATACTATTTTTCTTCGGACACTGGCGGCTCGTGCCCACGAAACAAGTGAAGTGCCAGTAACTTTTACTGTACAGCACTCCACCTGTTTCCTGGGAACGAGCCGCCAGAGTCTTCGGAATGAGTAGATTTACGTCAATATGATAAAATCAATGGCAGCTCTCATGAAAAAATCTGTGTATCAAATAATTTGCACAGGTACTCATACTGTATTGGGAATTGAATTTCATTTAGAATATTAACAGAAAGATGTTCAAATTCTGAAGTTCATAGATAACGTTTGAGTTTTCTATTTAATATTTTGGAATAAAGTGGTGTATGATGAATTAACTCATCATGTTTCATCATACCAAGTAGATCTTCAATAAATGTCTTTTTCAAGTACTTTTTTAGTATAGTCTTATGTCAAAAGGTTTGAAGTAATAGCCAAGTGCTACTGTTTATCGACGGATCATGAGAGTTTATCAAAGAAAATCATTCTTGAAGAACGAAGAAAAATCACTAATTTTTCTAGAAAGGCTTATTTCATTGTTCGCCAATCAATTGTAGAATTTTTGGAACGATTTTCAGAAAATATTTTTCTAGCATAGGCTACCAGCTTTGCATTTATACTCATAAGAGGTATCAAATGAATGGTCGAACCATTAAAGAAATATTTCAACAAGTCAAGATAAAAATTGAAAATATCGTAAGATACTTAAACATTGAAAAATCAAATATTTAATATAGTTTGTAAATAGTTAATATACGATCACGTCATATTCAGTGACAAAGTGATTACACTTGTTCTTGATAACACTTCAGTCCCAGCAGTCCTGGAATTTCTCGCGATAAGCTTCATCATAGAAATATGTTGTCTATTATTGTATATTGACATACTAAACTAAACACATTCCCAGTAGTGGGTGATTTTTCTAAATAAGAGCAATTGAAAACTCACTGATAATAAAGCAATATTTTACAAATGAGTTGCAACATTGTATGTTACCTATAAGCCCGCTACAAACCAAACAATTTTAACAAATTTGAATATAATCATGACTGTTTTTTTTTATTCGCAGTACCCTTTTCAATTATTTTAATTTATAACATGTTTTGACTACTCAGAGTCATTTATGTATGAATAAAAATAATTGAAAAAGGTACTGCGATTCTTATTTAAATTGAAAAACAGTGATAAAGTAAACCTAAGATAAAGGGAATATAATCATGACTGTATTTTACTCTAAAAGAAAAATTATTATGCTTCATAGATTATTCATCATCCACAAATTTTACAAATCAATCTGAGAGAAGCAAGTCAATCTGAAAATGAAGCAAACAAGAATATATGGCTCACTATTCCAATAATTTAGAATTATAGATGGGTTTCTTTCATTGGTGATCAATTATATATTGGTCGTTCTCCACTGAAGAAGAACCAAAGTTGTCAGTAGAATTATCGTACTTGCCCATTTCGGCTTTGAAGAGGGTATTGTTGATTAGGTGCTGTACATAAGTCCTCGTTCGAGGACTTAGTTTGCGCAATTTCACTCCTACAAGTTCTCCATATACAGTGCACTCATCGCGTTCTTGCGCTCTGGAATTTTTAACATGCGATTGGTCAAAAAAACAATTCATGTCTCCGTTTTGGTTTCCCATAAACAGGTCGAAGCCATCGTTGCTATTGCTTGTTTTGAGGGACTGCGATTCATCCATGTTCTGGTCCAATATAAAGTCGATCGACGTTTCTCCATTATAGTTTTCGTCCACGTAGATCTCTTCTGGGCCTTCAATGGCATTGTCAACGCCATCATTCGCAACTTTTTCTCGTCTTCTTCTTTTAGGCTACAAGAAAAAAGTGAAGAAAGTGAGTGGCTAAGTAGAAAAGTAATAGATATGGAGATTGGTATATTCCATGGTATAGTCTCTCGAAGCAAAGAAGACATTTTGACAAGATGGGTAAATGAGTCCAGCTCGGTCAATATTGGTTCAACAATTTAAAATTTGATCTTAATTTGTAGAAAACATTCTGATCTACAATAATTTGAGACTAAATTTACAATTTTTCAACAAATATTGACCGAGCTTGAGTAATTTTCCCATCTTGCCAGAATGTCTTCTTTGCTTGGACAGACTATAATATCATAGAGAGGATTGGAATATAATGGAATGATATGTATATTGGAATTGGAATTATTGAAATGCATGTTTCTAGTTCCTCTCTGGTAATATGCATTACAAGCACAACCAATATGAAGAACCTAATTTTGAATACTTTCAATAGGAAAATTTGTAAATTAGTTGTTCCCAATAGCCAATATCAACACTGTTCAGTGTAGGCTAGAATAAATATATCACTGGTTATAGTTACATGTAGAAGAACTGATTAAAAGCAAGATGATTTTCTCAATTTAGATAAAAACAAGATACATTCTCAAATTCTAGTCTGTGTAAAAAATGAGTGAGGGCCTGAGGGGATAATGATAGATAATAAAAACCAGTTTGATTAATTGATTATCAACCTCAATTATTCAATTACTGATGGTTTAAGCCAGAATTCAGTGAACTATACAAGATTCTCAATTTATTATTCAATTAGAGGAAAGTCTGCTCACCTTTTTACGAGTATTTTGAATTTCTTCCATTTCCTCCTCTTCATTTCCTTCCCCCTCACCTTCTTTCTTGATTTTTGACGGATTTCTGCCAGCTGTTAACGGAATAACCTTGTCTAGGAAACTAAGTTGTTTGGCAAGTCTGAAATTTATTTTAATATAAGGGTTCGCTTGCGCTCTCTTGAGAAACTTCACATAACTGTCTCTTATATTTTTCCACTTTTTTTGAAGAATCAGGCCTGTGAAAAAAATGCCCCATATAAAAAAATTGTAAATGGTTTGTATAATCTATAATGGCTTTACGTATTGCATGTGCGATATCCTGATACCACTGGCCGCTCGTGCCCACGAGAGAGGTGAAGTGCTGTACAGTAAAAGATACGGGCACTTCACTTATTTCGTGGGCACGAGCCGCCAGTGCGGTTGATACTGTACATTGAAAAATAATAAAACTTCCTAATTTCCCTTTAAGACTACCAAAGTTTCTAAAAAAATTACTTATACTGTTCAATTCATGCAAATACCTTTGCTCCCATCACTTACCAACAATGGCATGGCATTCAAATGTTGCGTTCTTTATGGGACAACCTTCATTTCTCACGTTGTTATATGAATTTTAATCTTTTAGAAAAATTCGTTCATTCTATTCTTAATTAATCAATATTTAACTACAATAATATAATATTAAGGATTTAAGTGCACTAATCTAATTAATATGACTGCATATCATCTGCATATCAAAGGCCAAGAAAACAAAAGAAAAACAATACATAACATTTTTAGTGTGGCAGAATTGCTCCACGTAACTTTTTTTACAATCTAACACACAGTCTTTATATCTAGGTGAGGAGTATCATTCTTTGAAATTATTGTATGTATATATTTCAAGTGCTGTAACATTTTTTTTTTTGAGAATAAAACATTTTCATTTTTTTTAAACATTTTGCGAACTCCAAGTTGCTGAGGCCGGACATATCTACGTTATACCATGTAAACATACAGGGTTACATGTAGATAATATGGAACAGGATAATCAAACAATGCACCTCTTTGTACTTTATCCTCTTTGTTACAATGTAACGTGGATTACTCATCCAACAGAATCGCTGTAGAAAAATTTATATTATACGGTACACTTACTAAGCTTATTATTCAATATTTTATCATATTACATATTAATACTGTATTAGCGTTTGACTGAGTTCCGAAGAAGCTCCAGAGCCGACAATACCAAATTTTCCTTGATGGGAAATTGTGATACAGTAAGTTAGTTATTGATTTTAAAGTTATACACAGTTATCATAAGAATTCAAGTAGAATTTAAACAATAGGCTAGACTTACTTAGCTCGTTTTGATCACTATACTGAATATCTTCCACATTGCTGTACAACTCGCATAATTCATTCCAGACCTCGATTCTTTCCACAGAATTAACCACTTTATTTCTCGAGTCCCAAAGAACCGGTCGCTTTCTAACTTCGTTTATGAATGCTGAAGGATTGAAGTTCATGATGATCGCTAGATTATAACTTGTCTAGATAATGTAATAACACTGGATAGATTAATCAAACAAAAATAAGTAAACACTTGAATCACTGAATCCTGATAAAACTCACGACAGCAGCTCTATATGAAGCGTTCACGGCAACGAACCGCAACCGCATACTAACCGAGTTAGCGGCAGGCGGAAGCGGATGTCTCGCCTGTGTGTGAAAGCATCGTAGCAATCTTGCCAACACTGGCTGAACGACTGGTGTAAGCTACCGCGCTGTGCGGTGAGGTTGGTATGACTTGGTTGGTTCCGCCTGCTCGACTGAACAACCGCGCGGTTGCAGGCGGCGGAAACCGAAGCTCTATGAAACATGAAAATGGCACTCTCTTATTATTGAAGATGAAAACGAAAAGAATAAAAAATATTTCATTCGACAAAAATACTCTGTAGAATAAAAATGTACTACTGTACTCAATAACTTGAAAATGCGGTATGTTATAGCCTAATTTTTCAGTCCAGTGTAGATTAGCTACATTAGTTTTGGGGCCATCATTTATGATTGAGAGAAACAATAGTTGGAAATGATAGTTGAAAACAATAGAATAGCCCTAAGTTTTGAAGTTCAGTTTTGGAAATGAAGTTATATGATTCTTCCTTTATACTCTTTAGCACTCACCACTCTGTAGCCAATTGTTTTTATACTTATTACGTCATTGCTTATTCCACTGATAATTTTGAATGGTGGTTCTTCCAACTTTTTCAAAATTGTAGCGAAACGTTGATTTTTTATTTTTGCTACAGTTGAAGGTGTCCTTATCTGTCTATTCATTACAATTTAGTTTGAAACCCTTAAATATTTATCCAATTATATATAAATTCTTCAGAGATGAACTTCTTGTAGTGATATAACTCGAATCAAGAAGTACAGAATCTCTATCTGTTTACCATGAATACTATATGACATCCAACAGTTTTTTATTTGTGTGTTTCTATGAATACTCTAATTAATTATTTGTTTCCAACTTTTTTCATCACTGGTTCACACTATAATCAATTATTATCAAGTAGCAAAGAGACAATGTAATGTTTTCATTGGGACGAAGCCATTCGTTTTGAATGTAAATGAGAAAAGACAGGAAAAAATGTGGCTGTTGAAACGAAGCCGTGTAAATGCTTCGATAGCTGAGAAGTGAGAAGGAAAGGAACAGTCGAGCATGACCAAACCAAGCCGACCAACGCCAAGAAAGCCGAGACTTGGATTGTCATCAGCATAATAATCATCAACACTAATCAGCCGGAGGTGAGGGGAGGGGAGAATTATTATCCAACAAAGAACGATTACAAATCGAGCATTTATCTTGCTCCATTATTTAGCCAACATGTTTGTTTCATTTTCATATGATCCTTTGGCGTGTGGAGTCAACTGGGTAAGTTCTACTTGTAAATGGTTGGTAGTTGTTGGCCCATTACGCTGTAAGATAGTTCTTTTTCCATCAGTGTTGCAGATCCCATATAGAAATCGTCCTGTCGACATTTCTTTGCGGTCGTTTTTCTCGTATTTCAATTCGCAAAGCGAGCGACAAATAACTGAAAAGTTGTATTACAACTTGCCGCCGGCTCTTCAACCTCTGTCGCACTCCCTCCTTGCCGCCACCCCTCGGCGTCTATCAGGCTTGTCATAGAAGAAGAAAAGTGTTGAAGAAGGAGAATAGTGGATGGGGGATGGAGTAGGAAGAGCGATGTAATAGATGAACGAGCGAGTCTTTCTCGGCTCGAAGCTGCGAGCAGCGACGCAAAGATCTCATCACGGTCGTTCCGTCGTTGCCCTCTCTTTCTTTGTGGTGGCTGGGCACTCGCGCCGGCGCTGGAAGCCTCGAGCAGCTGGGCCGGTCCGTGACTAGTGAGCAGTCAGCCGCCCTGCCGTGCCGTGTCTGCCAGTGGAGTTTCGAACAGGCGTACGTACTGAACAATTCACGCCTCGTGTCACTCTGTTTCTGTTTGTTGCCGTCACTTCTGTATTTGTGTGAGTGCAGTGAGTGCTCTCAGTGCAGTGCTGTGATTTATGATAATCTACGTCGAATTATCAACACAATTGTTTTTATTATTATCATCATCAATATTGTTCTGTTCTAAGTGATTGTTGGTTTGCGCCCTACACTGTTCTGGATACAAGAGTTTGTGGTGTGAAGTTTATACTGGTGTTATTTGATATTTTCAAATATAGTGTGTTTTGGATATTACCACCATGCGTTAATGGAGATAACACACATCCGTACACGGAGGTTTGTATTAATTTTATTCACTATTACTATTCTATAAGGCTACATTCCTTTGGATAACCTCTTCAAGCCAAGAAGTCCGAGACAGAGGTATTCTTTCTAGCCTATTGTCTAGGATTGAATGCTCTGTTTCCATCATGGTAAGATTATTTTTGTTTCTTGACAATATTCCTAAATTAGAAGGCTTTCCAAAATTGAGAATTTGTATCGTTCAAGATTAGGATGAAGACATTATTGTATTCCAATGATTCAATGCATGTTGCCAAAAATGATGGCGGTTGGCGTTGGCGAATGATTGTTATTGATGCTCAGCTATGTGAGTAGTCTGAAGCTGTTTTCGGGTATAGCTGAGGTCACTCGTTTCGATGTTCTCTTGCAGACAGTTTGCCGAGTGTCCTATCAGAGCTGAGAATACCTGTCAACCGTCTATAACGGCTACTGTTTTTGGCAACATCGATATACTCACCCTATAGACTATGCAGTAGTCCTTGTAATCTAAGTAGTCTAAGTAGTAGTCTAAGTAATCCTTGGATTGAGCATTGTTTGATTGCTTGCAGTAAATTGAGAAGTCTGAAGAGGAAGGATGGCAACTTTTTTGCCCAAACTGTAGGCTAAATTAGGCACAGTATGAGTTGTTTATCGAACATACAGTTGCCTGGGTTAACCGTTTATGAATATTTGATCAAAAATAGTCCAGTCATCGAAATCAGAACTGAGTTACCAATTATTTCGAATTAGCCTATATCTTGACCGAGGATCTCAAATAGGCAATCGTGGCAATGGTTTCCATAGATTGATATCACATCATATGAAATTCTATACAACTCAAACCAGTAGGACAGGTTTGCAGTAGTTACGGACTATACCATAGTAATGGAAAATTTTGCTGTTTATTGTCTGTACCCCTAGTCAAACAAAGGTATTCATTCGTCAATGAAAGCTAGAGCGGGGGCTGACGGTTTCATTTGTTACTTGCACGTTCTTCGTTAGTGACTACTAGCCAATAATTGGACATGCTGACTATAAGTATATAGTGACTATAGAGTATATTCATAACATAACTCATATTCTCTAGTTAGCTGGTACAATATTACGCAGACTATTCGCCGATAACATCTGTTGTTGGAACGCACTAGGAACAGACCGAAATCGCCATTAACTCTGACTGTTCATCTCAATTTGATACGCACACTTTAATAATTTTTCTTGGATTAACCTAGGTCATGATGTGGTCCCTAACTTATTCTTGGAAAGAGGGTAGGCTTATGGTTTTTACTAATGATGTTCTCACTAAGCGCTGAGGATGCCATAATCAATCCTCTTGAAGCTGGGGTTCGCTTGAAGTGTAAGTTCAGCTCCTTTCGGTCGAATCAGTAAAATGTAATAGACCACGTGGTCATTAAAAACTGTTGATGGTACGTTATGTTATATGTATCTTCTTTAATGTATGTATCAGTAATCTGTATTATACCAACAATTGGAAGCTTACAATAGGTATTGATAAAGGTTGTGTAAATTGTGAGTAACTTAATTGCTATACTGAGGATGTTGTTTAGACTCATGGTTGAGAAAGGTTGAATAATTCAACAATAATCATTGTTGAATACCGTAGTGGTTCCAGCTTCTCACAATATGGTGACAATAGTGCTCACAGATTGAATTCAGTGGTTTGATAATTGGTACTGTATTGTAGACTCTGTATGTGGTATTGATTTTCTTCTCTTGGTTGCTATTTAACGTGTTCACTTCCTTTCATACTTCCAGTTGGCTGAAAAAGTTGAAAACGGTTCAAAATTTTACTTGAACTAAGCTGGCATAAACAGTATCTGCTCATGACATCAAGTGGTACATGTGTACTAGCAATACCTACTAATACATGATGTATTAGTATGTATTGGTTTTACCCGTGTAAATACATACTGCAGGCGTGATGACATTTGAGACGAATCTTTTGTAGTATGTATATTCCCCAACAGTTTTAGCCTTGCTCTTCAAGTGATTTTTCTTCTCATCATGATCAATCAAATTTCTTCTTTTTCCCTAATGGAAAACAAAAGGCCTACTACCTCACAAATAGAATAAATTATACTGTTCAGCACAAGGACAGTAAGTATAGTGCTTGTCTTATTAGAAATGTATTGATTGTATGAAATGAATTTGGAGAGAAATCTCATATCAGAAGTAAACTAAAATGTTGATTACATTAGGCTTATTATTATTATTATTATTTTGTTTTCCTCGTTACTATTATGGACTATGTACAATGTACTAAAATTCTCATTACCTGAGTTACATAAAATGTGTCGTTCATTTTATAATTGATATAATGATATTTATATTTTGTATTTGCCAGATAGGCTACATATTGAAGTGAACAATAATCCATCAAATTATCTTTATAAACGGTTATTTGTTCAAATTACTGTAATAGAATGATTCAAATAAGTGTCATCAAATGAATAATAAGTTGTAATTGGGGAATTATAAATAATGGAATAGATATGACCTCCTTATTGTTATAAGGCGAATAGTATAGCACGTATAGGATACATCATATTCAGATAAGTAAATTTGGTATTGTCTGGACGTCGGACTGTCTGGAAGTGAAGACTCAAATATCTTTCTGGATAATTCAAGCATTCATTTATTTACTCCTTATTTACTGACTCCCATTTATTGACTTCTTGATTGGCAAAACTTTTAATTTGAATACAGTATAACCAAAGTTGTATATTTTCAAAGTTGTGAAGTTGTTATTACCCTATATCAGTCTCTGGTAAGAAGTGTTCTTGAGTATTCATCCATTGTGTGGAGTCCCTCAACGTTTCAGGATATACTTAAAATAGAACAGGTTCAGAACAAGCTCCTTCGTTTCCTATTTTTCATGAAATTTGGTAGAGCTTGTCCTCTGGGTTTTCCCTCTGAGCGATTGAGATCCCTTTTCCATGTGGACTCGTTGAGGGTGAAGCGTGAGAGATTTTCATTGCTCTTTGTTGTGTCACTCTTGAATGATAGAGTGGATTCATCTTTATTATTATCAAGGATTGGCTTTCAGGTTCCCTCCTTCAATGCCAGAAGAGTAAGAACATTTCATGTCCCACGGTCGAGGACTCTGTATAACTTTTGTTCGCCGCTTAACAGAGCTCTTAGGTCTTTCAATGCGGTGTGTGGGGATATAGATATACATAGATCTTTCAGCTGTGTAAAGAGGCAAATTTCTGAGGTCATTCCTGGTTAAAATATTATTCAAAGATTGCATGGTGCATGAGCCAAGGTATATTATTCTCTCTCACTGAAGGAAGGTGAGCAACGGAGACAAGCATGAAATAATATTAATTGCCTTCACTGATAACCTTATTTTCTTATCTGAAGCCTACATTATAATAATTGAAAGAAAAATCAACTGCCTAACATTTATCTGCTTTGCAACTTTACTTTTCTTGTAAAGATTTCCATATATCATGTAATTCAATTCTTTGAGCATTTTAACTTTCCTATAAGTAACTCTAATGTACATATAGCTATTATATCTTTATCTTTTATATTAACATATAACCGTATTGTCTGTATCTATATTTTTAAAATTTTTCTTCATTTGATCTTCAATTTATTTAAATCATTACTATTCTGCTAGAATTTTACTTGTACTACATAGTATTCACTAATACGCATAGCTATTGCGGATTGTTTGTTTTTTTTTATGTAGAATTAGTTAACATGATTGTAAATAGTAGTGAAGACTGTATTGGGCATAATGCCTGTAGTCTTCCTTGATATTGTATAAATAAATAAGATTGCTCAACGTTTTTATATTGATAATTATTATACAAACAATAAGTATCCATATTTAAAAGGTTTCTTGATTCAGAAGCCATATTCATTTCTCTCATTGAATAATTGATTTTTATTTCTAAAACTAATTTTCCACCTCCTGCTATCTAGTAAGTATGAACAGATGGTTTTGATTGCTGGGAAGCAATCTATAAGTTACTGCGGTATAAAACTGGCCAGTCAGGCAGCCCTCTTGGGAATTGGCGTGTAGAATGATTCCCCCTACTTTGTTCCTATCTTCAATACTTGACAAATCGCTTGCTCGCTACCTATTCCGGAGCTTGAAGAGTTCACTACCATTTTCATGCAGTACGCTACCAAGGGAGTTTGTTATTATTTTTATTCTCTTGCTTTTTTAAATTTTCAGTAGAAGGTCGTTTTAGGCAGGCTTTTGATTTCTCTTTGTGAAGTGTGTTAGTGAAGGATTTAATTAACTAACCAAGGATCTCGATCCTGACTGCCTGAAAAGTAATAATCTCTTATTATCACCCCTCCTTTCACCATGTACGCCTTAGTCTAGAGCAAATGTGTGCATCTCTCATAAAAATTTGAATGTATCCTAATCGGGAAATTATATTTCTTCAAGTAGAATATGTCTAAAAAATTTAAATACAGTCCTAACGTATTCTCTTTCTTTGCTGTCTACTTCAATCGGTAGCATGTTTTTCAATAATAAATAAACATTGAATTCCATCTCCAGTGACAAGTGCTAAACAGCGTGAGCGCTCAGAATATGATAAAGTTACATGTGTATGCTAATTTGCAAGAATAACCAGTCAGGTGATATATAGATTAGCACTTGTCTTAAGGCAGTAGTAATGAACGAACACACGCGCAAGAACTTCCCTTAGCTATCTTTATTATTAGCAGTTAACCTGCGGGACAGAAATACAAATTCCAAGTTGCTGTTTTGGAGTTTTTATAGCTGAGGGGGTCTGTGAGGGGGAAACCCCATCCTGCCTGCCGCAATGCTAATGAACTGTCGGAAATCTGGTAGGTGGGAAAGAGCTGTCTTCGTGTGTAATTGATGTTGTCACTTCGCCTCATTCGTGCATCAGCATGACTCGTGCAATGTTAATGATTGCTGTGTAAAGAATTCGAAACGTTGACGTTTATCTCATTCATTCCTCATTCCAAAATAGTGTAATCTCATCATACATTTAGATGATAACATACATAGATACATAAGAATATATCATCTATACGATTCACAGCAATTATTGACCTTTTTAAACTACAATATCCCAATAATACCATCGAAAACATTATAACTGCAGTTCAGTTTTATTTTGCAATTCATACTAAAATGTTACGATTTTCTTTTGAATCTATTAGCCTAATTCTAAAGAAATAACTTGTTGTAACATTTATAGTTCTGGAGGGAGCAGTTTTGGACATGAGCCTGTTACACCTATCTGTGTGTTTTAGTGTTTGATTTATATTTTTCTAAATACTGGAAAAATCAAGTAGGCGTATATAAGATAAATTTACTTACTAACTGCTAATTATTGATCATGATTAATTATATTTCTAGCTGACTTCCATCTGAATTTGTTTTGAGCTCTCCATTTACATCATTTACCAAATTACTTACAGACTTGCATCTCTTGGCAGCGTTCCACAATAACTTTCTGTTGTCAAACGTTGCCTCCTTTTGTCTTCAGGAATCAGAATATTCATAGATCAACTCTCATATAACCAAAAATAACTCCTCAAATTTATTATTCTGTTTGTCGTTACTACTTTGTCATAGTTTTCTAATCTTGAAACTCTGCTAAGCAATGTTGGCCATATGGGAGCTAGAGGGAATGTAAAGAGCCAAGAAGAGCGACTTTAGTTTCTCTGAGCCTTTATTATATGAGCCCAGAGAGAATAGAATATAGAAATATATTCCATTCTCGCTGTATGAGCCTCTATATGAGTAGGAAACCTGGCGAGAACTTGGAATTACATGTTGTCGTAAGCTTGTTCATTCGCATTTGTTTGAAATGAAGTAAGATCTGTGAAACATAACCGGATTGTGTGAGTCAGTTAGAGGAGTAAGATTCATATTTTTATTTCGTTGATGGAAATAGAATTTTGTAATGAAAACGTGGTGAGGAGAGTAGAAGTAGAATGAATTGTTTACTCATTAAAATATGGAGAGTTAAGGCACATATTGGATAAAATGATGATTTATAAAAAATGAAAAACAGTTGAAAAAATGATGATTTGTTGAAAGAGATGGAAGAAGGTTAGTCAAAGCCTAATTGTATTTAATGAGATATTGTGGTATTTTTCCATAATGAGAAATAATAAGACATAGATATTGTCAATAGGCTACCTCTAATTTATTAAAATAGCCTATTTACAATAGCATCATTGGTTTCAGGGCTATACCTGCCCAATCCTCACCTAAATCTAGCTGAGGATGGGGCAGGTATAGCCCTGAAACCAATGGTTCTATTGTAAATATTTTAATAAATTAGTGGTATTGACAATATCTTTGTCTTATTAATTCTCATTAGTCAAAGCTGTTGTTGCGCACCTTTACATAAATTATGATGAATCACTGTATTGAATGTGCCTACCAACCCAACCTGACGTATGTGGCGTACGCGCAATTCCTATGCAACCCTATTCACAATTTTTTATTTGCGAAAACTATGTAGGCTACACTGAATTACACAGACGAAACGTTCTGTATGCTCTGGGATGAATCTGCTCCAAATGAAAAACTACCGAGATTTAATTGGAGAGGTTTTGCACTGATAGTTGACCGTGACCAAACCGGAATTTTCATTATTGAAATTTTAAATAGTAGAAATTGAAAAAAATCTATTTGAAATGATTTGCGAGTGAAAGGACGGGGACCTCAGTATTATTAAGAGGGTATAAAAACATGTTCGCAATTTTGTGACATGTTCACAGTGTACTCAGTTCACGTGAAGTGACTCGGTAAATGTGATCTCCAGTAAAAAACTGATACTACTACTGAAACTGATCCTGAGTGCAGATCGCTCGGCTAATATCTATAGACTCTGCCCAGACCCTGACGAAAATTATGATAAATCATTGTATTGAATGTGGTTGAAACTCCTGTCCCTTGTCATTGAAGGCTATTGCTGAACATTTCCCATTCCACCAGCCACCTATTTATTGGTTTATTTCACTTCCCATGGCTTATCATTTCCTTCTCATTGGTGGAGATGTTTCCTCTTGTTTTGTTAATTTTTTTATTCTCTTTGTTCAATTGAAGGACTTACCTGATCAGGCTGATCAAAGTCCGTGTTTTTTACGGTTTGGTTAGGAATTGTTCAATTTTTGCTGAAATCTCAGGTATGTTGTTATGGTTTGAACTTTTTGTCGATATCATATCTTATTGTCATGCATTCGAATTTTTTCACCATGGATTAAAACTATCGCTTGTAATAGGAAGCCTGTAAAGTAGTGAGGCCTATTTTGATTTTTAAGTAGTGCGGTAGCTGATATTGGATCAAACGTCTGAAAGGAACAAAAATAGAAATGCCCATTCAGATTATTAGTTTTCACAAGAATGGAAATATCTTTTAATCCATCTCTTAATTTGTTGCAGTTTCTGCTATGTACAATAAAACACTCTCATGTAGGCCTATTTAATGGTTTTCTTGCATTTTTGGTTGATGAAACAAATTCAGTATTGTTTTCCTGCCTTCAATATTACAAGGCTGTTTTATTGTATCTTCAGGGGCTGAACATTCCTTTTTTTAATGATAAATTTATTTCAATAAATTGAGGTTGAATAATTGTATGATATGAAATAATATTTTATGCAATAATTATTGAAATGAATTTATAATCTTAATCTAAACAGTTAATGTTTTACTCCTGGAGAATTAAATTCTTGTTTCTATAACACACAGAACGTGAATTTCTGACCAAAAATGTATGTTCCACGAGATTGATGAATCAATTTGATCTCATTAGACATCATTTTACTTTTCGACAAATGGCTGACGGCTACTGCCCTCTTTTTTATTCAATTACAGCTTTACTGTAGAACAATAGGCTTGAACTTCTAGGTTTTTGCCATTCTACAACCTTGTGAACATTTTTGATCCAACAGTAAAAATTTTCTAAGTTTTTACCAAGACATGTTTATGGTCTAATTAAAATTGTTCCTTTGATGAATAAAGTTGTAAAGTGTTATATAAATTTTGGCTAGGCTAGATAACCTTCGGTAATTTAGACTTGAGTATCTTAAGTAGCATGAGTTTTTAGTATAATTTAAAATTCTGGATAAATCTTTGATCTTCGCCCTCGTCATCAGCTTGGTAAGTTTAAGCATGAATATGTTGCATGAAACTGCTTTAATCTGACATCTGTTGTATTATTTTATATTCCTTAGTTGTATTCGTAAACTGTAATACAGTACTGTACCCTCTCACTGAAACTTCGAATGTGAGAAAATATTCAGAATTGGTCAATTTTAATTCCTACGTAGTATCATCTTTCAAACTGAGTTGAACGAAACAAATTTGTCGAATTTAGATAAAAAACTCTCTTCAAATTGAAAATTTTACAATGTTATAGGCGGGACACCCGTTTTGTGCTGGTGTATGGCACATTCTCAAGCACATTGCTGGAAGTACTCAAGCTTGTAGCTAGCTACCTTGAAGTACAGTACAGACAGTTCCTCCAATCCAATGTGCTTGAAAATTTGCAATATCAGCACAAAACGGCGCACGTATAGTTGAGCGGAGCGAAGCGAAGCTCTAATGGATTAGGAAAGTCACTCTTTGTATAACTACTCCTCCGGAACCGCTCGACCGATTAAATTCAAACTTGCCATGGTGATAGTAGACATGGACGCCCAGGTTATAGGCTATAGAGCATTTTGAAAATTTGCATATTAAGGACGAAAAAAGGAAAAAAAGGATTGCTTACACACTATTACTATACACATTGTTCATGCTATATTCATGCTCTCTGCACTGCAGGATTGCAACCTAACATCAGTTTTGAGAAACGTTCCTGGTCAGAAAAGTCTATTATGCTCTTGAAATCATGTTGGTATCACTGGCAGAATCGGCTCCTTATCGGAACCCTCATAGCCCAGTGGTTAGCGACGTGGACTAGTATTTCACTGCTAACCAATCAGGGGGGGTTCGAAACCTGAGCAGAACATTTTTTTTGCCGATTATTTTCAACTTAGAACAACTTCCAATATTATTTTACATAGAAATAAAAGAAATAAACAACCTTTTAAGATTTGTTTGGTTAAGAGAAAATTAAATTGAGAATTGAAAAATAAAAAATAATAATTAAAAATTAAAAATTGAAAAAAATTGGTAAAAAATGTTGATATTTAGTGGGCAGGTTCAGATGAGGTCTAGAAATGTTGTGTTAGAATATTTTTGGAATCCGTTCAAGATTAAGCAAGTAATAAGTTTTAAAAAATTGTAGATGTATTGCAAGTTGCATATCTTCTACCTTGATATGACATATCCAAATTGTAAGTTCAATGGTTCAGCAAGATTATAGATGAACTAATCTGGAAGATATTGAATTAAGTTTTAAACTACCTATGTCCAATATACTTTTCAAAGGTTACACTTCATATTAGCGTTTTACTATTTTTCAGAATTTTCGGAGTTTTTCTTAGATTTTTTGAGAACAAATTGGCAGAAAATGTTGAAATTAAGTAAACAGGTCCAAATTAGGTCTAGAAATGCTGTGTTCAATAAATTTCTAATCCCTTCTGAACAGAATTTGCAGGCGAGCAAAGCGAGCCTGTTTGTCTCAGCTGACACTGACAGAGGTTTTGCAGGCGAGCGAAGCGAGCCTGTTTGTCTCACTCACACTGCCTATACTGTCGGGGGTCCAGCTAGGCGGAGAAGGCGAGCGAAGCGAGCCTACCGGCTAGTTCTGAATAAAATGGTGTCTGATTTGTCAGGATTCAATGATAAATAACTGAGATATGACTATTTTAATTTTAATTTCAACCTTTCACATTCAATATGGTAGTTTGGAAAAACTTAATGTGTAATACGGCCTGCGGCTCGTGCGTAAGTGTTTCTCTTGATGCAGCAAAATCACTCTATGCGTACTGATACACAAATAACTATATTGTACTGTTGAAGGAGGCAAAATGGGTTTTTTACCTGATGTCTTTATTAATAAAATTATTTATTTATTTGCATGCATTCAATAGTTCTCAACATGCTAACAAACAATGAAAGCTTGTTGTGGAAATAAACAAAAATTTTGCCCAAATTTCATCCAATAGGCTTATTTTTTCGCGATTTTTCAAGTTTATATTGATTTTCCTTATAATTTGCTACTGAATAATTATTTTAAACAATCAGAGCACTTTTGAGACCAAAAAAGGTACGTCAAATGCTGTATTTTCAAAGTTGAACCACTCATAGAGAAAATGACTCCAGCTCGGTCAATATTGTTTGAAAATTATTGATTTTGTCTCAATCGTAGGAAACATTCTGACCTTTAATTTCAGCCCAATCAATATTTTTTCAACCAATATTGACCAAGCTGGAGTCATTTTCTCATCTTGCCTTTTCTATCAAAATAAACACTCACTTGAGAAAACATTCACTTAAAGGTTGTTACTCCTATTTTATATTCTCATTTCATAACATTACATGGTAATAGAATGAGCCACTTTCACCATCAGCTAGGTTTAGCTAGGCTTAAAATACCGGGATCAAATTTTCGAGTCTACGCTTCAAAAACTTTTGGACAAAAAGAAAGCTCGCTCCGCTCAATTTGCGGCTGCCTCCGCATGCATTTCCCTAGTATAGCTGTGAGTGATTTTCACTTGGAAGTCAATTGTTAATTTGGTTTTATATGGCAGTTCAAGTGTGAAAAGATGAACGACAAGAGACTATTGAAACTGTCAAGATACAGCACTTAGTCATTTGTAGCTATTTATTAAATTTGTGTTATATAAGGCAGAAAAGCGACTTAGAAAACGTGGTAGGCCTACTGATTACATAACATATCAATTTTTGCAAATCGGATGAAAAATGAATGAGTTATGAATAATAATTATTAATTTAGGTGCTGCTAATCTAAGGTGACCATTTTTGTAAATACCTCAAATTTGTGTATTTATGTATTAATAAGTCCATAAGGTGGGCAATGAACCCCCAGGGACACGTAAAAAAAACAAAGGCCAAGTGGGCCAAAGCACAAAACAGAGTTAAAAGAGATCACAAAAAAACGTGCAAAAAGCAAAAAATACACAAAGAAAACAGATGCTCTTACCAAGCTGTCAAAAAATAAAAGTCAAACATGCATATCACAGAAATTTTAAAAATAAGCACTTACCAAGCTGCTGTCCAACACAAAAAACTCACGTAGTGTGAGTACAATGGCACATCCAGCAATAGGCGTCTCAGGGCCCTCCGAAATTGGCCAGCAGGCAAGTTCCTAGCCACCACCGGCAGCCTGTTGTAGAGCCTGACAGATAGATGGGCAAGTCCCGACCGAGTCCTGCTCAGTCTATGGTAGGGTTCATCCAGTCTAAGCCTCCCCCTGGTCTCATATGAGTGGATGTTCTGCCTGGTGACAAGCTCTCCCACATTTGCATGTGTTCTGCAGAGAGCATGAAACACATAGAGGGAGAAGACCGTAAAGATCTTCTCTCTCACAAAGAGGGGACGACAGTGGGCAAGTCTTTCAGCACCACAAAGGATCCTCACGGCCCTCTTCTGAATGAGCAGCACCCGCGACACGTCTGTAGCTCCACCCCAAAGTGTGAGTCCATACAAAAAAACACTCTGAAAAAAGCAGAAGTAGCACACTTTAAGATAAGAAGCTGGGATACAGTATTTTAATTTACTGAGCAGGAAAACAACCCTGCTCAGTCTGCAGCAGACTGCCTCAATATGGTCAGCCCAAGACAGCTTCCTGTCCAGGATAAACCCAAGAAGCTTAACCGGCACATAATC
This sequence comes from Sogatella furcifera, assembly GCA_017141385.1. Lineage (NCBI taxonomy): Eukaryota > Metazoa > Arthropoda > Insecta > Hemiptera > Delphacidae > Sogatella > Sogatella furcifera. The sequence goes on from CM029546.1 coordinate 30,745,456, forward strand.
ATACCTTTCTCCATTTCTGAGGCTGAAGATGATTGATTGGGTCTTATATTCATTGAGGAGAAAGAGGCTAGAAGAAAACCAGTCAGAGGCGAACAGCCTGGTCTCCAGCATAGCTGCCCTCAGTGCATCAACTCTATGGCCATGATCAAGGAAAGTGGTGTCATCTGCATAACAGACAACACTTCTGCCCTCCGCACAAGCAACATCATTAACTGCAATCAAAAAGAGAAGAGGTCCCAGGACAGAGCCCTGAGGTACTCCACAATCAACACAGCTCCTGATCTGAGACAGCACACCATTGGTAAGAACAGCCTGTCTGCAACCCCCCAGGTAGGATTGAATCAACTTAAGAGGGGAACCAATACCCCATAGTGCCTGAGTTTACTCAAAAGGATTGCATGGTCAAGCATGTCAAAAGCCTTGCTGAGGTCACACAATGTGAGTCCAGCAAGCTCACGCCTCTCAAAGCACTCATAGATTTTACACAGAAGGTAATCATCAGCATCAGCAGTTGACTTCCCCTTTCTAAAACCAAACTGGGTGGCCGCAAACAGGCTGGACCACTTACAATACTCAAGCAGCTGCTCAGCAATCACAGTTTCAAGGATTTTAGAAACTATAGGCAGAATAGAGATGGACCTATAATTGGAGGGGTCAGTCTTGTCTCCTTTCTTTAAGACTGGTACTGTCTTTGACACCTTCAGCTCATCTGGAAATACAGCCTGAAAAAGACACTGGTTAATATACACAGTTAATGTCTCAATTATAGACAAAATTACATCCTTTATAAATTTGCTAGTCATATAGTAAATGTCTTTACCTGTAAATTTGCGCAAGCCAGTCACAATTTGCAAAACATCCTCACAGGTCACATGATGCCAGGTCAGAAGCTGAGAGTCTGGAGGGTGAAGTGCAGCAGCCAGCAGATCAACAGCCTGTGAGGAGGAAGCTTGGATCCCCCCCCGGATCCTATGAATGGAGTTGGTCCAGGTGTCGTGAAGATCATCAGCAGAAACAGGAACTGTAGTTGGCACCAGAGAACCCACACTTGCTCTGATAATACTTCAAGCAGCCTTGCACTTATTGGAAGACTGGTCAATAAGTGCTGAGTTGAACTGCAGTCTTGCTGTCCTTGCTGCCCGCTGGTAGGATTGCTTCAGGCCAGTGTAGATTCTTCTTGAAGACGGAAATCTGTCAGAACGAAATCTCTCATATGCCACAAGCATCAGGTCACACCTATCCAGCAGCTCATCTGTGACCCAGGCTGCAGCACGTGTCTTACGTTGACCATGGATGACCCTCTTAAGAGGGAAACAGCTATTGAAAATGTCCAGGAACTCATTGAAAAAAGATGAAAAGTTCATTTCAGCACAAGGATGAATCAACAGTAGGTCTCAGTTAAGGGCATCCACAAGCTGGAGAAAATGAAGCTGACCACCCCGTGTAATTGGTCTCATCCACATGTGCCGTTGATGGCCTACAGGCGCAGGTACCATATTAGTGAATGAAGACAATTTAACAGCACAAGCAAGTGCCAGGTGGTCACTGAGGAACAAATTCAATGGAGAACACCTGATGCTGTCATCAATCCTCAAGGTTGAAGGCACATTGTCCAGGCATGCATTAAGTCTAGTAGGCTGCCAGTTGGCCGAATACAAGTCCAAAGATCTAAGGAGATTGATAAATTCCCTAGTCCTATTGTCAGCCTTGAGAATATCTATATTAAAGTCACCTCCAAGCACAACCTCAAAGTCCCGGTTAGCCATGGTCAGCTCAGCAATGAGCCCTTCAAGTGCAAGAAGGAAGTTCTCAAAGTTCCCAGCTGGGGAGCGGTATACCAAAACAGTATACAGTCTAGCATGCACTGAAGCAACACAGGCAAATTCTTGATCCTTCTCAACACAGTGCTGTGAAACGTCCACACAGGCAAATAGGGCATGCATATTGCAATCAATAAAAATAGCCACACCACTACACTGGTACTCACTTCTACAGTAGAAAGCAGCCAACTCATAATCAGAAATTTTTAAAAGATCAAGTTCATCAGGGCACATCCAGTGCTCAGATAAGCACAGTATTTTGAATTTATTGTTTGTACTGACAATCAATTCCAACTCATTCACTTTTTCCTATTTCACCTATTTCTTAGGCATTGCACATTATAAAAAAGCAAATTCAAAGAAGTGTCACCAGTAAGGTTAGCTGTCATATTCAGATCATCAATGTTCATTTTCTGTTCAGGGCAACCTGCTTTGGTTGGTCTAAAAAACCACTTGACAGATCCTTGGGCTTATTTTTGGATGGAATGAATTTTTTAACTAAGATTCCCTCAGTCCAGATGTCTGAAGCCAACACACGTTCAAACAGCTTATCAGCTACCACTAACTTGAAGGATGAATATGTATTGTATTTAGAGTTCAATTTGTAGCAGTCAAAATCAGATTCCCCCATACCAGACTCAGTCAGATACTTTACCAGCTCCCCAACCTCCACCTCAGGGTGCAGCCTTGAGATAAAAATTGCTTTTCTCCTATCCACTGTCTTTAAAGACAAAGTACCAGGTTTGGAGGGAGAAACTTTCCTAGAGCCAATAATAGGATTGGACTTTAGCAGAGCAGCACGATAAGAGACATTCTTTTTAGAAGCCACACTAGGTATGTCATTCGTCTTTATCACACTCGATGCAGCGGAGGCTACAGTCCCTAAGCCATTGGCAGAGTCATCTGTTAACTTGTCAGGAATAGGTCTTTTATTTTTACTCCTACCATTTTTTTTGAGGAATCCATTCAGAAAGTTCAGATTGTTTGTACATTTCAGGTGTAAAAGTTAGGTTATGTAAGTCTATGTTGTTATTATTAGCATTAGATGTATCATCAAGATTTAAACAAGAGTTCATTGCAGTATTATTCATTTCAACTACATGGTTTTTGTCAACAATTGAGTCAGGTCGATTGTCAACCATTGTCGATATTCTATTGTCAACCTTGTCGACTTTTTGGAAGCATTCGATTTATTACGACTCGAAAATGTCGAAAGTTCTGTATTCACAGGTTTGTTAGAATTCAAATTCAAACAGTCTGACTGACATGCGACACACCGGGACACACCGCTGATTGTATAAGGGGGTCGCCCCCCCCCCCTCATAATATTATAAGTGAATCTTATTCTTCAATTGAAAGATTCAGTCTTCATTCCGAGAATATGGCATGTAGAATAATCTCAATCTTTTGAATTACGAGTAAGCTACCGTATTCGATTCGGTAAAGGGTATAATGTGCATAATATGTATTCAAATAATTTGGTCAATTATACGATTAGTAGCCTGTATCGAGTTAATTCACTTGAGAGGTTCTCCCTTAAATTGGTAAAAATGCAATCTAAATCTCGATTTCAATGTGTTGAGAATGAGAAGTAAGTATTGGTTGGGTTGAGTGTGGGACAGACGGACAGTCGATTCCCAAGCTACTGCTAGAGCTGCCCAGCTCTGCCCAGCTTGGCAGCTCTAGCTGTGCTGCTTAACCAATGAAACTCTTCACATAACTATATTATAAATGATTACTCTGTTATTAGGGCTACTAATGTATAAATACTAAATCAATAAAAATAGTGAAATTCACCCTATCTAAGCCATTTTCAAGTAAATTTCACTATTTATTGATTTAATATACATTATCGGCCCTGTTAACAGAGGAATTATCTATAATATAGTTTTGTGAATATGAATAGAGTTGTATTGGTTAGAGTAGCGCAGCTACGCTAGACTGTGCAGCTCTAGCAGCGAATTTAGAGCCACGCTGCTCGTGCCACGCGGCTCTAGCGGCTCTTAAGTTTGATTTCAATTGTAGTTGTGGTGGATAGTTGATTCAAGTCCACTTCTGGTCCATTCTGTGGGAACAGATTGTCCATCCGTATTCCGTCAATTAGGAGTATACTGTATAACTTTTAGTCTGTCCAAGCAAATAAGACCCTCTGGCAAGATGTGAAAATGACTCCAGTTTGGTCAATATTTTTCAAGAATTATAAATATGGTTTCAATATTAGATCAAATTTTTTCCTACAATTTGAGATCAAATTGATAATATTTGAACCAATATTGAACGAGCTTGAGATATTCTCATATCTTGCCAGAGGGTCTTCTCTGCTTGGACAGACTATAATTATTATGTAGTGGGACAGGGAGCAGTGTGCAATCAGTGGCGTAGCATTGTTTGCTAGCACACAACATGCGTTTGCTGGTTCGTGTAAATTATTGTCTCTTCAGCATCGATTGTCAATCAATCAGCCAGCCCATCGTCCCATGTCGCCTGTAATTCGGTGTACAGAACAATGGCACAGTGATTGAGTTCATATGTCGTTCGCGACGTAGCCGAATTTGTGCCGATTCAGCTGAATAATTGATGCTGATGCACCATATCCGATTCCATTTACCATTGTATTCAGCAATCCGTATAGGAATATTGGAGTATGTTGAAATTAGAATCAGTTCGGTAGCTATTCAATTGACTGATATTTAGCTTTTGTAGCAGTAGCAAGTGTTGTAATAAGGTAAGGCTGTCATTCTTGTATTACAGTAGTAGAGTTTAATGTATTTTTCAATAGAAAAAACAAAAGTATTGTTTTAGAAAATATTACTATTGAATTAAATTCAAAACAAAATTGTTTCTTACACAAACTATATGATTCGCATTACTCAATCTAGTTTGCTAAGTTATCTACAAGCTTCTGTCACCAATTAGGAAGCTTCAATATTCCATGTTTGTAAAAAGTTTGAGGACTAGTTCTTAACAGTAATTGTGTTCCTCGTGATTTCTATGAGGAGGGTGTTGCAATGTTTTCCAGTCTTATTTCGAACAATTTATACGATTCAATGAGAAATCCAACACAGGCTTGACCTCCTGTAATTTCTTTCACTTTTATTCTTGTTATTTAGACCTGATCATCTTTCATTGTATTTGAACAGTAGCCTACAGGGAAAATAGGGGTAAATTTTCATTTTAGTCACTAATTTTCGTGTCAATTTAGTCAGCTCACAAACATCTCTAGTTTTAATCCCTGGAACCCATATAAACATAGCAATTGAAGCTTTGAGGTTCTTTATTAGAATAAACAAATATGAATATAGGCAGACAGACCTCACCAGTACGGCATACTGAGTTGGAAATATATACGTCTTGTCATGTAAGAAGACGGTTCTAAAAGATCACCGATATTTATAAAAAATATTGAATGCTCGATGGTCCTTGATATACATTTTTTAGAGAAGTTCTCAAAGGCATATATTCTAGAGCCGTGAGAAAATGAAAGCTAGTTCAATAACCGACACTGAAAAATATAAATCTCAATACGCCTCATCGATAAACGATAAACAGTGTAATAAAAAATTATCAGGCAACAATGTGATATAAAACCGGTAGTTATTCGATAATTTAATTTATTATTGATTGCATTGGTTGGCATCGCCCGAAGCGTGCTGTGCAATGTGAATTGATGGCAATTTGCGGCATCATTAGCTTATATTTCAACGTTGATGTAGTGGTTGGCCTTGGCGTGGGCTGTGGCTGAGAGCGGCTCGGCTCTTCAATGCAAGTGCAATTTTCTCCAGGTGGCTGACTGGTCAATTACTATTATCGCGTTCGTCACGTTATAGCATCCACAACCACATCCATTGCCTACAGCTCTCCACTCCTGCAAAAACATGTACTGTACTTCCGTCGATAATCGTGTTCAGAAGTACTTTGTTAGTTTCTTCCGAGAGATAAACTTTGTGACTGTGTGTACCTGTACTTAAAGTTATTCCAACTAAAAAGTCGTTTTCAAAAAGTAGTTTATTGGTTTCGGTTTTTAGAGTTTTTCGGTTATTGTTTTTTTTTTAGATTTAGGCTACTGTAGACCAGGCATGAGGTTACTGTAGACCATTCGCCACAGTTTTGCCATGGTCCCCCTGACCCATCACGTAGAATAATGATTAGGACCCTCTCTGCTGTTTATACCCAAAACTACCGCTTTCCTTTTGAATATAATGGATTATACTGTAATTGTAAAGTATGAAATGTGCATTGCCAATCACAGTATCAAATAGCTTACTTGGAAATAGCCAAATATTGTTAAAAGCGTTTTGTTTGGAATGAAAAAATGCTAAGTTGAGTAAGACCTACTATAGTTTCTAAATTAAATTACCAAACATAAATATAATTGAATCCATGTATTTAATACAGTATTGAGAAGAGTGTGTCACTTTGAAAGTTTTCATTTTTTAAACGAATTATCCAAATTAGACATTGTTATTCAAAAATCAAGCTTTGATGAGGAGATTTTTATTTGGATAAAGTATTAATTTACCTATTCAAAAACCTTATTCATTGACATAACTTATATTATTTTGTTCCTCCAAATAAATCTCAAACAGAAATCAATGAACAAGAAGAAGCTGTGTCTAATGTAAACTGTAAAACTTGATGAACTATCAAGAATTGAGTGCATGTGCACTCTGCTTAGAAAAATACAAATGAAGAAGGATTAAAGAAGTTGTTCCATCAATTTCACTAAATACCAACTTCTCCAATTTCAGAAAAACTTGGACGTAGACTTGATAGTGCGCCGTGTGACAAATGCAGCACTTGACCTGATGAATAATATGTAGCGTGGAAACTGCGACATTCAATTTTTTTCAACCAAAACTCCTCGGTAGGTCCTCAACCGATCAAGTATGTTCAGTTGTCATTCGAAAGATCTCATTGAGACATATCTGCAAAGGTTATCAAGGTGTCGGGCCCTGTCACACTACGCCACTTGAGACGCGCGGTGGGTCATGTTACATTTTTTTACCTCGCGTTTCGAAGCGTTTTGATGCGCGTTTTTTCGTGGCGCCACGAAGGGGGGATATAACCTTGGATTCTACAGTGTATTGGTTCGCGCACGCGGAGAAGAGACTCCGGCTCAATGCACCACTATTGTAGCGGCGTATCTTCTCAGCATGCGCTATAGACAGTATAATTAATAGACTATCATTGTCTACATTTACTTATTTATTGTCTATCATTTTCGCCTTTATTGAAACTGTATTCATTAATATGAACTATTATTATTATAATTAACTATATATTATTGTTATTATGAACCGTTACTCATCTCACCACTGATCTTACACAGTCGATCAAAAAACTACATTGAAAACAGTAAATTTGGTTTAATTGTAGCTACATTAAAAAAGTAGTTTTAACGAAAGTAAAATCAGTGAAACTATACTCTATTCACGATCACTTGAGACGGAATAAACTTTTTGAGTGTGTATGCGTGTAATGGAAGGTCATCTTCTATGCGAAACTTTCGGCCACAGACCAACAGCTGTAGCCAACCACAGCTCAAGACAACAGTCTTGAGACAATACAAGTCGGACTGTAGCCAATCACAGCTCCAGAAAAGAGTCAGCTGTTCGACTGCAGCCAATTTTTTCGCATAGAAGAAGACCTTCCAATACACGCACACACACGCAAAAGGTTTGTTTATTTTGTCTCAAGTGATCGTGAATGGACTATAGTGAAATCACTACATTTTAGTCACAGGTGTTAACTGGATGATTTGAACAAATAACAAAACAAATTAGTCAACTATACTATAGCCTGTCCAAGCAAAGAAGACTCTGGCAAGGTGGGAAAATGACTCTAGCTTGGTCAATATATGTTCAAGAATTATACAAATGGTCTTAATAGTAGATCAAATTCTTTCCTACAATTGAAATCAAATTGATAATTTTTGAACCAAAATTAACTGAGCTTGAGTCATTTTCCTATCTTGCCAGAGAGTCTTCTTTGCTTGGACAGACTATACCTACTATGAAAGTTTTCAACACGGTTTTGTTAACAACATTTTATATTAGTAGTAGCTGTGAGTGCATAGACTTTTCATTGAATATACATCCAATATTATTATTACTATTATTATCAATGATTTGGTATAATTGTTATAATAATAGAAAATTGCTCATAATTATATCTTGCTCATATGCACATCGAAAACTCTGGAGAATGATTTTATCATGTGAGTTATAAGATTACACTCATCTACATTTGTGGATGAAAAGTAATAATAAGCTCGATTATGATACTGACAAAATTGATTAGGCCTGTGTGCATAAAAAATTTAAAGCATACTAAAATATTTTCTCGTATAATCAAGATTAAAAAATATATACTTATGGAAATATAGAAGCTGCAATTTTATATTTTGTAATAATTTGTAGTGCAATAATACTTATAATTTCTTAATTTGTTACTATGTGATCATTGAAACTGAATAAGTAGTATAAAATAAATTGAAACTATCAAAGATTATATAAATTCCTCAATTTTGAATATTTTGAGTCCACGTGGGAAATCTTTACTAATTAGACAACGCTGAATCCGAATCTGAAATCAGAATTCCTCTATCTTCAGAATCACGTGAATCAGATTTGGTGGAGTGATAAGTTTTTAATTGCGAGTGGCTCTGAAGTGGCGTAGTGTGACAGGTTGGGCACGTTCTCATAATGTAACAGCTGCTGACCCTGTGGCTCGCCACTTCTGAGTGGCTTTGGAAACGCGGACGGTCGACCCAACAGCGCGTCCCATAAAAACGCGTGGCGTAGTGTGACAGGGGTACGCGCCACTCGTATTTGATACTATAGGGAAAAATTGGATGAGCCTAACGCGCTGTTACAAACGCGCGTCTGTTAAGTGGCGTAGTGTGACATGGCTCTAATTGAGCTCAAAGCTCCATCTTCCCCATGAGATAAGCATGGAGAAAATTAGCTTGAAAACTGTTTGAATTACTCTTTCATTTGATATTTATAATTTATCAGTGTAAGTGCAACTTTATGAATAATATGAAACAATGAAACCCCGCTATTCTTCTATTTTAATTCCGCTATTTCAATTTATTAATACTCGAAAATATAAACATGAATTAAAAATTCAAAACAATGTACAATAAACTATAACATATCATACAAAAATATAGGTTCCATGGCTGAGTGTTCTGGGAAGAAATAGAGGAGGAGGAATACTTGAAGATTATTAAAACATAGACATGTTTCGGCCTAATGTGCTAATGTCCTTGAACGAAAATTATGATGAATCATTGTATTGAATGTGGTTGAAACTCCTGTCCCTTGTCATTGAAGAATATTGCTGAACATTTCCCATTCCACCAGCCACCTATTTATTGGTTTTTTCACTTCCCATGGCTTATCATTTCCTTCTCATTGGTGGAGATGTTTGCTCTTGTTTTGTTAATTTTTTTATTCTCTCTGTTCAAAACACAGACATGTTTCGGCCTAATGTGCTAATGTCCTTGGACCAATGGCCTAATGTGCCGAAACATGTCTCTGTTTTAATAATCTTGAAGTTTTTTAAAAGGGTGTTTGATTTTCATTTATTTTCAATTATTTTAAATAGCCCTAAGTTTTAAAGTTTAGTTTTTAAATAATACCTAACCAACTATGGTTTCCCATGGCAGGTAAAGGGTGAGAGAAGAAAGAAATGGAGAGGAGTGTCTAATTTATATCCAAATAGAAACAAAAATTACTTGGGGTAAATAAAATAAATTTAAACTTTAGGCAGTTCTTGTGTTTGCTTTGTAAACTACTTCTCATTATAAACTGAATTTTATAAATTGAGGTTTTTTGGCTTGCATATATACTTGAACTTGGAACAGACAGAAAATCTTTCTCACGATTTCATTACTTCTTACTTCCTGTTTATTCTTGTGAAACTCGTTATACTTCATTAGTTTTGAATGAGCTGATTTATTAATACATATAATGCCTGTGTATGCAAATACTTACAGTAATAAAGGTGAGTAATTTTACAGTAATTACTCACCTTTGGAGTGTCACTGACTTGAAGATTAACCAATTCTTAAACTAGTAATCTGTTGTCAGCCTTTACCAATAGGCTATTCTCTATTTTCTATTCCAATTTATAATTTTATTTTTATTGCGTTGGCCCCCAGAGGTCCACGAATCACCTGTTTAGGAATCGCTAGTTTGGAATTTGGACTGAATAATTATGTAGTTCTTGTTGAAACACGCAGTTCTTGTCCTAACTTGTTCATGTTATTGGTGCAGTGTATGGAATGTGTAGAACACATTAAAATCTTTCATTAAAATTTTTGTGAATACAGTACAGTAATTGACAACATCCGCTCACAGAATGTGTTTGTCAAGACCAGTTTTATAATAATTTGTCGTAGAAAAATCGTAACTAAAGGAAGAAATTATGCGTCAAAAAATCGTTGATTGTAAGTCAACCCTCTCACCAACTGTAATCAGCATTGTAAATTTTCAAGAACGTATAGACTGTACAATGATTTGTGGTAGGCGAGGAGAACAATATTATCTGAATATGGAATAAGGGTCGGGTGAATAGACGATGAATTTCTAAAACGTTAGAAAAAAAATCTGGCGAGCTCCAATGGAACTAATTCCATTTTGGTGAGAGACTAGAAAGAGTACAGTGTCTCTGGTATGTGTGTGAGTGAGTGGAGTGAGAGCGTTCATTCAGGATAGTAGGAGAGCGAAATGGTAACAGAAGAAGAAGTTGAACAATAGAAATCGGGTCTATCCCAAGAAGTGTAGTCCTCTTCTCGAAAACAAGTTTGCCTCACCCATAACTAATTGATTTTTAAAGGGCTCATCAATGTAGCCAAAATGTGCTAGTTTTTACGAATGCATCCCTTTCAATTCATATCGCAATACAAACCAGCATATGAAATCCGGGCCATCCAAAACCTCAAGGCAACCACCTCATGAATTATACTGTATTACTGTAATTCGATGTACTAGTATTTCGTAATTCATCTAGCAGATTATTTACTTTATTGAAAATTATCTAAGTAAGCTTCTTCTACAAGTTTCTTGTACTTGAAAACAAATATTGATTAAGAATTTAATTTTGCGATATTTTAAGGATGGACGTTTGCAGGGCAGGACTGGGGACCCCTAAAAGGGCGCTGCCTTTCACTTATTTCACTTACTTCTCTGGAGGGGGGTTTGTTGTTGTTAATTGGGGGGGAAGGGGGTGTTTGAATCTGAAATAAATCTAAACTTGAAATTTAAAAATAGCTATGACATTTAAAAGCTTAAAAATTGAATATTTTTATTAGATAATAAGAGATTCTGTTCTGAATTTAATGATAAAATTGATTCATATTAAAGCACATACAAAAAACATTCTCTTAGGCCGGTATTACACGATAATAGTTCTATTATCATAGTTGATCATATTTATGGAAATAATGAAAATATGATTTCGTATTTTCATCTCTTTCCATATGATCAATTTGATAATACATAAATATGATAATGCATAACTATTATCGTGTAATACCCGCCTTAGACCAATAATAAGAATTTGCAAGTAGAGAAAATAATTTTTTGTTGAAATGCGATTCAGTACATTCGGGAAATGGAAAAATTGAAATTTTGGATGAATAGAATAAGGAAATTTTACATAGAATTATTCCATCTAGTCTAGTAGTATATACTACTTCTAATTCTTGAAGAATTCTAAGCAACTTACTTTAATCATTTTCTATTTGTTTCTATAAGACAGTATCATTGATAACTTGCGTATATTTTCATCTTAAATTTTTCCAAATTCAACTGTGTTACATTGAACTGGGAAACCTAATTTTTTAAAGGGTTCACTAATTTTTTACATAAGCAATTTTACGATTTTAACCATTCTGTAGCCAGCACAAATAACATCAACTGACATCACCCTTTGTCTTGATTAGGACCTGCTAGCTTCTGATATTTTTTCTGAGGGGATGTCCTCGTGGGCTCTTAGCCCTGTGCGTGAGTAATGATAGGGATGATGATGAGAGATGACAACTAATTTTTAGACAGTCGGGACCGACGGCCTATCGTCTCCTTATAAAGACGCGGTCGCCTTATTTATGTGATTGTGCTGAGGTCAAAAAACTGTTCTCTGGCTGAGGATAGAATCTCTGAACCTTTGGTTATAAGACCGACGCGTTATCACTCCCTTCAACGAGCTCCCCAAAGTGAAGGTTTAATATTTATATTTATTTATTTGAAAAATTACAATAAAGGGTAAAAATACAGACATTAAAGTCCATATTATTATTAATTAATCAACCATCAATCTTTTTAAAAACGCTTTTTTGTCTGTTTTGTGTTCTTTAAATCCTGATTTGGCAGGTTTGGGTGCATTTTAGACCAAAAATTACCAAATAAAATTAACATTTTCCTTTAGAATCAAATGTTCAACAATTCAATACAATGATTTTCAACAAGTTATTTTATTTCTATTCTTTTGGAGTTATAAAATTAAGTCTTCTCTATCTTATTTCGCACATCATCTCAATAATCAACAAAGTTACGAATTCCCAACTGGTTACATTCAATTTTTTACTTTGCATACGATAAGACACTAAATTACCCTAATAAGGCGAGCCATAAAATTAGAGAATTGGAAATTAGAGAGAAATGAGAAACAAAAATAGCGGATTTTGGATTATAGGAGCTAATTGCGGTAATTGGGGATGTTTGGACAGATTGAAAATGATATAGGCCTACTCCATTAACTGCAAACGGTATTTTTTTCTTATGAATGGGGTGCTTCTTAGAGAATTTGTGGCGTCCCAGCCTGAGCTACTGGGCGCCCTGGAGCGACAGCCAAATTGTCGCTACCGAGATGAAAAGGAGGTGATTCAATTTCTCACTCTGTAAATAAAATTCATAGATGATTCTTTAAAATATGATAATTTCATGCGTAAAACTCTATTTCTACATTTTGATATTCTATGAATGAATTTCAAGTTTGAATTTGTATCTCAATAAATTATCTGGAGCATATTGTGATTCTATAAGTTACTCGAGGGCGCAAGGGGCTCAAGATTGAAGGGCGCACCGGCCCAAGAGCCGGCGGGCCAGTCCGGGCCTGGACGTGTGTTATTGTGATTAATTCATTTTATTAGCTTTTGAATTTGTGTCACGCACTTTCATAACTTTTCAACTGTGAGGAACGAGCTCTGAAGTTCATAATTTCTGCAACTAAACTGAAGCTAGACGCTAGCAAGTTATGTTACTTTCGAAGAGACAAAAATATTCATTTGTTTGGTCAACATTCCAAAATTGTTCAGTCTAGACCTCTCTTCTTTTCATTCGTTGCTGGTCAAAGAAACGAATGTTTTGTCTGAAGCCTTCCATTGTGCAGTCAAAATTCAGCGACCTGTTCGCCTGCCCGCGCGTGCGCGTGTCGGCCCTCGTGCGTGCCTGAGTCAATTGTGAAGGTACTGTCTCTAGAAATGTTGATATTCTAGTGATATGAACAGCAACCGAATTGCAAAACATTGCTTTGGGAGAATCCATTTAAAACCCTCATTTATGAACGAATATTTTTCAAAAAAATCATTGTATTAGAGAAAAGATGCACGGATCTTTCCATTTTTTGATTTTTTCGATATCTTCATCCTAAAATTAAGAAAAAAATGATGAAGTTTATGTCTTTATTATAATTAATTTTTTTTTAATGATTAGAGTTATGCATTTTCTAATCCATGAATTGGATAGAGGACAAATAAACCTTCAAAATGAGGTATTGACTGTAACCTTCCTATAAAAATTGAAGGAGTTATTTGGGTTCAAGTTTAACATTGCGCTTATGGGGATAAAAATTCATCATGGCGTCTCTACACCCGACCATTAAAGTTCAGCTCAATTTTTTCTCGTGATTAACAAAACTTTTCCACTTACATACTCAGTGTCTAACTTGCCTACATAAATGCAAAGAAAATTAAATATTAGGCTACACCAAACATTTTCGTTTGAATGGAATACATATGATTTTCCCACGAAATAATAAAATTCATAATAGTTATGAAATTAACATTTATAAAATGATTATTTTATTATTCCCATTCATGGTTTTAATAATAAAATACCTAAGGGGTTATTTACTAAAAAGCAAGAATATGGTTTTATCACAGATAAATCAGTGGTTTAACAACGTCTTGTCTTTTAATTTAATATTACAGATTTGTTGTAATCTGTAGATAGGCCTAATAGACAATGAACATTATTGTACATTAGGAGCTTTCAATAGTTCTAGTATTGAAATATTAGAGTAGAAGCAGAAGGTGAAAAGGATTTTATCAGGACCTCCTAAATACCATATGTATGTATTCCATATGTATGTATGTATTCATTCCAGTGAGTGAATGAATGAATGAATGGATGAATGAATGAATGCCATTTCGCTTTCATAGATATAGATTCTGATTAATGAATTCTAGTTGAAGCACGATTCGCCGTTGTAGGACCTCTTCAAAACTTCCAGCACCGAACTCGGTTTGTTCAAATTTTATTTGAATTTTGGGCAAAGATTAGAGTCTGAAGAAGCCAAATCAGGACAGAGTTGAGTGGATGGGAGGGACTACAGTCCATCCGAACTTGGTTTGAAGGGCATAGAAAATCAAGGTCCCTCCCATTCACCTCACTATTCTGATTTGACATTCTATATCTTTAATTTCTTCCCAAAATTCAAATAACGTCTTGAACAATGTTTGCTCCAAGCGGGGAAACCGAGTTTGATGCTGGAAATTTTGAAGAAGTACTACAAGAATCTTGCTTCTACCGAAATGCATTGACCATATGGCGATTATGTAAGAAAATGAGTAGAATGAAAATATCCAGTAATGTATGGGAATAGCTTATGAAATTATGTTTTATTCTGAAAAAAATGAGGGAAAGTTATTTTATACATACGCTCAGTAGTTTATGATTGGTCTCCTCTACTTTGTTAGGCTAGGTATTACTAGCAGAATCGGTGTAAAAGGTTGCATTTCTTTCAAGTTTCTTATTGATTTTAATCATCTTTTAAGATGCGCTGTCTTCAACTGTTTTATTTTATTTCGATATTCAACTGTTGGGTCTCTATTTATTTTCTATACATTATTTTTATTTAAAATGAAGTACAGTAATTCTTCTTGTTGAGATCCTAGTGAATGATTATTGTGCTGTTACCCGTGTCTACTTTTGCTACTAACAAGTTATTATTTTTGGCTTTCTCTGATAGATAACATAGTAATATTTTAATCTCTTGTATAGAGTGGGAATATTAAAGTTTTGTTCCCTAAAAACATTAGAACAAAATGAAATCATCAAATATTAGGCTGAAATCAAATCAAACTGAACATAAATGATTACTCAACTGAGTCCAAATCGAACACAATGTTTTTCTTATGGTCACAGAGGAGTAACAGGCCACAGCTTAGAAATGGCCACATAGTTCAATCCTCGAAAACCATTTTCCTTGGTTACAGGCTAACGGAGCTCCTCTTGAATTCACCCACATTCCACAATACCAAAGAAGTGAGAAATTGAAATACAAGTCGTGATTCATCATAGGAAGTGTTTTTCGTCTTGTAGAACAACGTCGGAAATGAGATCGCACCAGATACTAATTAGATAAAAGTCTCAATCAATATAAAAATCTAAAAGCCTCATTTCATTATGATTTATCTGTTCATGTTATTCTGTTGAAATTATTTCTTTATGAGCTCTTGAATAAAGTGATCCTCCGCAGTATTGATGGCTTTCTACCCGACATAACTATGAAATAGCTGTAACTTTTAGAAAAGATCTTATACAGGAATTGGGGAATTGAAATCGATCTACTTGTAAAGCAAAAACTTAAAATAAGATCTCCATGACAAGCCCAACACTGCAAGCTGATATTGCTGAACACTGCACGTATTGATGATATTGTCATAATTTTTTATTTAGACTAAAATTAGAATTATGAAGACTGAATGATATAGCTAGTGATTGATTGTGAATTTTGGGTTTAATTTAATTCCAAAATTTATATTAAGAGGCTATCATGTTTTTGTAAGCAGAACTCCTCTTTGTTTTTTCAACCCTAGTTTGTTCAGTTATCATTTGAAAGATTTCATTAAGTAGATGCCACACAAAGTGTCAATCATATATTCAGAAAAGTCTTTAGGTTACCTATCGAATAATTAAGTGGAAGCTAAATGTGTTTCAATAGTTTTACATTTCTATTGGTTCTGGAAGGTGAAGTTTTGAAATAAAAGTCTATGATACATTACAATCAGCTTGAAAAGCCCGATAGTGATATGGTAATAGTGATATGAATAATAACATGTCGGGTTCCATGCAAAATATTGATTTTTTTTTTCAATCTATATCAATGGCAAGCATGTTTTTCTGCAATGTCAATCTCCTTTGGGTTAGTAAAGATATTCAGCCATTTCCTGCCTCTAGAGGAATAGTAATATTGTTGCATTACAGTCTAACTGGATGTTATTCAGAGGTGTTCTGCGCCGTCTCTTGGTTACGGAAGCTAGCTTATGGTTTAGATTCAGAGGATCAACGTGCTGACCACACTTTACCTTTATCTTGGTTGATGATTATTTACCTCTGCTGTATAGTGGAGTGAATATGAAATTGGCAGATCTTGGCCCTTTCATGGGCGGTTGAGCAAACAAATGTTTTTGTAAGCAGAACTGCTATTTTCTGGGCCTCCATAATCCCTATTCAACGTCAAAAGCAGTTATTCTTCATTTCAGCAGAATCAACTGTGCTTTGTGCAGGTTTATGTACTCATTATAAATCACTGTTAGGAATAAAACGTTCAGATAGTCATTTTTGTCAAAATGTTGAAATGTAATAATATTGTATAAGGGATCTTTAGAAGCTTCAAATATCGATTCATAAATCTATTTCTAGATTTCATTGATGCTGCAATTCTAATCATATTTACTGAAACTATTGAACTTTTCTGTGTTATCACTAATAATAATATTCGTGTAACCTGGCTGGCTCAGGTCTGGTGTCAGAGTTTTCAGGTCGCTCCTGATCAATTTCAGGGCCTCTGACATGACTTCACGACTGTTTTTAGGCAGCCGGGACCGACGGCTTAACGTGTCCATCCGAAACACGGGGAAGTGGCTTGAGAAAAATTTATGGTCTGACCTGGGTTTGAACCCGGGATCTTTGGGTTGCGACGCCAGCACTCAACCCACTCAGCTACCTACCCTACCCCCACTACTACGCCACCATCACTACTTTCTCCTAACTTTACCAAATTCAAACTTTTATGGAAGAATTTCCGTTCCACTGTGTGTGAACAGATGCAATATTTTATGATCAAGATGGACACATTGAAACAAAAAAGCTGCATTCTACCAGCTAGATGGATATGAAGACGAATGCTCCTAGGAAATTGAATTTTTCAATTTGGACGGTAATTGACTAGTCTATCATTCTAATAGAGACGTTCTCAGTTTAACATCCTTGAATAAATTTTTCTACTAGGAGTACAGAGTAGATGCCTAACCTATATTATTTAGAGTAGTAGGTATTTTGATAGACAATTATCTCAGGGAGAAAAGGAACAATATTTCATTATTTAGTAGAAGACTCTCATATCATGTAGGTTACAAGTAGATTGTAGGTAAAGCTGACACTAAAACTTCAGGTGGTTCGTCTGTCTCTTGTACATGATTTAACCCACTAACAGCTGAAGCACCTCTTCTGATTTCAAAAACATAATCTAGGCATGGCTGAATCATACATTTGATAGCTGTAAAATTGAGAATGGTAGCTGTAAAATTTAGAAATTTTTAGCATAAACACTAGCAGGAGCAAAATTTCTTCTTGGAGGTACGTACAAACAAATTTTTTAGTGGCTCTAGCTGAAGAATGCATGGTTGCTTGCTGCATATCAGAGAGGTCTGCATATTTTCTTCTAATAGTCGGGAAATTCAGAAGAATTTAAAGTTATTGACTGTGATTATTGGAGAGTGCGAGGGTGATTGATGGCTACTTTGCCAACCTGGATGACTATTGTTATATAATAAATTTTGTTATTTGCTGGTTAAATTGTTTTCCTGAGAAAGCCGCTTGTTAAAACAACGCTAAAATAACTTATCAAGCGATTCATATCCTGTAAGTGCAATTCATCAGAATCTAAAGAAAAATTTGAGGTCTATTTTGCTGTATTTTAGAAGGAAGGAGAAAAGATTCATTAGGAAAAGTGCTAGATAGTTATTTTTATATGCACATCTTTCACAACAGTTATTGTTGCTGTAGAATTTTGATACAATTCTTGCAAGAAGGTGAGAGTTGGGCAACAATGTTGGGGTTGCATTGAAGAAAATGAACAAGATAATAATAATAATAATAATAATAATAATGATAATATTCGTGTAACCTGGCTGGCTCAGGTCTGGTGTCAGAGTTTTCAGATCGCTCCGGATCAATTTCATAACTTCTGATATGACTTAACGACAGTTTCTAGGCAGCCTGGACCGATGGCTAACTAGTCCATCCTATAGTCCATCCGAAACACGGGTAGTGGCCTGAGAAAAATTTCTGGTCTAGCTGGGATCGAACCCGGGACCTCTGGGTTGCAACGCCAGTATATAAGGAAATATAAGAAAACCACACAAATGAAAACTTTGGGGGGCTGCTGGTGGGGAAGCAAGAGGGGTAGGGATGGGACATTCGGCAGAACACTTACCGATATGCTAGTTATCGATGTGCAAAAAATCAGCTTTACATGTTTTTTCCCAAATGTATTATTATTTTCGTATGAATTTTCCTTAATTCGTGGTATTTTGGCATGCCAACGGACTTTCCCCCCCTTACATTTGGGCAAAAAATATGCTTCTATAATTCAAAATGTAGGTATTGGAAAGCACTACAATTTTTATGTGAGACATTTTTCAGTAGAACAAACCAGTAAACTTTTATTTGGAAAATAATAGCATTTTCAGGCATGAATTTAGGGGTTTCTCTCGTTCTTACATGTATAACTCTTGAACCACAGGAGCTAGAGTGAAATGGTCATGACATGAAATGAAGAGAATTTAATTTTCTAAATAATGAGAAAAAAATTGATTTTTCATCTTCAATAGTTGCTGGAATAAATTCAATATAAATAGACCTTGCAAATGGAAACTTTGAGGGGGTACTTGGGGGGAAGCAAGAGGGGTAAGGGTGGGGACTTTTGGCAGAACACTTGTCTATATGATTGTAATCGATGGGGAAAAAATTAGCCTCATATGTTTTCTTTCCTCTAAAAACACTCATTGACTGGACTATAATGAACAAGATAGAATATCTTTATTGCTTTTTAAACCCTACAGATTTAAAAGTCTGGGAAAATCTATCTGAAAAAATCTTTAAAAATCGGAAAAATTACCTTAGAACCCTGGAATTATTATAAATGGGTTACCCGCCTGAATTGAATATTATACAGTATAACATCAAACTAAGATTAATGGAATATTTTTGTTACTGTCGAGAATTGCCACTTGGAAAATTTCAACTCCGTAGGCCTACTTTATAGTTTAGTAGCACTGACCTCTTGGTGAATGGACTATAGAAAAACAACCCAAATTCATTGATCATCCTGTAATGATTTGGTAGCCTCTACCAATTGTAATGTTTTGGTGATTTCCACCATTTTATAACAATGGGAAGAAGTCTCCACAATTTTATGATACAGTTTTATGAAAGGGGGCGTCCACCAGTTCCCAGACGGGAACACTGTAATTTATTTATCCAACGTATTTGGATAATTTCGTCAGCAAAATTCTGAGAGCTTCCGTTCTCACGAAAACTTTCAGAAGCTAACAATATCTGAATTTAAATTTGAAAGGAAAAAAAAAATGATTAAAATAATGTTTAAACTTTGGGGATCTGTCGAACCTTATGGTTCATGACAATCCTACTACTCTGCGCCGTATCCACCATCACATTGGACCTTTTTGTGATTCCCTTGGTGAGTCATTTCTAGCCTCATGATACTGAACCACAGATCATTGAAATAACCAAGGTCACCTGGACTCCTGAGCCCTGTTGCCACTGTTATCCACCCTCATTCGAACTCATTCTCCTCACACAAACAAAACATCATTCCTCCTTTCTGACAGACTATCTTACTAGCGCCCCCTGTTCACGAGGCGGCAACACCTGAGGTAGATGTCGAAAGAATTAGTCTACGATTATCGTTATGCTATTAGTTATGCTTGTGAATCTTGATAACAAAATAATTCAAGTAAAACCAATACAGTACCTAAATTTTTTTGGCCAAATGCCCAATAGTTTGCAATTCTTCATAGTTCATTGAATTATCTATCATTGCTAGTACCACAGAGGAGCTAAATCCTCTGTGCTAGTACATTCAGGTGATTTCACGTATTACCACGAGACTAATACTAATACTTGCTTCAAATGTACAAAAATTGATGAATTTGAGAGCTATATTTTCATACAGTATCTATAGTGATACTGAGTTCCTGTAACTCCAGTTGGAGCATAGGGCATCCACGAATAGCCGCCATCCCTCTCTATCCTCCGCCATTCTTCTCACCTCTCGCCATGTCTCCTTCATCTTGCCAAGCTCACTTTCTATTGTTCGCTTCCATGAAATCCTCGGCCTACCTCTTTCTCTTCTCCCTTGAGGATTTCACCGCAAGGCATCCTTTTCAATTGCTCCATCTCTTTTTATTATCTCCATCTGTTCTCAAAACTTATATTTTTTGAACTAATATTGATTGAGCTGGAGAGTCATTTCCCCATCTTGCCAGAATGTCTTCTTTCTCGACCAGAATATAGAAAAATATATAAATATTCTACCTGTATCAAGTAGACTACCAACTTGTGACTAATGAAATATAAAATTGACATCTTCGGGTACTGGTTGATGTCTAACTACTCCTGTAAAATGCAGTGTTGAACTCTCACCAATATATTAATCTTATTTCTTCTGGTTGCCATGGCAAAATTGTGATGTGAAAATTTCATGCTCTAAATTCTTTCAAAATTCAATAATTTCCGATCGTGGATTAGTGCTTCGAGTGTTGTTTTCGTGTTTGGTTCTATGAAATTTGAAGAAATTCACTAAAATTCCAATAACTTTGTTCAATACCATTAACTACCACAATAATTTCCCATCATGGGAAATTGTGGTTATGTCGGCTGTGGAACTTCTTTGGAACTCCCCACAAAATGAGCCATACGAAATAATAATAATTAATGTGTTCCCTAAATCAGTTGCATTAAATACGTTTCAATCGTTATCAATATCAATAGAAAATCAGTCAGTAACAATTTAAAATTCTCGTGCAAAACTCCAAGGTAATTAAGGAATTTTTATATACGAATAAATTTTCTGAAAGAACATCATTCAACTCTATTCCGTACATGAAATATGATATTCATTGAGCATTTCTCCTCGAATAGAATATGTGGTTGTTTGGTACAATTTGGATCCTCTTGTTTCATTTGATATGTATAATTTTATAAATCAGTGTCAAATTTCAGAGAACTTCTGACGTCCTGTCATTTTCTTAAAACTGCCCACAATTGAATCGGTTCCACTCTGGTCACAGGGGAGGGGTCATGTACAAAATTTATAACATAGGAAATTAATTTGAAAATATAATATAAATACTAATGAATAAGTACTGTGAATTAGATTATCTTGATTATTTCATCTAGAAACTGAACTATTTTATTTATTCTTTATAAGTCTTTTCATTTATTTACATTGTGGCCGTGCACTAGAGAGCACATTATTATTGAATTTTACCTTGCTGGAAAAATAACAAAACTAACAATGTTTCAATTTGTTTCAGGTAATTACATTAACGGATATATTAAGACCCCCGTGTGTGGAAGGTACTTCACAACAGCTTCGGAATAATTGTGAGTGCACCAGCTTATATTCCCATCATTATCGTAATTCATTGTGTCTTGTTAATCCTCTTCCCTATCCTGTCATTTCATTTTCATTAAATGTTCTCTTCCGCTGTGTGAATGTGTGCTAGATATGAGAATCGTCATTACGCCTTTTCAGGTATTAGTGAGTTTTCATTATCTTTTGTGAAATTGGAAGTTGGTTGCAGTAAGTTACTGGTATTTTGGTGCTTATTTAGCTGAATAATGATGTTATGTTTTATGATTAATTCATGTATTTGTATGAATATTCCATCAGTGATCAGTGGATTACAATTCAGTTGATATTAATTTAGTTATGTGTTTTGTCTGGTGATAAATAATTTCTTCAGATATCTTATGTACAACTGTCTCTATGAATGATGTATAACAATATTGTTGATGAAGTAATTTAGTTCTGTTCTTCAATTTATTTGAATAATATTATTCCAATGTGATACATAACACTCGATTTATTAATTTATAATATTTGTTCCAGTTATATCTTTTTTGTATTAATTTTTAAAGTTGGTATCTGCTTTTTAGCTTATTTATTTTTGATCTGTGAGTGTTTTTGTAGGGTGATAGTATTACAGTATTTAATACATTTATTGAGTTGTGTAATAAACTAGAGTTGCGTGATGTAAGCTGTAAACCGAATATAAAGAAAACTTGGATCAGGGTAACAGAGTCATAATATGACTGTAGGTCGTTTCTATCCATGATGATTATATAAATTTATTAATAATTTTTTATCAGTTCAATAAAGCCCATGAATCTCTTGCAAAATGTACTACTGTGTTCAACGATGACATCCATCCATGAAATTCGATTCATTGTTTATTATCAAGATGAATTCCAATACATTAGTGTAAGGAATAATTTCATATACTCAAAAATCCTGTGTAGTAGGCCTGGTAGAAGTAGTTGCTTGCAGAAATTAGACTTTATGAAATTAATAATAACGAACATCTGAACATGTATTTTTTCTTATGTCGTCTCTGGGTAGTGTGAAGTAGTAGATTTATTTCCCTGATATAGTCTGTCCAAGCGAAGAAGACCCTCTGGCGAGATGAGAAAATGACTTCAGCTCGGACAATATTGGCTAAAAAATTATCAATTTGGTCTCAAATTGTAGATCAGAATGTTTTCTACTAGCCTATTGAGACCAGATCAATAATTTTTTAACCAATATTGACAGAGCTGGAGTCATTCCCTTATCTTGCCTGAGGGGTTTCTTTGCTTGGACAGACTATACACTGTTCATAAATAATAAGAACTCATTGAAATTATCATATTCAAAAGTCAGGCATTTATTCATGTTTTTCTCATTTTACTTATTTTTCATATTTTTAGAATGATGAAATAATTGTGAATTATCTTACTATCTTGGTATATTATGTCAATGAATGCATGTGTTAGTTGATTGAATTATTGACAATTATTCTAAAATAATTGAGTTATTGAAAGTTTAATTCGAAAATATTGTTAAAAATTCTTTTGCAGGTAATCAAAAATGTTTGTTTCCACAATTTTTCTTTTCTCATTTTTTAACGTACTGTATATCAATTTACATGAACATCGATTTGTTTTTTGAAATAGTGATATCATGAAATTTTTTAAAGAGTGGGTGGGTGGTAGTGGACGGTCAACTGCTGAACGTCAAAATCATGTCCCATGAGAACAATGTAATTTTTATCAATCTCTTGGAGCAGATGAGTTAAAGCCGTTATTTATGAACAGAAGTCCACGTTCCTAATGTCATTGGGAAGAGAATTAAATTCTCCAGGGGCGTGACTGTTAAATTTTTCGATTTTTAGTTTATTTCAATACTGTACTTTTATAGTTTATTAATTATACAATAATTATTAAAATGAACAAAAAATCGACAAAGTAAAAAGTCACGCCCCTGGAGAATTGAATTCTCTTTCCAATAACATGAAAAACGAAATTCTGTCTATAAATAGAGGCTCTAACTGCTCAAGAGATTGATAAAATTATTACATTGTTCTTATGGGACATAATTCTGCCGTTTGGCAGTTTGCCTACTAATACTCCCCACTCAGTTTTTCTCACTGATGTTAGTTGCTGGACTGCTGGTTGAAGTTTTGAAGTGGAGTGCAGTACTGTGTTTTCTCCAGTAAAAAACCCATAACCCAATACGAAAATCGTGTATTCCAAAATAGTTTACGTTTGTTTTGCCATAGATTATGGATGAACCAATCAGTTTGACACAGAACTTGATATTTAAACTCCGAATTGAAATTATGATTTAGAATGCAAAATTTGAATTTTCCGGTTTGACTGTTTACCCTTCAAGTGGTGTAGGATAAAGGGGTATATCAGTATAGTATTCCTTATAATTCCTTGTTGTAATATAACTTAATTATTCACTCTTTTATAGTAAAATTTCATTGTTTGTGCAAACTGATTACATTCTTTTAGTGTAAATTGATAATTATGTGATCATTAGAAAAAACGTCAGTTGATCAATGTTAGTTGATTTTGAGGGAAGAAATAATAGACAATTTTTAGAGCATCATCCTGCTTTATGCAAGAGATAAAATTCGATGTGGCCCAGATGATGAAGTTGAATTTTATGTTCAGTATTCTAAAAGGACAACTTGAAAGAATTTCTATTATATATCAGAAATCTTTGGTTTCTTCAACCCAATATATTCCAAGTTATAAGAAAAAAATACAAGACATATTAGACATATATTTAAATGTATCATGCTCCTTTTTTTCTAGGGCTATTATAAATCTCTATATATAAAAGTGAAGTGGCACTGATTCATTCATTCACAAGGTTACGCTTAATATTAGCGTTTTACTCATTTACGGAATTTTTGTAGTTTTTCTTGGATTTTTCGAGAACCAATTGGCAGAAAATGTTGAAATTGAGTGAACAGGTCCAAATTAGGTCTAGAAATGCTGTGTTCAATAAATTTCGAAACCCTACGGAGGTTACGCCTGTAATAATACCTTCTGAATGGAATTTGCAGGCGAGCGAAGCGAGCCTGATTGTCTCCGCTGACACTGACAGAGGTTTTGCAGGCGAGCGAAGCGAGCCTGTTTGACTCACTCACACTGCCTATACTGTTGGAGCCCCCTGGCTAGGCGGGAAGGCGAGCGAAGCGAGCCTGCCGGCTAGTATATGTATTTAGAAGGAAATCAAAATTCAGTATGTTTCTACACATGTTTCGCTCTTCTAAGAGGCATTCACACTTGAGAAGTCCTTGTTGTGTTGCAATGAGCCAGACATTTTTGTCCTGCCTTCTACATAGGTGAAATACTAAAAACTTGAAATTATCATTTACAGAGCTTTCCTATAAAATAATACCTTCTTATCTATCGCATCCATGCCTCTGGTCCTATCGCATTTTCAATAGTTATCAAAAGAGCATTTACCCATGGAACAAGTGAATTTATCTATTAATTTATCTAATTTATGTATTCACTCTAATTTATAAGTTCGCATTAAATAAACGTCAGTAGTTTATATATTGATACTATGAAGATATCCTATGCCTGATATATCATGTACTTACCAGGGAAAAACTTATCTGATAACATTGGAATAATGCGACCATTATCTTAATTCGTTTAGGAGTAAAACTTATCAGTCATCTAGCACTGGTATGTGTTAGAATATTTATTGAGCTTGTTTGGTAATTGCTGGGAGCACTAGTTTAGTGCAAACCGGTTTCTGTCCACAGTTGTATTTCAATTTACCCGACCAGTTCTGCCGGCGTTGAATAGCTTTTTAATGTCTACCTGTTTTAGAAGGTATCATCTTGTAGCTTGACCTTCAACTTTGTAAATGCTGCTCTCTGAACTACGTATCATTTCAACCCATTCATTATGTCTCACCTCGTAAAGTCATAACATTTTTACTAGTTTTTGTGATAGGTAATTCTTTATGATGCTTAACGTTTTATTAGTTTCTATAAGGTAGAGAATGTTGTTGATTGAATACTAATTTATTCAATACTATTGAGACATTGTAGTTGACATTATGATTGTCTTAACAAATTGCCTCATTCATTCATTCATTACTAATTAATGATACATACACATAATCAAATTAAAATTATCCCGGAGATGAGAAATAGGCTTTGTCCCAACAATATATACTGAAAGCTCATGTAGTACGAACGAGGTTGATATAAATACATATTGACAAATTATCAAATACAAATGAACAATGTCAGATTAAGCAAATAATCTACAACGACAAATACATGTATGACATTATTATATTATGCTGAATGTAATGATCCCGCAGCCTAATATTCTCCAGTATCTTAGTTTTTCACAATTTTTTTCAGTTTTTCTAATAGTATTGTGTTCAATTATTTTAATTGTCAGTATAATTCCATTCCATTGATTAGGATTTTGCTTCTCTAACTCTCCTCATCAGGTACTGTACACTGTACGTGATTTGATTTTGAATTGGTGCATGTACTGGTATCATGTAGATTTTGTGGCCTGAAGGGTTGTCGATGAAAGCCGTGTCAAGATGGCAAGAAGCTTGTCTCGGTAGAAGCTCACCTCCCGTTTCCTTTTGTTGGGCAGCTGGCGGTTGGGTGTGTGCGTGTGTGCGTGTGTGCGGGATGCGGGATTATTATTTCGTGAACCGAGCTCTGGAGAGTGGTGAGAGGGTGACCTACTGGATGGGGGGAGGTGTTCAGTCGAGCTTCAACCTTGTCATTGACAAAAGCTAAAGCCTGCAGGGGGATGAAGGCAATGATAAACATAGTGCTGAACAGCGGGGGTCCCAGGCAACGCTGCTATTCAACTGGATTTGTCGCTTTTCTAACTCACTCCAACTCTTCGTCTCCCTCTTCCTTTCATATTCATACATTTTCCATCCTGCTTTGCCACCCTTCTATCATTTTGACTAAACATCCCCCAGCGTTCAGACCACCTCTCTCGAGTGGTGTCTGCTTTCCATCTCGCACACACACACCCTCTCTCTCTAGTTCGCCTTCCTTGTCTTACTCGGGTCGATGGTGATTTACCTCGCTCTCTCGGTCTCCACCCCATCAAACTATTCAATTATCTTATGTTCCATCATCCATCCATCCGGTTACTACCACCCTTCCCCCATTGCATTCAACCACCTCTGCTTTGGCAATGATCGCTCTCATCCCTGCCACACCACACCACACACACCACTTGCCACCCGACAACAGAATAATCACCATCATTGTCATCAGAACAACACCCGCATTGGTATCGCGCCTCTGTCCGACATCTGTGTCACAATCATCCCTCTCTCTCCCTCCTTTATCATTCCACCTTCCTTGTCATAATCCTTGTCATAATGCAGACCCCGTTGCTCGTAATTGTCGGCTCGCATTAACCTGATCCATCCACGATCGTTTTGATCTTATCAAATATTCAACGAGATGCTTTTCATCGTGTTCTCTGTCTCATAATTGAACGGCTCGCATCCTTCCATTGTGAGCGATGTACCATCTGCTGACTATCTCACTTCAGTCATCCTTCACATGCAGTGTGGATCATTCAAATTAGTATAGTAACAGGAGTTATGATGTTTCACTGCCAATATAATATTGGACCTTCATTCTATAGTTGTTATTCTATGGTTGCAACCAAGGATACTAGAACACATTTCTAGTATTCTATTATCCGTGGTAGCACGTACTATGTACAGTAGTTGCCATGGATGATTGGAGAAAGTACAAATAAATGGCGGGACTGGTGAAGCACCGCTTTTGAATTGAGTAAACTTTGAAGGAATTGATTGTCAATTTAACCTTAGTAACAACTGGTGATAGATTTCCATTGTTAGGTATAGTTTGATGAGCTGTGTAAGCGTTTATTCTTGTCAGAGCTTAATTCCGTTTCCTCGATAACATGTAATGCCTTTTTAGTTTTCAGTTATTGTAAAACAGGTTCCTGATTCAATCTTGTTTTTGGAACAATAATAGAATTGAATTTTAATGGTATCAAATCGGCAGTGAAAATGATCAATATCATTTTACTGTCGTAAACTCAGCGATCCATTCATAGTGCTTGCATTCATTGAAACGACAAATCACATGTCGAAGGGTTTATTCACAAAGAAAAAAAAATTGATCTTTATTTGGTTGTCGCTGTGGGGATTAATAATTCGGCATATTGAATAGTACCATTTTTATTGTTATTGCAACCGACTGGTCGTGTATTGTATAAAGAAGGGTGAATTCCATTTCTTTGTCACCGCCAGCGTATTCGATATAACGCTTAGGGTGAGACAAACAGGGTTGTATAACTTCAAGATATGTTGTTCACTTTTTATGTGTTTTTGTTGCATAATAAGGTAGTAACATAATACCTGTTCCCCTCTAAAAATTTTACCGGGACTTTTATACCCTGAACGAAGTTGAGTAAGCTGTAAATCTTGTTTTATCTTACTTCAGTGATCATAGAAAATATTCTCCCCTATGTACCTACTCCAAGTTATCCAAGCCTGGTTAAGTGGCTCTTATATTTTCCGCACTTGAGTATTGTTGTAAAAAGCTGTGGAAAGGGGAGGGTCGGATCTGATTATTCATTTTAACTTTCATTCATTGTTTTTTGTGTCGTATTTTACACGTGGCTTTTACAAGCAAATGACATTGTGATTGTGGACGATATTCGTAGTGGAATAGACTTAGAACATTATTAGAATTTGTTACAGAAAAACGAAGTCACTAATGCCAGCAGACCTGATAATGTACATGTATAATCCGTCTAAATTCAATTCGACTAATTTTTGGGGGAAAACAAAAATAAAACCCAACACAGTATTTTTATTTTTGCTTTACTTCACTTACTTCACTTCAAATCAACTCAAACAAATAAATCAGTATTTATTTTTATTAATTTCTAGATGCAACAGGCACAGGAAGATTGCATAGGAAATAATGGTTTACACTGAAAAAAATAGGTACAGTCAGAAACGGAAACGTAGACCTTACAAGGCTTGAGTGCAGTTCAAGAACTATTCTTACTCATCCTACACTCCTGTGGTGATCTGCGGTCGGCTGCCTGCGGCTGTGAGGAGGTTGAGCGTGTGGAGCAGTATTGCTACTTAGGAGTGACAATCGATCACAAATTGAGTTGGTCTCCGCACATTGTTAATGTCAAACGGAGGTTAAGAAAATTATTGTACGCCTTATCGCAGCTTGCATGTGTGCTGGCTGTGGATCAGTGCGGGAGTGTGTATTTTGCGTTTGTGCAGTCGCTGCTTCAGTACGGAATAGTAGCGTGGGGCGGTGCCTCGGCCGCTGTTCTTGAGCCTCTGGCCGTCACTCAGAGAGCGCTTATGAAAATCATACTAAAGAAACCTGTCAGATATTCGTCAGAACAGCTATATTCCGACTTCCAGGTTCTGGATATCCGCCAGCTTCACTTAAAAACTTTCCTCACTTTCATAAAAACAAATAGAACAAATATCTTTACAAATCTACAACATGATTATCCAACTAGGCACCGAATCAATTATGGTTATAACTTTCCAAGGACAACCTTAACTTCTTTAAATAGTAACCCCTTTCTACTTGCTCATTTGATATATCGTAACCTACCGCAAACAATCATAGATGCAGAGAGACTTGGTGCTGCAGCCTATAAAAAGAGAGTCAGTATCTGGCTCCGCTCAATTGGCCGTGTGGCCGCCGCAGCGCTGCTGCAATCGCCATACAGGTGACAAAAAAAATTGAACCAAATCTATCATATATGTATATATATATATATATATATATATATAATCATATATATATGGGCTATTTATTATTATTATTTTTCATGTTTTTTTTTCGAAACCAATTTAAAATTTTTTCTCCAATTCAGCACTTACACTCTACTGCGGTGGTTGTGAGATCGTGGTCCGAGTCCACCTTGTCCCTCCTCAGACTTCTTTTTATATTCTTCTTTTTTCTCCTATACTCATTTTCTAGATTTCTCTAACTGCTATTCTGGTTGCCATTTCATTAGTAATTTTATAGTTGGCAAAAGATGAAAATTCTGAATCGGATACTTGAGTTGAGAGAATTTGTCTATCTCAATTAATTTTTAATCAACTTCAAATTGTATTTCTTCTTTATTACTTATCTAATATTATGTTAGCAATTTAAATTGTTTACAACATTATTATACCACCTGTAGATGTGGACTCTTTCCCCGCTCACGGATCAGTAGTCCATGCGGGGAAATAATTATTCCACATGTATTGTCAATTTATTATGTTATATTGTTGCTTATTTGGAATAAAGAAATTGAATTGAATTGAATTGAATTATTTATCAAAATACAAAAAAAGTACCTGAGATTCAGCTCACATATTAAATCTACTGGAAAGCAGTAGGCTACATAACAACTTTTCCTGAAAAAGCTCCTAGACCTCTCTCTCACGCTCTCTCTCTCTCTCTCTCTCTGTTTCTGTTTAAAATGCGAGTCACTCTCTATCATACCCGTGGGAAGTTAATTTACCATTGTTTGTTCTGTACATCTCAGAGATATCCTTATCTATTGAGTTTCTCAACTACATTATGCTTATCTTCTCATCACTGATGTATTGGCATGTCGTTCTCTACAACTACAAATAATGATGTCAACGAGATTTTGTGTTATGTAATCCGTTGTTTTGTAAGTGCTTTTTCAAATAGACTGTCTGTTGCCATTGCTGTCGGAACATTCCCATCAGGTTATTCAGTTGGTTTGTACTGATTTAAATGTTTGTACAAGACAATAATTACCGCTTACGCAACAAAGCTGTAATATTCGCTTTTGTGAGTATGCTTTTGTTGAAGCTCACTATAAAACGCAGTCACTTCTGGTTTGTTTTAAACTAAAGTACATATTCACTATCTGGTCATCAGTCCTTCATAGTGGTTGTATGATTCATGTCTCTGAATTTGATATTCATAAATCAGTAACCACTTGATTCATAAAACACAATTTAATAAATGGAAGTGATCATAAATGATTCACTGAACGTCATCATCATCTTCATCTTTTAGCCCACTACGTATCCAATGTATATATATATTTTTTTGAGGGTGATGCCCACATGGGCTTTTGGGCCTGGATGATGATGGGAAGGATGATGATGAGAGATGAATGGACCTACTGCTTTAGGTGGGTTCCGAACCACCGGGAAGCGATTATTGAGGCTCATAAATTGAATTCAGAGGAACCGGTTACCAGTACAACGGTGCTGGCAGAGGCGAGTCGCTTATCTAATCTCACCGATTAGACGCTCTCTGCCACTGGGACAAACCGCTTCCCAAACACCCTTCCTTACAATACTTGGATTTTTTCAGTTCTCAACAAATATATTGTCACAAAAACTGGCGATTGATTTAATAGTACAAAGCAATTTCTTATTTTCAAGATTTATACTGCAGTCCTGTTATTGTTTCAGGTTCTTTGACCATCCCCGTATGGTAACTACTAAAATTCTGTTCCTGTTCCTTGAAAAGTGTGATATTTTTCTAGAATTATTTATTCCAAAATTTGAAAATGTAGAGAAACAGGAAAACATGATTAGGGATGCTTAGACCATGTTGAAACTGTAACAGGGTGTCTAGCAGTCGGGAAAATCGGGAAAGTCGGGAATTAGTCTGGAAATGAAATATGGTCGGGAAAAGTCGGGAATTAGTCTGGAATTTGAAGTCAAGTCAGGAAAATTCATAGATTATAAAAGTTGTTCATTTTTTCCATATTGAGTTATTTTCATATTAGTACGGGAGCAAGTGTCATTCCGTGGGCGTTTCGAGTAAAGAACTTGGAAGTGGTATCAATCTCTTCGTTTTGACCTGGAGAAAAAGAATATCGGTGGTCATAAGCTCTCCGAGGGGTGCGTCACCTGTAATTCAAGATGGCGTCCGAGAATTTCAGAGTTTCACTGTTTCGGCCATAACTCAGCCATTTTTTAAGATATTCTTTCAATTTTTCTCTCAAATTGTTCCTTATAAAATTTTCTAGAGGTGCTATACAAAACATATCTCCCAAAACATATAAATAATAAGTTATAAATTTTCTAATATGGAAAATTATCGAATTCACTTTGAGAATTTTTGTTTTTCTGTCTAGTTTTTTTCATGCATCAGAGAGACAAAAATGTTAAATCTATAAGTTGTAGATCTATTTTTTAGCTCCACAACCATGTGATTATGAACGCTTTTGCTGCCTCGATGAAGGGTACAGCGAGACCCAAAGAGGGGCTTGCACGTGGTAAGGCAACTTACATGTTATATAAAAACTATTTTCCTTCATGTCTCAATGGTATCAATCAAATGGTATCACCAAATGGTATCAATCTCAATTTTTTTCTCTTTATATTCAGAATATCTATAATTATGAACTAAAAAATGCTTGTCATCTCGAGAAAACAAAAGATGGCGACCATTAAATGCCGATTTTCGTTATATTGTTAACCATCATTGCTGAAGCTCTATACATCATTAGCGTACCAACAAGCTTTCTAATATATCATTAGAAAGCTGAAACATTTCTCTATTCAATGCATTTCTCACATTTGATTTTTCTAGTTGGACAATGAATTTATTAGAGTTAACGTAAGATTTGGCATGTTATAGAATTTTACTCATCTTTAAAACAATCTGAACTTATCTATTATGGGTCTTGAACACATTTCTCTTGTATAAATATCGTAGAACTGTTCATGAACAACATTTTGAGAGAAGAAAACTTGAAATATCACAAAAAAATATCAAATGGTTAACAATATAACGAAAAACAATTTGAGAGAAAAATTGAAAGGATATCTTAAAAAATGGCTGAGTTATGGCCGAAACAGTGAAACTCTAAAATTCTCGGACGCCATCTTGAATTACAGGTGACGCACCCCTCGGAGAGCTTATGACCACCGATATTCTTTTTCTCCAGGTCAAAACGAAGAGATTGATACCACTTCCAAAGTTCTTTACTCGATAGGCTCACGGGAAGCCTTTTTTGTAACACTTGCCCCCGTACTATATTGGGCGGGCCTGAACAATTGGGTTTGGTATCAAATATCAATATTTTGTAAATGAACCGATATCCGATATTTTTGACGTTGATGGCCAGACACTAGAGCGAACGTAGTGGGGAGGGGACGGTTCAGTGTTTCCACTTTGTTTCTTCGATATTTCCCTAGCTAGTGCTAAACCATATTAGTACTGTGTACGGTGTTATTAGTAAAAAAAGGAGGCTTAACAACAACATCCAAAGAGAAAGAACGATTCCTACGCAAACTTGTTCTATAAGTTACAACCCCCTTATTGTTTGGTAAAAAGTTACAACCTTTTGTTGAGCGTCGGGTCTTGGTGGTGAGGGAGGGGGGGGGTTGAAAGATGCAAAAGTTCGGTTTTTCGTGACTTGGTGCCAAACCAAGCGTCGGACGAAAAAGTTTCATGAATGGGTTTTCTAGAGAATAAAATTTGGAAGAGATAGAGACCGATTACAACTCTGTATCGTCAACCGTTTACAAGTTACATTTTTTTTAAACTCCATAATTTTTTCACAGGAATTATTCCGTTACTTTGAAAGTTTGTAACTTCGAAATGGAAACACTTGCATACGAATTGCAAAATCCCTCTCGGCAAAATTCATTTCTCTTCAATTTGACACTTGAGACATAATTTTTGTAGCATATAGAACAAGTTGGCTTAGGAATCGTCCTTTCTCTTTGGATGTTGAGGTTCGAGTCTAATTGCACCGTACTATACAGGGTGTTTCAGGAGGAATGTGTAATACTTCTCAGGCTGATTCCTCACACCAAGTGGACAAAAAAGTCTTATGGGACCAACCCCCAAAAACGCTTTTTTACCGAGATAACAATGGCGGAAAATTGAGATTTTTCAGAAAATAATTTTTCTAATTTTCTAGAGGCTTTATAATGGGGTTCTAAAATAAGCAATTCCTATGTAAAATTAGCTGAGAAATCCAATGAAACCATTTTGAAGTTAGTAACTTTATCGGTTACTAATATAATGTTAAAAATGTGCTAAAAACACAATTTTTCAACAATAGGGGTTATAACTGAATAAGGAATTATAAATTTGTATTTTTTATTAATGAAAATTGAAGAGAGTCGGATTCTAAAGAAAAAGTTGAATGACAGCGATT
This sequence comes from Sogatella furcifera, assembly GCA_017141385.1. NCBI lineage: Eukaryota > Metazoa > Arthropoda > Insecta > Hemiptera > Delphacidae > Sogatella > Sogatella furcifera. Next base: position 30,779,333 of record CM029546.1, read on the forward strand.
GTGTAAATCTTACCCAAATCTCAGAAATAGCGATCAAAAATCGCAAAATTGACAAAACAGCACAAGTTATAATTTTGTGTTTAGTAGCGATTTTCCGATTTTTGATCGCTATTTCTGAGATTTGGGTAAGATTTACGCAATCGCTGCCATTTAACTTTTTCTTTAAAATCCGACTCTCTTCAACTTCCATTTATAAAAAATACAAATTTATAATTCCTTATCCAGTTGTAACCCTTATTGTTGAAAAATTGCGTTTTTTAACATATTTTTCAATTATCTCAGTAAACGTTAAAGTTAGAAACTTCAGCTAAACTTTAGCTAATTTTACATAGGAATTGCTTATTTTAGAACCTCAGTAAAACCTCTTAAAAATTAGAAAAATTAATATTTTTTGAAAAATCTCAATTTTTCGCCATTGTTATCTCGGTAAGAAAGCGTTTTTGGTGGTTGGTCCCATGGAACTTTTTTGTCTACTTGGTGTAAGGAATCAGCCTGAGAAGTATTGCACATTCCTCCTGAAACATTCTGTATATAAACATAAAAATGTTATTTGTATGTTTTTTTTGTATCCTATTATATTAAGCGAGTAATTTCTGTATGTATGTATGTATGTATGTATGTATGTATGTGAAACCACGGATCTAGAAACGGCTCTAACGATTTTCTTGAAATTTGAAATGTAATATAACCGTGATGGAAAAATAATATTGCACCAGGTCACATGTCTGGGAAAACTCTCTGGCAGGATTAATAAAAGAATAAAATATTCCTTATTCCCAAGTACTGCATATATCCCAAGTACAGCATAATCCCAAGTACTGCATATAATGGCTGTTATCGTTAGCTGACCAACGCTATCCAGCTGGAGTGAATGGAGTTACATTCAAGACTATAACACATGTTCATGACTGTCAAAAAATTGTGAGAGGTGATCATATCAATTTTAAATTTATTTTTTACAAGGAGGTTTCTTGATTTTTTACAATAACATATTTATGTAATTCAACAGTTCGGCCGCAGCTTCAGAGCAAAGCTCGGTACCAGATATTATATTAAAATATACCCTATTTTAAGACATGGGGTGGTATTTTTTAGACATAAAATCATTAGATGATAGAATCATATGCTATATAACGAGTTGCAACGTTTAAAAACTTATTGAGAAACTACAACTTTGTCTCGAAAAAAGTCGGGAAAAAGTCTTGAATTTCATTCATGCAAATTGCTAGACACCCTGTTAAGATTTCTTTCTTATAAAGTGGAAGCGTTGATTTATACAGGGTCCGGCAGAAAAACCTCTCCTGTAAGGGAGACTAATAAAACCAAAACCAAGTAAGGTAGGACATTCTTATTTATACCAATGAAAAGTACACATTCTGTCATTTTCAAAAGTTCCATTAGTTTTTAATTTTTAAATTAAACATCCCTTAAATGATGGCTTCCTTCACTGTTAATACACTGGAGTCTCTCCCTGAAGTTATTCATTACTCTTCGAGTCATTTCCGTTGGAATAGCTTGAACCTCTTGAGTAATTGCTTCTTTAGGGGCTCATAAAGATTGTGGACGTTATTAATGAATAGGGGGTTTTTAAATAGCCCCAAAGAAAAAAAATCACAGAGCGTTAAGTCCGGCGATTGTGGTGGTCAGCCAATGTCACCACGCAACGAGATCACATGTCCAGGAAACGATTATGTAGCGATTCGAACGAGTAGCGATTCGACCAATGCCCAAATGAGTAGTGTTTCCCCCAATGGGTTTTCACGCTCCTGTGAGCATTACAAACGAGTAGTCTTTCAACCGATTTCTACCTGACTCTAGACACCCTTCATTGTCAGAGAAAGCTCAGATATAGGCAGAAGTTGAATAAACTGAAAATAAATAAATGTGTAACTAAGAATAGAAATTATGAATGAATGAGACAATGAGTCTAAAAAGTTCCCATAATAACAACAAAAGATCGGAGTTGTCTTCCTTCCTTTAGAGACCCTTCTCTTATTGGTTAATCAACAGGGTATTCCCAGTTTCTAGAAAAACCCGGAAATCACTATGAAATTGTCATCGCAATGTATCAGGAGTCATGGAACATATTTTATAGTGGTCAGTTGTAAAAGTTCCACTGAGCGTGCAACATTAGTACGGTGCAATTAGACTGGAACCTCAACATCCAAAGAGAAAGGACGATTCCTACGCCAACTTGTTCTATGCAACCCCTTTATTGTTTGGTAAAAAGTTACACCCTTATGAGCTTCGGGTTTTGGGGGGGTGAAAGGTGCAAAATTTCAGTTTTTCGTGAATTGTAGCCGAACCAAGCGTCGGACGAAAAAATTCAAGGCATGTTTTTTCTAGAGAACAAAATTTGGAAGAGATTGAGACCAATCACAACCCTGTATCATCAACCGTTTCCAAGTTACAATTTTTTGAAAACTCCATATTTTTTTCACAGGAATTATTCTGTTATTTTAAAAGTTTGTAACTTTGAATTGGAAACACTTGCATCCGTATTTCAAAATCCTATGTGAATACTATGAGGTTACTATGAGAATAGCGAAACCTTCGACATAAGAAAGTACACAACCGGTTTCTATCACACTTTTTCTGATAAATTCGCTCATGTTATATTGAAATAACATATAATTATACTAATTATTGTTAATAATTGTTATTAATAATTGTAATTATTGTTAATTATTGTAATAACAATAATTATATTGAAATTTTTCCAACAATAAGCATTGAACAAGTAATTTTAATATACCATCTTTTAGAGGATAAATCACTCTACATTTCTAGACCAAGCGCATAACTCTACCGCCAATAGTTACCGAGTTACAATAGAATGAATTATGTGTAACTTTTTAACAATTGAAAACGCTGATTTTCCAACAATTTTATCATGAGGAATTCATTGTAGAATCATGATGAATCCTATATGATATTAAAGATCACATTTTTTTCTACAATTTGAGACCAAATTCATATTTTTTGAACAATTATTTAATGAGCTACGTATATTTTTAAAACCAATCGTCGTCTTCTTCAGCTCAGTGAAGCGTTTCAATGTATCATTCATAGTGTAAGGAGCGCCTCTCAGAGTGAGCTCTGAGCTCGACAGTTGGTTTGAAAAATGGATCTAGCTAATTGTGTAATTGTTAAAAAAATGTGAATTTGGTCTCAAATTGTAGAGAAAAATGTACTCTTTGATACTATATATGATTCGCTGAATTTCTTGAATAAAACTTTGATGAAAACATTGCTGTAAAATCAGCTATTTCAATTTTTACTTATTTTTAATGATGTATTCATCTGTAACTTTGTAACTAATGAAGGTAGAGTGATGTTCTTGGTCTGAAAATGTGGAGAATTTTGCCCTACATAATGATTATAGATTTAGAAGCCAATCCAAATATTTTTAGTATTTTTTTTGTATGATAAAATGTAATTTTAGGGGATTTTGGGGATGTAAGGGTTTTTTTAAAATCGCTGTAGCACATGAACCACTGAACATTGAAGTGTGAATTTGGTCTCAAATTAAAGAGAAATGAATTTCGCCGAGAGGGATTTTGAAATACGGATGCAAGTGTTTCCAATTCAAAGTTACAAACTTTTAAAGTAACGGAATAATTCCTGAGAAAAAAAATATGGAGTTTTCAAAAAATTGTAACTTGGAAACGGTTGATGGTACAGGGTTGTGATTGGTCTCAATCTCTTCCAAATTTTGTTCTCTAGAAAAAACATGCATGGAATTTTTTCGTCCGACGCTTGGTTCGGCTACAATTCATGAAAAACTGAAATTTTGCACCTTTCAAACCCCCCCCCCCTCCATCAAAAACCCGACGCTCATAAGGGTGTAACTTTTTTACCAAAGAATAAAGGGGTTGTATAGAACAAGTTGGCGTAGGAATCGTCTTTTTTCTTTGGATGTCGAGGTTCGGTCTTTTTTCGAACTAATTGCACCGTACTAACATGGAACTATTCACCACGAAAAGAGGGAAACCGTGTTTGATTAATGAAGGATATAGGTACTATAAAAAAATTAATTAAAAAGTGGGGAAATGAAATGTGTATGCATAAAAGAAAAATGCAATGGGAAAGTGTTTACTAGGGATGAAGAAGTGACAAAACAATTAGAACATTCTTGCATACCAGATGTAGCAGAAATCGATGTTTTCCGTGCAGTTGAGAAGACGAAAAAACGTGCCTGTGAAGACTGACACGTCAATCTCCAAGTTAAGATTTTATTTGAATAAGACCGTTTTTACGCCGATGGAATGGCCGATAGGAATCATGATATATTCCTATGTATGCTACAATATTAAACATTTGAAAATAATAGGCAAGTGAAGATGAGCCCTACTGTGTGATTTGATGAACAAAGCAAATAAGTTTGAATAGAATTTGCAGGCGAGCAATAGTCAAATCAATCTAATAATGGTAAGGATAAAGTGCGTTGTGGAAAATAATAATTGAGGATATAAAATCTATTGTTGACAACTTCGGGGATTCCCTTCGGAAAGATTAGAACTAAGCTGATTCCCATTCAGTAATTGAAGTGTATTATTTTTAGCGTGTGAATGACAGTGGAGTGATTTGTAAGCTAAGTCATTGTTACAGATATATCTATAGTCAATGCTTGAAGTTCTATTATTTTCTTCCTGAACGTTTCTAATAATAATAATAAACATAATTCTATTATGTGGGCCTGTCATGTCAATGCAGATATTCTTCTTTTTGTTATTTGGACGAATCACTACTCTTTCAGGTATACGGTCCCAAACTACCTGACCAAATTGGCGGAAACTTTACTCGTTTGAAAAGTTACTTGTCCTAAACTTTACGACACCCAGGAAACATTTCTTCCACCAATGCCAGTGACTGCCGCGCTGTGTGGGCTGTAGCATCATTTTGCTGGAACCACACGTTCTCTATTCCACCAAAAAGCTCCCTTTGTTTCGAAAAATTCGCGGAGCATCGCACAATAGCGTTCACTGTTGACGGTTAAATTCCTGTCATTTTCTTCGAAAACCGAATCGATTAAGGTCCGATCATTTTGGAATTGTAAACAGCACATGATACTGTTACTTTAGGGCTATTTAGTGGCCGTTGATGAAGTTCTTGGGAGTTGTGTTCACCACAGTACCTGCAATTTTGGCAATGCGCTGTTCCGGAAAGGTGAAAGTGTGCTTCATCAGAAAAAAATCACAACATCTTCAATTCGCCATTTTTAATAAAATCTTCCACCTTCCACTACGAACGCGCGATGTTTACCAGACTACCCCATGTCGTACACTGAAAGCGGCTCGTATGCAGCTACTCAAGAACGCGGCCTCCACCACTCTGCTCCTTCTACTGTCCGCATCACGTTACTTTGTAATAGGAGAGTTTTTTCTGCCGGACTCTGTATTACACAGCTAGTCTGTCCAAGCAAATAAGACATTCTGATGGGGAAATGACTCCAGCCTGGTCAATATTGGTTAAAAAATGAAAAAATTTGATCTTAACTTGTAGATTACTGTAGAATGTCTCCTTTAATTAAAAATCTGATTTATATTCAATGAACCAGTATTGACCGAGCTGGAGTCATTTTTTCATGTTGCCAGAATTTCTTCTTTGCTTGGACAGACTATGATTGTTTTCAACTTGCATATAGCGCCGTTACTATGACATGACATTCGAAAGGGGGCTGGGTATGGATTGGAAAAGTGATTTCAATTTTCTGGGAGATTACTGTATTTTCACTTCTCTCGATTACGAAATTATTCCAATACTTTGAACTAAATTGATGATGCATGTACTTCAATTAATTAAATAATTCATATTCCATATTATCCATATTCATTTACATTTATTTCAGTACAAAATGATACAACCTCAGTGGAAAAGAGAAACAGGCTATTGCCTAAAACTTCTCAATTTCCTAAATTTAGTTGAATTAAAATATAGTCAAAAAATTTCATTTTCAGCCAAAGGTTTCCACTCCAGGGAAGATAATCCAGAAGTAAGAAATAATAAATTTTGAGTTTAGAAAGGTTGATTTCAAGCCAAATAAGACAAAATAATTCCAAAGTTTCATTAATATATTGAAATGAATAAATAAATTAATATTGATATTTCTATAATCTTATAATGAACAAGTTTGTAGATACATCTCCTGGAGAATTGAATTCTGATTATGTTCATGAATAACGGCGGTTCATGTGGTGCTCCAAGAAATTTATAAAAATCACATTGTTCTTATGAGATAAGATTTTTCTGTTCGGCGAAATGGCACATTACTACCTCGCACTCTCATGTTGACAAAATAGTATCTCTTATCAATGTTCTATCAATTTCTCCTTTTTCAAATGACACCCTGATCCTCTATGCTTTCTTGAACTACTTTACGAGTACTGTAGTTCTCTACAAACCGAAAAGATCCATGCGACTCAATCAGGATAGTGAATCTTTTTCTTCGTAAGGTTGGATGGATGAATTTTTGCAATTTCATGAGGATAAATATGTTTGAATTTATTTATTTTTATTGCATCCACTAACCACCCCATGAAGTGGTTAGGGATAAAGGATTTGTCAGTTTGTTATTAATAAAACATAAAATGTTATCATCTATATACTTGAACCTCCATCTTGAGGTTTGTAATAATATCTATATTCCTCCACTGAGTAGGCACAAATGGACAGCAGCTTATATCAAGTAAAACTCTGAAAACCTTCCCTGAAGTTTCTTCTATGCGAGAGGGCAATAAGTTATACATCCGGATACCTGAACTTCTTACACCTCGCTCATACATAGCACTTTGATGTGCTCTCTCAAATTATTCTTGAATCTAGTTGAATATTGATAAAATGTTCCACCTTTATGGCTTTATTCAATTCGTTTATGTTTCCTTTCAAAGCAGATTATTTATTAAATATATTGGCTTGGGAGTGGGAGAATACCAAGTGCTTTGAAGTAGGGCCGACAACTTGTTCTAATTGTTCTATCATCACCCTCAATGCCCACTTCTGCAATCTGATCACTTTCACTAAACTACTAGAACTTCCCCAAGAAATGATACCATAATTTAAAAGGGAGTGAAACAAAGCGAAATATACACTTTTCATCAAATCCATACAAGCTTAAAAATGTCTTGTTCTTTGTAGTTCTTGCTCTGTTACTAATTTCTATTCCCAGCTGTATTATAGAAATCTCTATACCCTCCATAGAATCAAACGCGATTGAAGAAGCAGGCAAACAGCGAGTTTTATTGAAAAGAACAAGAAATCTTCTCTGTAAATAAAAAGGAAAGATCGTCCTGGTTCTTTGCGCTTGAACACTTTTCTCCTTTTGTCGTTTTCTGCCGCTCACTTCTTTTCCACAGCTATAGAATTTTGTAGGTAGCACTGCTTTTTAACGTCTTTGAGATTGTGGAGAAGATGGAAACACTTCTAGGACGTGCTTGAAAAGCTCGGAAGAAAAACAAGAATGCTGAAAGTACTCTGTGCTTTTAGAGAAAAAGCCCTCCCTCATACACATATACTTCCATCGGATTTCTTCCAACATTTTCCTCACAACTTTTTTGCTTTCAGTCTTTCATATTCTTTTCTTCTACTTTTCATGCTCTCTCGTCTCTGATATTACATTTGGCTTACGCCTGACTTTTTGTCGCATAATATTTTTGTGGTTTCCAATCATTTTGCTTCGATCTATTTTGCTCAAGATGGAAAGGATCGTTCTGCTGAGTCGATGGAAGTTTTTCTTTTGATTTGAAATGGAAAATACATAGGATTGGCGTAAAAACTAAAAACATATATTATTTCCTGATCATCACAAATGTTCAGAATGTCATTCAGACAACCCAGAGAATATGTGCACAGTTCAGATATTTTTGTCTGGAACCACTTGATAGTTCACATTGTAGGAAGATGTGCTCCGAAGTTTCTTTTAATTTGAAGTTCCCATACCTTAGACAAGGCACTTGCAGGTTGATTGTATACTTGCCAGGATTGAGGTGGATAAAGATGATCTTGGCTTGCATCGAAATTCTAAGCTGGCCGAACAATCTGTTTTTTTGCTGAAGTAAGTTGGATTAATGCTTGGATTAAAACGCGTCGAAGGGCCCTTAAAGGCCATTTAAGGCGTTGAATGCTTGTGGATCTTCCACTTCACAATATTTGTCACCACAATGTGAGAGCTTATGAATTTTCTTTTCATGTAGGATATTCTAAACAATCCAAAAGTTTGTGCTGAATCTACTATTCTGTCAACTTTGAACTCGAATGTTGATGAAATAATTTATAGACACTGGGTGAACTCATCCCTCTCTAGAGTAAAGATGAGATTTTGAAAAATAGATAAGGCTATATCTATATTGATTACCATATTTGCTTTTCACATCCTGGTATCTTATATTTTAATATTGTAAGTGGGGGCAGTCATCACAAGGGTACAAGGGTACATCACAGTCACATTATAAGATAGGGAGGAATCTGAACCTCAATTAAGATTTTTAGAAAAGCATAAAAGATATATTGAGAGAAGATGTGATGAAATGCAATGTAAAGCAGACAGAATATGCAGGGAGTAAAAATTAATTTTGTGTGTGGCCTATAAACCTTGAGTTATATTCTGATCAAAGATAATATAGAGGAGCAAGGAGCAAGAGGAAATCACTGTAATGCTCTATAATCGATTTTGTTCGAAGCTGATAAAAATAATTGAACGAATTTGGTGCAAAATCTTCCATTTTTTCAATTGTGTTCGGTACTTTTTTAACTAGGCTACTAGTACAACCAGCTCTGCCATGTTGTAAATTTATTCAGTGGTGAATAATGTTGTATTTTATTTCTATTTTTTAATGAGAGTTTATGATTCCATAAGAGACAAATTCCTCATATTGTGAATCAATTGAAACTATTGGCTACCTCTCAACATATAGAAGGATCAAAATGATCTATGAAGTTCAACAATACATTCAAGATGCTTGTCCAGAATGTTATAGGAAGAATTTCCAAGGTAAAGCGCACTTGTGTGTGGCATTCAGAGCTTCAGTATCATTATGAAACATGCTTGAGTTCTCTGCAAAAATGTTGGGCTTTGGAGAGAAGCAAGTTTATTTAAATTGCTTCAGTAATTCGGATGACATCTGTAGAGATTATTGGCAAGTACAGGGCTATTAAAAAACATTTTGGGTCAGTAATTAGAACACCAAAATTGAATAAGAACGAATTAGAAAATATAATTATATTCGATTAGACAACTGGATATTCGTATTAAAGCTCCAAAGCCGAAGCCAGTATAAGTAGGGATTTTGAAGAACGGTAACCATAGCAGAGTTGAAACCAATAACACTGAATAATGAAAAGATTAACTTATCAAAATCAAATAAATGTGTTCTTGCCTCTTGGCAGTGCAGCAGCGGCATAAAATTTTGCCAGTTCAAGTAATGACAGCAAGTAATTCAAATTATTTCCCAACAATGTTTTTGATGGATCAGTATCACTTCCCAAGTTTTTCTTTGATTCATGCATGATGTAGTGCTTGCAAGGCATTCAAGTGCTAGAGGTTACTAAAGTTTTAGAGTTGAGTTGAATATTATATTCATCAAAATATTAGAAATTAGCTGACTATTGAGCACAGATAAGACAACCGCAAAGCATAATGAATGATTTCCTTTTTATAAGTTAAGGATTGAAGCCATTCATAAACTTGGAAGACGATAACTTAACTAATGAAGAAAAACTTAGCGTATTGTCCACAGGTACAATACAAGGCACTCAGCCTCCCTATCAGTAGCTGCTCATAGAACCACCATGTTTGAAAAATCACCGCAATATGTGGGCCCAAAAATATATAATAGGATCCCTCAGGATATAAGAAACATGGCGGATGTACAAAAAGTCAGAATATTGTTGAAGAGGCTGTTGCTTGAAAGGTTTTACTATTCTGTGGATGAGTTTCTGCAGGAGTAATCTCTTGCATGTTTCTTGTCTTTGTCTCAACCTAGGCACCTATTTACACGTTCCTTTATTCGACTACATTTTTCTATTTTTTATTTACTTATGTAACTTGTATTATATTATGTTATCATTTTTATTTGTATTAAGAACCATTCCTAAGGTTTATATTATTTTTACTCAACCTCTGTCTGATAAACAGATGTTCAGGATGTATATTATAAAATTGAATTGAAAAATTTATGGAATAGATATTTAATTCAATTAATAAATTGAATTGAATTGAAAAAAATTATTAGAGTACTTGATTGAAAATGTCTCTTACTGACAACACGACTCCAGTTCCCTAGAACACAGTAAAGTACTGTACTTCACTCAACATAGACATCATTATTTTGTGAAGTCAAATTATTAATGAAGTCAATCCAATCAGGTTGATGACTGAAAAGGAAAAATTATGGGAACAACACGTTGTATTTAAGAAGTTATTGGTCTGTCTGACAAGTGCATGGTCGTTTAAAAACATTGCAGAATATTGTCAGTGCATTAAAGCTTTCATGTTTTCAATTAAAATGCACTTATCAGCTAAACCGATATTCTATCAAAAATGTTCTTATTTCTAATAATGATAATAATAATAATAATATATTCATCCGTAACTTTTTCCTTTTGATTTTCAGGTACTTGTTGTAATAATATGAATGATGTGATTTTGTTGAATGGTTTGTGATGATAGGCTAAGTATTGTTGTTGTTTTGGTTACAGGGTGGAATAAGATGGTGTTTGTTGGTGGGGGGTGCGGGCCGGGGCACCCCTCAGCAGAGTGCGGTGGTGGGTGCTGCCGCATTCGCGTGGGATGGCTGGGCCAATGAGAGATCCGCTGGACACCGGCCACCGGACAAAGGTGGCAGTGGGGGCAGCAGCAGCGGCAGCCACGGCTCAGCTCAAGCCAGACTCGGCCAACTTCGAGTACGATGACAACGAGTGGGACATTGGCATCGGCGACCTCATCATCGACCTCGATGCGGATATAGAGAAGACCAACACCACCAGCACTAGCATCAGCAGTACCAGTAGCAGCAGCAACACTAGCACCACGCCGACCCAGCAGCAGCAGGCGGGGGGTGGAGGAGGAGGAGGCGGGAGTGCGGCTATGGCCTCTACCACTGCCGGCGAAGCAAGGACGCCCGGAGTGGCCGCATCAGCGGCGGCGGCAGGAGGCGGAAAGGGAGCGGCAGCGGCGGCAGCTGCAGCGGCCAAGTTGGCCGTCGAGCACTCGGCCACCGTTGATAAGGGCCTCAAGATGAAGATAAAGCGCACCAAGCCTGGCACCAAGACATCCGAGGCCAAGCACGAGATTGTCAAGCCGGGCGAACTGAATGGCGGAGGCCTAGACCCCAGCCAACCAGCCAAGCCAGCAGGCCAAGTGGCCACGCCACTGGTAGCTGGCAACGGCACCACCACCACCACCACTGCGTCGGCCGCCAACAAGCGTGGCTCCAGTGGTCATCGGCGCAGCGATAAGACGCGCGACAAGCCCAAGCCACAGGCGCAGCCGCAGCCGCCACCCGTGGTCACACCGCCACTGGCAGCCACGGCCACGGCCACGACGACGGTGGCCGCTGCCACACCCACCACACCTGACGCCGTCAACGGCCTCGTCAGGGTCGTCTTCCCCGCCCCCGGGCCCGGGCCGCCTCCTAGCGCGCCACCGCCTTCCTGCTCGCCCCCGCCCTCCTCACCACCACCAGCCTCTGCCGCACCGCCCACTGCCGCCGAGGCGCCTTCGCCCCCCTCGCCCGCCGCCTCTCCTCCGCCCAACAAAAAGTCCCGATTGTCGCCAGCTGTCTCTGAAACTAAGGTAGGACCCACCGCATTTTATGTTTTGCATGTCACCTGTACACTGTGCACAACCTCAGAATGAATACGTTTGTGAGTTCAATTTCGTTGAAGATGTTTCATGGAGATCGCATATCGACTTCTCTGTGAAAATTGTGATATACGATATCCTTGAAATATCCTTGGTCAGGAATTGAGCTGACAAATGTAATAACAACCAGGGGAAAATTTTATGATCTATGGTGTATTCAATATGAAGTATCTTTTGTGAATGTACAAAGAATTAATGAATAGTAGAACAATAATTAGCAAAAATAATTATACAGTAGAACTTGATCGGCAAATCTTTCTAACACCAGATCACCAGAGAAATAGTAGAATGGGGATTTTGGACAGGGAAAGTTGAAAAAAACTGAACTGTCGATCATGAGAGTGAACGAGTCATCCATTTTACTTGTGGTACAGTGCATTAGATTTACAGTACAGTACATGAATAATAACAGTTCATTGTATTGTATTCAACCATTGTACATTGCATATTATTTGTACTTGGCACTTGTACATTGCATTATACTATTTACAGTGTTCATATTTTTTGTTGAGTAACAAGGAGATTCTGGAATGAGAATTGGTTGAATACAGTATATAAATCAAATTATAACAGTATATAAATCCCTTACAAAAGAATGGTTCCATGTAAAATTTTCAATCGTTTGAATAAAATAATTATTGTTGTATATTTTAATAGATAAATCAATTTTTACATAAAACGATAAATAGATGAAACAATGGTTAACTTGAGAAAATTTCTCATCTTTTCATGATAATTTCCATTTCCTAATAATTGTATTCAGGGCCGGATTTAGGATCTGTGGGCCCCTAGGCTCAGCTTGTGGTGCGGGCCCCGATGGGGGGATCTGGGGGGTGTGCCCTCTCAGCTAAGCTAATTTTGTGAAAATTTACTTTTAAATTGCGTTTTAGATGGCCTTTCTATGGTCAATTAAATGAGAAAATTTCTTTTTTTCAAGCATAAAATATTGATAATGATAGCCTATATAAGATAAATTCAATACCGGTACTGAGTTTAAGATTCAAAAACAATATCTGGGGCCACTTTTATTTACTTAAATACCAATCGAATTGAGGATATGTCCTTCTCATACAATGTTTTGTAAAAGACTCAAAAGATGGCTATTTACTGTGAGCGACACTTGTCCTCTTGGAAGTGTAATAAGGTAGAGTAGCATATATTTGATATTTTTCTAAATAAATCGTTGTAATATTTCCTTGATCCAAAATCTTATAGTTTTTCTTCTTCTAATAAATATCTTTTAATATGTTGTTGGTATCAACCACTTTCAATTATAACGTGCATGACCTTGACTCATGACTATTATCATCAATATCAAATTTGTCTTTTATTTTTGTATAATTTTATTACAATGCGCTGCAGGCAGTTTTCTAATTTTGTAAATTATATAGACTAGAATGACAATTTGTATCGTTACATTTTTATAACTTTTGTTGAACACTGGCCACATTTACTGGATATAGTGGCCAGTCAATTTCCTAGTTTTTGAAATCGAAAATATGTAATTTTTTGTGATGGGAATAGAAATTTATTATTCATTTAAAAAAACTGTTACAAATTCAAGAAAGATTCATGAGTTATTGAAAACTCATTCATTATGAGATTTTTACAACTCATTCTTTCAATGCTACAGTCTTTACTAAGAAATCTTCACTTGCTTACTTTGCAAAATAATTGATCCCGATAGAACTGTATCGATTTTCAAGTTGAACTTTTCATTAAGTTTTCATTTTATTCATTCAAAGTTGAATTCAACTTTCACAAAATAAATGAGTGCCAAACTGCCAATTTTGGTACGGTAGTGTGGTAGTACGAACTGCCAAAGCATATAAATCATTACAATATTATATGTATGTATGTATATGTATTATTCACTATCAGAACAGCTTAGCAATATATCTACAATTTCGTACTCCCTGCCACGGTCATAAACAAGAATAGCTATCAATGATGGTGAACTGAAGAGGTATTTCTCCCGCTAGGGAGAAAATTTTTCCAGAAAAATACTCTGAAACTATATTAGTTTCATTATTTGTAAACTTACTTTATTAATTTCTCATTTATTAAGTACGGTTTGCTGTATAATAAGTGATTGTAAATAATTGTAAGCTTAAATCTGCATGTAAGCTTAAACAAATAAAATTCATCTGAATTTAATTCTTTAACAAGACAGGTGAACAGCAAATCGCAGTTCTATCACCAAAGACAGTGATTTTGTTCAAGAGGAGTTTAAAAAAGTTCAACTTGTATTATTATTAAACAGATACATATTACATTCAACAAATACGGATTATATAACACAGTTTGGCCATTTAATTTATTGATATTAGTTTGCTCAAATGCAAGTTGCCAAAGTTCTAAAAATATTTTTTCTTTTCAATATTTTTGTGGTGCGGGCCCCTAGGCTCCAGCCTAGTTGGCCTACCCTTAAATCCGGTACAAATTGTACTAAAAAGTAGTATATAATGTATCATGCATGTACATTCCATGCCCTTCTACAATACAATTTTATTTTCAAAATGATACCTCACTATATCATACAATATGTGTCAAGGTAAAGGACGGATTTTGTAGGACGAATTTTGTTGTAGAAACACAGGGCATACAATTGGACATAGATTAATAATTACTTTCGATTTGTGATCAATAGTGGTTTTGGTTGATTGTGCGAATTACATAATATTTTTCTACTAGTGATAGGCCTATATAGTATATAGTTTCAATAATTTCTGATAGATTAGCCGGTTGATTAGATTCGGCTTGTGACAGTGGAAATGGGTTGTTGACAGTGCAAATGGGAGCGGTGGCGGTATGTGACAAGGCCTTGGATGGCAGTAATTAAAGCTGTTTAATTGTGTGCCGCCCGTCACTGAAGCTTGTTGAGTGGTGTACGCTCACCCTCCCTTCTTTGTGCCAACTCAACTCGACTACCTAATAAGTCAGAAACCGACGCCTGCCATTTCCCTCCCTTCGCATTGAAAGACTGTTGAAGGGAGAAGGGTTGGGCCAATGTTTTTTGTCATTCAATAATATAGAATCCCAGTAAACCCTTCTGCTCAATTTTTGTTTATAAAACCGACCTTCTCTGTGCAAGACCAATGCAGAAGCAACACGGCTTTGTTATTCCTTATTCCTATGATATTAAGAAATTGTCCTCCTCCACTACCCAGTACGTTACAATACTTATAGTTCAAACTTGAAATTAAATTGAAATTGAATAGATTACCAGAAAATCAGCGTATAGAAGCGTTTATGGATCCTCATTAAGGATTTTTTATGTAGATCTTTTGACATATTCAAACAGAAAATCGCAATCTTCTAGACAAATTATATTTTTAAATATCTTCACCTGTGTGTAAAATAGATTCTAGAACCATCATCAAAATTCAGTATTTTTAAACTAAGTGGAATAGAAGGAGCAAGAAGGCAGAATCTGTTCTTATTTCATCCTAGTCATTAGACTTTTAAAAATAATGATTTATGATGAAAAGTGTGGGGTTAACTACTTCACAAAAAATCATTTATTTGATGGCAAAAAGAAGTATATCATACGAAAATTGAACTTCTACTTCATCCTATTTATCCGTTATTGAGATTGGTCTGAATATGATTCTTGGCGATAATTATCGGATAATAATGCTGAAGTACGGTATTGATAATTTTATTGTAAAAAATGAAATAAAATGAAAAACACTAAGAATGATTACTACAAGAATTCATTTGTCGAATAATGATGATTAATAATAATTCGTATTTGAAACGATAGCCTCTGTAATATTTTTCAAACATGATTTCTCTTATAAAGTGATTTATAAGGCTCCATATTGTTTTTAGAAGGTTCCACATTTATTCCAGAAGAATAAATTAACATGTATCAACAGAACAATCAGCCTGAGAATGCAATTATTTTTAAAAGCTTTATATTTTCAATGTTTCTTGCCTTGTTTGCCAATGCATTGTTCGCATGAATCAGTATCGTCTGGGCAAACATTGGATAGAGTCATTATGGCTCCAAAAAACCCCCACTCCCACTACTAACATTCCTCAATTTGATGGGAAACGTGATGTTTCCGATTCTCAGCCCGCAGCCACTGTTGTCCAGTTCTAAGTCCTCAGTTCGCTTCAGACGTTGAAACAGAGAACACTGAATATCATGAGTCGTTGTCGCTGGTTTCGAAAGCAGGTTAAATTTTATTTCTCTATGCATTTTACTAGCTTTATTCTACTTTAATTAATTATTATTCAATTCTAAAAAACTCTCCCTTGCCTTCTCAGGTTCTGTTCCTGATGGAAATGCTCATTTATTACGATTTACTCAAGATTTTTATTCTTTTTTTGTATTTCTCAACATTTTGTCCATGCTTCTTCCATCACTCATTACTCGTTTGAGCTATATGAATGAATTTTTGTACATTTTTTAAATAAGTAAACAAAACTTCAAATTCATTTCTTCAATCGAATTATCTGATCAACAGTTACTGATATCGTAGACATAGTAGACATGTATACTTCGTCTATGCTGATAGTTATAGTTGAGAACAGGCCTTGTTCTTATCGTATAATGTTGAAAGGTGCGATAGCTTGTGTTAAGATTGATTTGAACTTTGTGTTTTTTAACGATTATGCTATTTTCTCACCAATCATCTACTTAATTCAACAATCAGTTCTACATTTACATTCTCTTTTATTGTTGGGTGGGTTCAGAGGTCTAGACAGCGCATTTCTGTTCGGTTTATCATTAATTATTCATCAGGGGAGGGTCAGTACAGTTTAAGGATACAGGGACGTTGGGTTATTGAATGAGACCGTGAGGGGCGAGAAACCATCTGAAAACGCAGTTACGTCATGGTTTTATTAGTGTTGATCGGGAAGGCAAAACGGCGTCCCCTAGTGCTCTGTGTAGTGTATATTGTATAGTTTAGTTCTTTTCAGATGTTAGCCCTGTATAATCTTTGTGCCCCCTCTTCACACTTCCCTACTTTTTGGCTACTACATATTTACAGGAGGAGGGGGCATATAACGGTCGAATCCGGGAAGCCCTTTCAAGCGGATTAGGTTTTTGTTTACGTTGCTCAATAAGGAAGGGTCCGGTGTGAGGGTGAGAGTACATTATTTATAAGTGCAGCTGCCTCTTCCACTTCTTTATGAGACGTCGTTTGCACCCACTTGAAATCTGTGAACCGTGAAAACGAGACAGAAGAGAACTATTCAACTCTCTCTACTATCAAGTGAAATGTATTACACATAGTTTGGCCAAGCAGATGATTATAATCAGGAATAGGAACGTTTTTGTAATTGTAATCTGACAAATCATTTGTAATCTTATCTGATGCTTAAAGTTGGATTGGGGTGGTGCTTCATATTATTAGTACCACTAAACATTGTAAAAACTTAATTACATCAATTCAGCATTAGTATTGATTACAATCAATATCACTAGCAAAAGGCTTGAAATAGTATATTACATAATGAGTTTGGAAAAGGCGTTTTTACAAACGAGTAATTATGTTCTTCAAACGAGCGGTACGCGAGTTTGGAAAATAATTATGAGTTTGTAAACTTTTCCACACGAATTATGTACATTTTTTTCGTCATACTAGACTGAGAAGGATTTATTAAAACCTCAAACAACTGAAAACATTAACTGAAGCCAACATGACCTCAACACAACACTAGCAGTAGCACAAAACAAACGCACACAGTGAACTGTCATGGCGGCTCGTTCGACTCGTTTATTCATACGTCGAAAAAACAGTTGTGCTAGATTTTCAGTGCTGAATTATCCATAACCATCTATCAATTCTCAAACCTTAATGTACAAAACAAGATGGCGGCAATATGGGCCTAGCCAAGCGTAATAGCAATAGTTCAACTTGCTATTCATCAGAAGTAATAAGAAAGAAATAGCATATTTTTTATTGTTAAACATTATGATATTACAATATAATAAATATCCAATAGACCAATACAAAATTAAAAATCATTACAATATGATGAATTTCAAACTAGAATCTGACTTATCATTCTATGTGAAAAATAGAAATTCAAGACACTCAAATTCTAATCAGTTTTCCCTAACAGCATGTTTGCACTTCACTTGCTGCTCATTTTATCTATCTTCTGTCACTGAAACTTTCCCCTAATATTTCCAGTTGCTTTTTTATTTGATTTTTCCTCCGGTTGGCAAGTTTGAGAAATCTTAATATTGTCTTCTTTACACTCCAGTATCCATTCAAAAAATTGAATTTTCACTCCTCAAGACGTGTTTTTAGAGTATTATTTAAGCTTTTGAGTTGAGTATTTTTACCATTAGTTCTCATATCTTGGATAAAAAAATGGAAGTATTCACTCTACCTTACACTCTCAGAGGTATTGGTACGGCCTAGGCCTACCGGTTTGTACAGTCACAAATTAGTCCCTGTTTGTAACCTTATCATTTAATATTTTGGAGCCAACTGTTACAGAAGGGAGATCACTGAGGTCACTTCTACTTTGTCTTTTACTTTTATAAAAAGCACATTGTCTATTTCAACAATATAAATAGAAACAAATCCGAATTCCTTATGGCAATGCTATTTGAAAATCAGAGATAGTGACATTGTTGCACTAATTTATGAATTATCCTTATCTCTTTGTGAACACATTTTTAACAGAACATGCACAGATTGGGGGTCCTTCCTTTCTTTGGTATTTCGGCTAGTTGGGGAAAATTAAGGGAAATGTATCACTTCTTAATTTTGGTTTTTCTCTTGTCACTCCAATTAGTTCATCGTCTATGGCAAGAAAAACGTCTTCCTCAATAATAAAACGGTCTTCAAAATTATCTACAAACTATCTATCGAACTGTCTTTCACTTCAAAATTTCGATGAAAACCTTTCTAACCAATATGTCCATTGAGAGTTTGTTATCAGGTAACGTGAAAATAGAAATATGATTTTAATTATCATAGTTAGATATTAACAATCATGAACACAACACAGACGACCCATTTATAATAAACTATTACATTTTCAAGAAATTATGCCACATTATTTCAACATAAAACAAGACGAAACAAAGCGAGTGTAGGCCTAATCCATTGTCAACTTCGTAAACATTCAGTAGGCCTACCTATGAAATGTACCAAAAATTATTTTTATAATAAAACATATGATTTTCTTTGTCAACTTAACCAAAACGCAATAAAATCATGAATTTGGAATAGGGCAATTACTTCCGCCATTTTTAATACAATCGATAGTTACATTAAGATCTGAGAATTGATAGATGGTTATGAATTATCATCGTGATGATGACTAGTGCCGTAATAATCATCAAAATGATTATTCCCGTAGGGCTCTATAAAAAGGGGGTAGACGCACGGTCCGCCATTCTGTGGTCAACTTTTAGCGCTAGGTTTGAATTCATATAAATATTTTTGATGATAGAGACAATAAACAGATGTTTATCAAGTTGAGCAAATGAATTAAGTTATTGTTTTGAAATCTTGGAGGTTAATTTGTCATATAAAATGGTTTATATTGCTTAGCGTCAAATTGCAAAAAATATAACCATTTTTATTATAAAACTGAAATTAAAAAATACAAATTTTGCAGATGCAGGAAGATGAATCAAGGTTAAAATTTTGACTTAAAAATTGCCAGACTGGAAATTCAATGCTCTGTAAAGTGAGTGTTATTTTTTTCTAACATGATTTTTATCATTAATCATATGTTTGACTGTCGAATTGAATGAATTCAAACCTGGGCCCTGGCTTATAAAGATTTACAGCTTGTTTTTCTGATGAAAAACAAGTGATTGGGATTGTAGATTCACCAATAAAACTCTCGATTTACAATGTTCCAAATTTTGGGAAGAATCAGCTGTTGAATCAACGATCAGCCAAAACTCACTAGGAGACCCTAACATTTGAATCCAAAATGTCCACGATGGTTCGAGTAAAATAGGAAATCCCATGTATTCTTTATTCTTTCTTTACAATTGTGACTTGGTTTCCAAGTATTTTAAGCAAAGGATGAATGAGTGATGATGAATGATGAAGGTTTAAGATGTAGGTTATATGTCTATGTAAATTGGTTCAGACGAAAAATTCACGATATCGCTGTTCAAACTCAAATCATCGCGGCCATTTTAGATTACAAGGCTAGGGTCTTCTGACTTGGTTTGTTTACGATTTTCTTTGTAGGTTATGATAATATTTTAGCGACAAAAATGATTCCTGTTCAAATCTCACTATAAAAACAATGATTGATATTTATTATTGAATATATTCATAATAATAAATCAATTTATATATCAAAATCATTAAATTAGGAGCAAAGTTTTGGTTTTAAAGGAACAGCATTGGACTATTCCGATATTCTATTTACTTGAGGTAAATTCGTTTCATGTAATTTTTTTAATCAGCTGAAACTGTAGAATTTGCTTTTTATTGGAAACGTTTATGAGACAGAAACGCCAATAAAATCCACGAATTATGAGTAATGTGGATTGTAAAATGTTTATAAGCCAGGGCCCTGGTGCTAAAAGTTGACCACAGAATGGCGGACCGTGCGTCTACCCCCTTTTTATAGAGCCCTATATTCCCGCATTCAGAACAGCTGATCTTTGATTCTCCTGTAAACGGCAATTTCCAGAATAAAACGCAAATCTAGCTTGGAAAGTTGTGTATTACATACGAGTATGACGAAAAGAATAATATGCTTCCTGCATATTCCTGAGATGAACACGCATCTCAGTTATAAGAAGTTTTGTTCTGCTAATGTAAAAGTATCTTCAGGATAAATCATACACTATGATTTTGCATTACTGGTAAATATAAATGCTTTCTGTCTCATTTCTCAAATATTAGTTGTCACTTGCTCATTTCAACCTTTTTCAAACGCAATTCAATTGCATTAACAATTGTCAAGCAGTAATTAAAAGTTGTATGTGTCATGTATTTAATCTCCTTCAAAATACCTTTTTTCACTACTTCATTTCTTGAATGAAATAATCTCATAAACTATTTCACGATCGAATCTTAACCCCAGCAAAACGTGATATGGTGCAGCCTTACCTTCAAACTGACCTTTTTGTTCAATTGGCAAGGTGTATAGAATATGACATAGACCTTGCACCATATGGACAGTTTCTCACCTTTATTGACTTGTGAGCTATGAACTATGGTTTGAGTAAGCTATGAATAGCTATTTAGGTTGCTAAATGCTAAATACTGTAGTTGGCTATTGTAGCTGATGCAGCTGAGAACTTACCTAATTCTCAAGTCTCAAATGAATCATGAACATTTTTTCACTATATCAGTCGTTTTTTCTCACAAATCATCTCAGATTGGAGTTAGATAACTCTACGAGTATACTCTGACTTAGTTTCCTCACGATTTAACAAATGTTTTCATGTTGGTCACGTGTCCTCTCATCCACCACATTGCTAAAATTTATTCAACATTTTCTTCTCAACAAAGTTAATCCATTAACACATTAACAGCTTCTCTCGTTCAATCTATAATGTCCAAGTTTTGCCTCCTCTTGAGTTTGTTTCCCCAACTGGGACGAAATATGTCAGTAATAAGGTTAATATAGAACCGCGAATACATGTGGCGTATAGGGAACACCACGAGAGCGTCACAGTGTGTGTATCGTATTGGCAAAAGGGTTCGTGTTAAGGGTTAAGGGGCACCCTTGGGATTGGAAAAGGGTTAGCAAACCATTAGTTTTGTTCCGAGGGTTGAAGGCAGGGTTAGCTGTAGGGGGATGATTGTGCAACCGCAGTATTGATCTGATCACGTGTCCTACCATGCTTTCCTTTTCTTTCTCACTCCCACCCACTAGTCATTACTTTTTCCTCGTCATTCTTTACTCCTTGAACCGTCAGACGACTCACCCTCCTAACAGATTTCTCCCTCGGCTATACCCTTACCCACAATTTATCTTGAAAGCCAGATCCCCAAGTGAGAGCTCGCTTACAAAAACATCACCTCTGCCTTACTCTCTCTCTCTCTCTCCTTCTCTCTTACTCTTCATTCTGTTTTATCGTTATTTTTATCTTGCTGTCCTTACTTCTCATCACATCTCTGTGTATGACCATTGATTCATAAACAAAGTGCGTGTAGCCTACATCATTTCTCTCTGAAAACTCATCTCACTTGCTATGAACGTAGTCCTACACACTAGACACAAGTAAACTAAACAATGCTTTGAATTTAATATTTCTTCAGGTCTCTAGCGCTAAAATAATCACAAAGTGACATAAATCTCTCATTAATTGTCTCATGTGAAATCCTTTTTGAAACTTCGAGTTTATTGGAAAGTCCATTTATCTATGCCTGTTATGCCTTGACTTTTTTAATAATAATGCATTTTACATTATTCGGTACCGTATTTATCTTCTAACCTAACCACACATTAATCAGTCGAAACAATTTTGTAGCCATTTCCATTCACTTTCCATCAATGAACTTTTTTCTCAATTAATTTTCGTATTATCTTAGAAAAACCACAGCCTTCATTACTTGGTCTGCTGTTCCACTATCATCTCCCGAAATTGATTTTTATGTGTATCATCTCATTTTCCAACGAAATTTTGCTGTTCAAAGAATTTTGAAACGTGGCTAAATAATATAAATCCTTTTGTTATCCACGAGGTTGAATAAAATTTTATTGTATAACATAACTAGGCATACCATCAAATGAAAATGATCAAAGGAATTGTGAAATATTGTAGCTATGTTTTGAATTCAAATTATTATATCTCTGATACAAACTAAATAGATATTACTAAGTGCTAGATATTTCAATTGAAAATACCTCTCAAAAGTGCGAAACTAGTTGTGTTTGGTTAAAAACATTATAATTATAAATCATAAATGGGTACTGTGTTTTTATTTATTATGTATTACTTACTTAAGTAGTTCAAAAGTTAGTCTTTATCAAAGTGAACAGATATTATTAACTACAGTGCTTTCTATTCAGACTGAATAAATATAAACGATAGAATAATAATTTGAATTGATATTGAACGTTACAGAGCTCAGTTATGGAACAGAACAGGGAGGAATACTCTGAATAATTATCTGTGGATAGATGGACCCGTTATGGCAAAACATAATAGAAAATCACTTCTCTCGAGTAGTTGAAATTGAACACTCTGTTATTATGGAATACAGCATATGCAGTCTATAGTTTAGTGATGCAAATAATGGAGTGTGTTGTGGTGGGTGGGGTGGTAGAGGATGTTTGCAAGCGGTGTATTCATTAGCATGCAATCGGTTTCACCTTTGTGCGCTTCAAATAACTGCAGTTGGATGTACGGCGGAAAATGTATTAATTTGGAACGCTCGAATTATTTAAACAGCAATCTATTGCCGGGATGTTGCGGACTGTTTGGTGTGTGTGTATTCGGTCTCTCTCTGTTGTCTCTTCGTACATCCCCCAGCCCCCTTCCCTAAATCGCACCGCTATGAAGTGAACACGCTCCAGGGAATTAGCTCCCGGTCGGAACTCGACGAGATTGGATTTTCAGGCTCGCAATGAATTTGGCTACACTCCAGCTGCTACCCGGTCCCCAGCTCCCAAACTCCCCTTTTCCCCTCCTCCCAACCTTGCGCTTTTCGCTTCTTGTCATCTGCCAAAGCGGCTGGCTCGATGCTCGATTATATCGATCCCCAGAGAGTGAAACGCCTGCTCCCGATCAAAGTGTCTTCCCATCATCGATCCTCACTAATGTTGTTCGACCATCTGCTTTGGAATAGATCAAATATCGATGATCACCAGCTACGAGTTTGAGTTGAGATCAGTTTTCAATGTTGTTTGATCGTTTGAATTATAATGCTGTTGATGTTTATCAAATATCAAGCTCCCTGATCAACAATTTGTCTAAAACCAACAACTCGTAGTTTCGCATCCTTTTTAATGCTGTCAGATCATTTGAATTGAAGTAGATCAATTAGGAATAGATCATGCTCTTTGATAAACAACAAATTCGAGCTCATCGAAACGGTGGCTACGGTTGAACCTAACGACATTGCAATCTACTTGACCTATAATTAGAATTTGTTACTATATTTTTTGTTTAAATATCAATTTTCATAAAATATCGATTCACTTCATGGATATTTTGTATTTCATGTTGACTGATCATCTGAATTATTGAACTATTCGAGCTCTCCAAGGCTCCAATAAAAAAAATTCGAGCCCTATTCCGCAGTGGGCAGTGTGCAAGGTGTATAGAATAGTAGAAGTAGGGCAGAGTGGAGCAGCTGGCTGGGAAAGCTATGATACTGACGTCATGGAGTTCCTCTAGTCAAAAATTTAGCATTGATTTCCCTATCCTTGACGAAAAATCGTTCCTTTTTTCCAATTTACGAATTACAGAATTGTTTAATAGATATATTTCTATATATCTTTAATATATATATTAGGTATATATTCTACTATTATATGTATATATTATATGTATATATTCTACTATTATATGTATATATTATATGTATATATTCTACATATTCTACTATTCTATACACCTTGGGCAGTGTGTAGTGATCTGTTGGAGCTGGCGAATTAAACGGTGTTTTTCTAAATAAAAATCTGATACTAATTTGAATCAGTAGAATGAAAGCATTGGAGACAGAGGAAAATAGAGAACGAGAAAGTGTTACTCTGATCAACTGATTTACCCGCCGTTCTTTTTCTTAGGATCTCAACATAGAATACGTTATATCTACTGTTTTTGCAACAATGTAATCACAGTATATGAAGTTTTATCTCTGAACCATCAGGAATAAACTAGCTCACCTTTCTAAATCATTTTGTGCTTTCCTTCAATGCTCTTTGAAATCGTTTAATCATCTACTCCATGTTTTTTTGCCCTATTGTAACTTCACAAAAGTAAACTTCAAAATTGCAACATCATTAATAACATTCAATAGGCTCACTTAAAAAAATAGACTCCATCAGGAAACAAGAATTAACGTAAAGTTTTCAATACAACATTATTTTAAATGAATAGATTATTAGAGTTGGCCTAATTAGAATAGTGGTATACTCTGTCCAAGCGAAGAAGACCCTCTGGCAACATGAAAAAATGACTCCAGCTTGGTCAATATTTGTTCAAGAATTATATATATGGTAGATCAAATTGTTTCCTACGATTTGAGATCTAAGTGATGAATTTTGAACCGGAATTGACCGAGCTTGAGTCATTTTTCCTTCTTGCTAGCGGGTCTTCTTTGCTTGGACAGACTATACGAGTTATTGAAAATCTTCTATTGTTATAATGAATAGTTGATAGATCAGCTGAATCATGATTTCAATCTTATCAAAGCACTTTTACCTTGAAATTTTTAGATGACTTGAAAAATGCCTTTCAATTTTTTATTGACGTATAAACTTGTCATCAATCCTATTCAAAGAAACGAAAATCATCCTTTGTAAATTTTAATGACCAGATAATGACACTACAGCCTTGGAGAGTGTAAAAAGCAATTATTAGATGAACTCTGATTGAAAATAGACCACACAAGCTAGGGGCTATTTATAATGCGCCACTAAACTTGTTGCCAAACAAAATTAATGTAGCCTATCTTGAAAACAGCAATGTGTAATCTGCTGAAAACACTTGATATTTATTATTGCAATTAGCGTGTCTTTCCAGCAGTTTGTCAGTTTAAATTATTTTGATTTTAGATGTTTTTACATTTTTAAACATTATAGTGAAAAATAGAAATGTTTCACCATTGAATAAAAAATATAAGTACTTGCACAGTTTTAGGACCCGAATATCACCAATGCTCTTTCTTCTTTAATACTCATGAAAATTTCAATTTTTGAGGAATCCTCAGAATGAAGAACTTTATTGTCACGTTATCAAAGTATCGTTATCATTACTAGTAGACTTCTCTAATTAATTTTTCACACAAAATTTTTAATACTCAGCTTATTTATCCGAACAGGTACAGTACTCAACAGTACCCACAGATACTACAATGTTACAATAAATCAATAAATTAGGCTATACCATTAACTTACGGATTTTTTTCAAATTATATTTTGGGAAAAATGCCGAATGGGTTTTTTAAGACAAAGATATCCCATTTCTGAGATCTACTTCTATTGAATCTTTCTTTCATCAAACAACCATGGCCATGGTAGAGTCAAAGAGTCTAGACTCTAGAGTAGCATTGGCCAATTGACGATAAGCGCACAAAAATACAAGAATAACTTGCATTCAGAATCTTTCCAAAATTAACCCCCACCCTTTCCGTGCCATCTTACATCTTACGCTAGCCACGGAACAGATAAGCTAGTCAGTTGCTGTTGTGATCGAGCAATAGGTGGTCTTCAGAAATTGAGCTTTTGTTAGTACAATCATCATTCAGATAACCTATCTGTTCCTATTTGAAGAATTCATCGATCAGATGCCATTCATTTTATTAATTTATTTATGGTTTATTTTATTTCTACTCGACTCATCCATTGGTTACATTTACTTTATTCAAATTTTATATAAGTGCTGGTGATTTTTTCCTAGTGTATCGTTGGTTTGTGATTTGATTCAATGTAAATTTATGCAAATGCAAGTGTGGAAACATTTGGTGCAAGGTATATAGTGATGAATGGAAACAAATTCCATTATACAAGTATCATGAAAGGAACTGACGAAGAGTTTTGGCGATGTAGAACCATTTCTGAGACCTCTGAGTACTGTAATGTGCGTTTATACACGCTGGGAGAAGGAACGGTCTTTTTAAGATTGGTAAATTTGCATTCACATCCACCAAAAATTTCACTTGAGGGACTCAACAATACCAAATCGAATGAAGTTATCAATGTTTATCAGAATTATCGTTATCTAAACTCAGTTCGTGCAGTTAAAGTACCTACTATTGACGAAGAAACTAGATCCAAAATGAGATTACATCGATTCTTAATTGCAGCAAAGAGCTCACCTCTAGCCAGCTTACTAATATCCCATCCAATAGCCAGTAATAGGCACAGTGAAGGGAATTTTTCTCCATGTTATAGGCCAGTTTCTCTATCGAAGGTCAGTAACTGTAAGAGATGCAGTAAGTTATTTCAAACAAGCTTTAATAACTTCGAAATTATTGCAGTTTTTATTCTAAGTCTACAGTGATTGGAATGGATAGAATTGAGCCACTATGATTCTTAGTGGATGAAATTTTGTATGTACACTTGTACTAAGTACTCGAATAAACTTACTTAAATATTTTGTAAGTTTAATAACTTGAGTTCAAAATTACTTGTAATATAATGACAATATTATTTATTTCTAGTCCAGATGACATGCATAGCAAAGTAAACGAGCTGTATTGAATATTCCGTTGTATGTGTCTAACCTTATTTACTGTTTTGTACCTACAGTTTTATTTGACTTGAAAAACCTGGTTTTTTAATCATTTTTCAATAGTGCTGAGATACTGGGATTATTTTTGAATTGATGTCAACCTGTTGGATGCCTCATAAGCGTAAAACTAATTGCAACAGAACTGTATTTGTTTATACTGTAGTAGCTTTTATTGTCGAATGGCCTTGTTCTGAATGCGTTCAAAAGCGCATAAAAGTGCCAATTGCCGCACCTCGCTCTTTCTGAGCGAATAGTTTTCTGCATTGAAACCGAATTAGTTGCGCAGTTCAACTTAAAAATGTCGTGAAATTCAGGTCATGCCAGAAGGCAGTCAGGCTCTCTGTATTCGTTGGAAGGAACTGGGTATTGTCCTTGTTCGAAAGTATTATTTAGCCATTCATTTGGTGATTACCGTTAATGTTAATTGTTTTTCATAATCTCAATTATGTTCGATATTTCAAACATAACAATTTCAGTGATAAATTGAACTGCACTGAGTTTGTATCATGTATATCACTAAATTCATCTCTTTCAAAAGTCTGCATATGCTTGCTTCTGATGATTACCAACAATCACATTATTGGTCTGTTCTCATATTATTTGTTAAAAGTTGGTTTATTTCGTCTCAAGTGATCGTGAATAGCGTATAGACTGAAGTCTGTGGTCTATAATAACATTTAGAGACTGTAGAACTATTTATTTTTATTACAAATACAATAGGTATGAAAAGTTATTCGTCTATAACTACATAGAATTATACAAAATATGAATAAACAGTTCATTGAGTTCAATTTTAATTGATATTGTACTATGTGCTTGTTGCAAGGATATTGACAATACATCGAGCGAAGCGAGTATACGTATAATTTATCTCGGCTTTCATTACCGAAAAAGAGGTTCACATAATAATTAAGTGGCTGACAATCATAATGTGTGTCCCGCTTTTGAGGTAATTACAAATATGGTCACCTTAGTCCAGAAGCTCTGATATTGTTGTTGTAACGTCAAACTCTACTTTGATTGATTGATGAATACTGTTGTATAAATTGGTAGAGGAGCAGATTTTGGCATTAGCTTTGTTGCATTCAGCTCTGCATATAATTATTGATTATGATTTATTCCTTGAAAAAGCATTACAATAATTCACAATGTAGAAATAGAACAGCAAAGTGAATTAATAACAAATGCAAATAAACTAAGGAACTACTTCCCCAAAAGAGCAAGCTCGAGCTTAATTATTTATTATTATTATTATTATTTATTTATTCAAGAGATTACAATGACGGGTAAAAACACAGACAATACAGTCCAAATACTTATTATATTAGTAATAATTATGTTTATTACTGCAATGCTGTATTACTGTATGCTACTCCTGTAATAAATCCAATATAATTTTTATCTATATAATTGATGGATTGCTTATTTTACTTTTATTTTAAGATCTACGATTTTGATAATAATGTTTTGTTGTTGTTTTTAGGAGATGGTGGAGGTGTGCGTGGGGACGAGTGTGGGCACGATCACTGAGCCGGACTGCCTGGGGCCTTGCGAGCCGGGAACCAGCGTCACTCTGGAGGGCATTGTATGGCATGAGACTGAGGGTACGTACCAATTAACAGTGATACGAATCATGTCCCACAAAAACAATGTAATTTTGGTCAACCTCTTGGAGTGAAAATCGCCGTATTTATGGACAAAAAATCAAGTTCTGTAATGTCATTGGAAAGAGAATTCAATTCTTCATTCAGGTGCTGAACTTTTCACTTTTTTATCATTCCAGTAACGAAAGTTCAATACTTTTATACTTGATTATTGATACATTAATTTTTTTTATAAACTTTTAACAGAAAAAGCGAATATTGCAACAAAAGGAGAATACAATTCTCTTTCCAATCACATATAGAACATGAATTTCTGTCCATAAATAACGGCGCTATTTTCTTGAATATATTATTATAAATTGATATTCATTTGCTATAATACAATTGATATAATTGCTCTTATGGGACATGATTTTGTTGTTCGGAAACTGGCTGACTTCTACTGATAACTGATAAAACATTCGATTCCTGGTGGAACCTGTCACTTGAAAAAGGAAACAATTTATCTTAAACACGGTTATTTGTCCAAAGTTCCAATCTTTAAGCCATTAAAAAAATTATCATTTTTATCCACGGAATTCACAGTAATATTCTCTGTCACAAACGAAATCATATATCTCTTCTCATATGATTTAATCTCTCTTATATGGAGTTGATAGTTCATCGACAACAATACTCATCATTAGTCTACTGTGTTCAACTTTAGTTTGATTTGTCTTCTTCTTAGAATTCTCTATACAAATTGATGTTGATGATACAATCAAATGAACTTGGGAGATTTATTACCTCACTGTAATATTGTCAGCTGTCAACTGTCAATTGTCAACTGATAAGGTTTCAAAATACACAGTTTATTGTTGATTATTTGATCAATTGATCGAGTTATTATTTACTATGTGAAAAACATTATATTTTCTGATAGAGCGAGAAAGGTCTCACGTTTGTTAAGACCAAAAAGTTTTCTTTATGAAACTCCAATACCTTTGATGCATTTTCCAATGTACATTAGAAACAGTGACACAGTTTTAGTAGTCTATTCCCATTAATATTTTTTCAAATGAACTATTCATATAAGCTCAATTGCTGTTTGAGCAGAGAAATTTTTGGAATCTTGACCATGGAATGTATTCACACACCTCATACACCTATTTCTAAATATAAACTAGAAGTTTTCCTTCTGGAAAATTAGTCAAGCTTACTATCAGTATTCTAATTTGAATAGACACCAGCAGAAACATACTCTTTATTTTTGAAACTTTATTTTTATTCTATTTTCATTTTTTCACATAGATGATTTCATACCATTTTCTTCATAAACTACCCGACCTCATTTTATCAGTGAATATACAAATCAAAGTTAACTAAAAACTCAACTAAGTACTTTTGAGACAAATTTATTCAATCAACTTAGCTATCTTCTAAATTGATTATTTTTGTAACAGGAAATTCCCACACACAAGCTTTGCTTTCGTGGGGCTTACATTCATTTCTCCTTCTATTGACATTCCCATCTATTTTTTTTGTGTTTTACATTATTCGATTACCAGTAACTCATGCAATGATTTTTTTCTGTAATTTTTAATGTACCCTTTATTCTTGTGGATTTTTATTGATGTATTGTATAAAAGAATGTAAGACAGCAATGTAAATAAATAATAACATGTGATTTCTTGTTTCAGGTGTACTTGTTGTTAATGTAACATGGAGAGGGAAGACTTATGTTGGCACCTTATTAGACTGTACGAGGCATGATTGGGCGCCGCCAAGGTACACATTTTTTGGGGACACAAAATGTTTGGGTACATTGTACCCCAAATGCTTTGTAACAGAGATAGCGAGATTTTTCATAAAATCTTATATTTTAGAGGCTTTAAATGTATTGATCCATGATGAACTGCGACGATATTATTGATGATTTCTCGAAGGATTTTTCAGATTATGATTCCAATAATTCAATAGTAAAGTCAAATACTCACTTGAATGGATCGCTTCCGAGTTGCATGACCACCTGTTGACAGTGAGTTGTTGCATTGTCAATAGTGTTCATGCTCAGTTATTATAGATCATGAATAAGTCATGCAACTCGAAAGCGCTCCATCTGAGTAGTTATTGAGTGATCACAATTATAAATTGATTCATTCATTTATTCGAGTTGGTACAAATATAGCAATTAGGAATGAAAGAAACAGGCAATTGCCTCAAACTTCTCCAATTCCTAAATTAAGGCACATGAATAAATTGTCCAAATAGTTGAATTATGTTTCTTATTTCTTCCAAAGATGTCCACACTATTCGATGTATTGACATATTCTGAAAGTGAACTAATCGAAAGTTCTAATGATGTTAATTGAAATGAATTGGGGAAAAAATACTCAACTGCATAGGCTATTGTAAAAATCTTTTGTGAAATAATTAGTGTATTTAGAGGTTTCATTCAGGTGCCAGTTGTATTATTTTCTATTGAAAATTTGCTGAAAATCCCAATTGAACCAGTGAGAAGTTTCTAACTTTTATGGGCATCGTGATATTGGACAAAATTCAACTTTGAATTATGATTAGTACATAATTAAATTTTAAATCTAGAATTCCCAATTAATAGAAATGGTAGAAAATTCGGTTCTGTAAGGTCGTGATTGCGTAAAATTTACCTAAACCGAAAAAATCGCCATCAAGACGAGACGAAACAAACAGAATAAAGCTCATATTCAAATAATCAGTGGTTTCGTCTCCTATCGATTTCTCTATAAATTGATAAAATTCAAGATTTGATGAATAATTGCCATCTTCCGCTGTTGTTATGAATGTAAGTAAATAGGCCTCTTTTGAGGGCATGTCCAGAAGAACTTTTTTCACTATCTGATGTAAATAAGCCTGAGAAGTTTGAAACATTAGTTACTTCCGAAACACTCAATATGTACTTTATCTAAATATTCTCGACGTATCGAATTTGTCAATGATTAATTGAAATTTGAATCACTCATGTACTATTTATTGTAGAATTTGGATTTGATCTAGGATTCGTCTTTGCTGATCTGACTTGGATAAATAGTTTCGGGGGATATGAATGAAGCTAATTATTAATCCTTTTTACTTTTCTACTGTTTTACTACTAATAGAATATTTTTCACATACATAGAATCACTATAAATAAATTAAATATTGAAAGATGTATGGACATCACCATCATCACAACTTGAAAAAAATTTCTACTCTCTAAAGATAATAAAAATATTGTAAGATATAAAAATGGACTCTTTAATTATGTTGAAATATATTTTTTCAGATTCTGTGATTCACCGACTAGTGATTTGGATGCTCGCACCCCTAAAGGAAGGGGCAAGCGAGGACGAGGAGCCACAAGTACAAATCCAACGAACGATTTGAGTAACTTCACTGAAACGAGGTCGTCTGTACATAGTAAGCTGCGAAGCAATAACAACGGCGGAGTAAAAGGTCGAGGCCGAGGACCGTCCTCTCCCACGCCGTTCACCCCTCCTAAGCCAGAGGTCACGCCCAGCAAGCGAAAACCGCGCGCCCCCGAAGAGGAGGCGCCCAGCAAAAAGACGAAAACGCCCGCGCCGCCAACCACCGCCACGACGACGGTGACCAGCACGAGCAGTACGGCGGCCACTGCAACCTCAACCGCGCCATCGAGCACGGCGCCGTCCACGGTCACTGTGACCAATGTGCCCATCTGCAGTCCGCCTGCGTCCCCCGTTCTGTTCGAATGTCCAGAACCCAACTGTTGTAAAAAGTACAAAAATATCAATGGTCTCAAGTATCACCAGTCACATGCCCATGGCTCTGCCGACGATGAGGAGGCCAAAGAGTCAGCCAGCACCTCAGAAGCAGAAGAAGCTCCTAGTCCTGTATCACAAACTAAAAAAGACGATTTGGCTCCTAGTGAAAATCTAGACCCGCCTTCAATAGATCCTGCAGCTGTACAACCTGCTGCCAACAATGTAGAGACTGATCAGACTGCTTCTTTGCCTTCACCCCAACTGCCAGTGGCTAACTTATCTACTGCTGACAAGTCACTTGTGAAACCTGGTGTTCTAAGGTTTGCCGCCCAAGAAGAACCGATTTTAAATGTACCCACTGTGCCAACAGTTCCTACTGCTGTCTCGAGAGCTTCATCGGTTACACCTCCAACAACAGCTCAGTCACCTCCACAAATGCAACAGTCAGTGACTCCGCAACCACCCCAGCTGCAACCACAACAGCAGCCGACGATGCAGACACCGCTCACGACTCCCCTTCCACACCAGCTGTCTCAGCAACAGCAGACTCAACCGCCTCAGTTGCCAGCTCACCAGCAGCAGCCACCAATTCAGCAGCCCACTGCTGCCGCTGCCGCTGCTCTTCTCACTCAACAAGCCATGGTAACACAGCAACAGCCCATCACCCAAATGCAGCAAACACCTACTGGACTCCTTGTTCCCACTCACCAGCCACCCCAGCACGTGATGCAACCTCAGCCTGTCTCTCAAGCATCCAAGGTGCCCCAGTTCAAGGTCAAACCGGCCTCAGCACTCATGCCAGATGACAAGAAGACTGCTAAACCAGTTGGCCACAAGAAAAAGATGAGGAAGTCGCCAGCAGGAAGCCCTCATCCTCACCCCCTGGACCCTCCTCCTCTTGGCATCGAGACTGGTGGCGGCCGAGAAGAAGTTCAGTCACCTGCTTACTCTGATATTTCTGATGATGCTGCTCCATTATTGGAAAGTGAGGTTGAAGTCAACAAATCAAAGCCTACAGCTGGTGAGAAGAAAGTTGAAGTTGGTCCAGGACAGTCACCGCACTATGGAATGTATCCATACTATGGCCAGCCTCCATATTTGGTTCCTTCAGTCACTGATAATAAACCCAAAGAATTATCTTTAGAAAATAAGAATTGTACAGATAAAGATAAGAAGGAAGTTGGTGGTCCAACAAACAATGATTATCAACAAAAATTGTTGCCTCAACACTACTATCCCTATGGCTATGTTCCTGGATACCCTTACAATATTGATGCAAGCTACCCAGTAGCCATGATGACAACTGATGATAAGGGCGGCAAAGATGCTAAGAGCCCCGGTCCAATTGATGGCAGCAAGCAGAGTCATAACGGCAATCAGCCACCTATTCACATACCAAATCCCAATAAAGTAAAGACTGAACCAGGAGTTAAAGATAAACACCAAAACGAAAATCATCAGATAATAAAAGAGAGTATAGAAATCAAGAATCAGATGAGCCCAGCATACCTGTATTCTCGACAACATCAGCAACAACAACAACACCAACAGCATCAGCAGGCCCAGCAACAGGCACAACAACAACATCAACAGCAACAACAGCACATGCAAGCTCAGCAACATCAACAACAGCAGCAACAGCAAGAAGATTTGAGGAGGTACTATATCTACAACAATGCTGAGCAGAGGAGGAAAGAGCAGCAGCAGCACGGAGGAGGAGCCGCTCCTGAGGCGCCACTCAAGGCAACACCTCCTCCCCTCCAGTCCAAACAGAACATATCCACACCGAGTCCCAAGCATAAAGAGAAACAGGCACAGGAAGACAAGAAAGAGGAAAAGGTGAAACAAGAAGGAGTTAAACCAACAATGGAGACAACGGGTCCACCGCCTCCTCCCACCTCGTCCTACGCTTACATCCATCCTGGACACATGCAGTCACCCTACTACGGTGCAATACCGTTCGACCCCTCCGGCCATGCTGTCTACAGAGGCATGAATCCAATGCTGGTGCCCAGTCCGTATCCGAACAGTCCCTACCTGCACCCACAGCTGCACGCGCAGATACCGCGCTACCATGCGCCCGAAGATCTGTCGCGACCGCCGTCGGGTCCGCCGAAAGCATTGGACCTGCTGCAGCACCACGCCAACCAGTACTACTCGTCACACAAGATCCACGAGCTGCAGGAGCGCGCCATGAAGTCGCCCACGCCCAAGACGGTGTCAGCCAGTGCATCGCCGGGGAGCGGGGGCGGTCAGCAGGGGGGCGGAGGGGGGCAGCCAGGGGGCGGCAGCCGTGAGCAAGCAGTGATGCAGGGGGCACCGCAGGGTGGAGGACCGCCACAGGGGGGCGGCAAGCAGCAGCAACAACAGCAGCAGTCGGGAGGCAGTGGGGCGGCGGAGAAGGAGTGTCGCTCGTCATCGCCGCCTCCGCAACGCCACGTGCACACGCACCACCACACGCACGTCGGCCTCGGCTATCCCATCCTGGCAGGCAACTACCCGGCGCCCTATTCAGGTAAGCCCATGTAGTCTAAGTCCTCACCTCCAGTCATAATATTTTGTTACCAAAAATAATTATTGTTGTAATATGACTCAAGATTATTGTTCTTTTGTGCTTGATGATATAATGGAAATTATAAGTAATTAGGTTTAGGCAAGTCTGTGATAACTACGGCATTACAGTATTTGTGTAATATACATTGTGTACTAAAAACATTCTCCAAATGTGTACTGGTCGTCCAGCAGACTCCCTAGGGCTTTCCATTATGTTACAGTTTGCTCGATTTTCTTCCTTTATTCATTATGAAAAATATTCAAAAACCTCTAGTCCTGTAAGTTGATTTGTATTTCAAATTTATAAGATTCTGCTCTCATGTCATGTGGATTCTATGAAATTTTTTATTGGAGCTTTTTATTGATAAAGACAATTGTCTTATCAAGACGACAACAATCAATTTATTCTCTCATTTCAATTCCTTAGTATCCACCATTTCATAACAGCAGTTATGATTTGTCATTCTAGAAAGTATTTGTCAAGACAAATAGAACTGTTTTTTTGTACAATTGGTTGGTGTTCTCTCAGTAAAATCTTAATCCCTTATTATTTTGAGCATATTTATTATCACGTATCACTATCAACTGCTCACTCAAGTTGAGTATCAAGTTGAGTAGCCAACTCCTTTCGTGGATTTTCAATACCAATAAGCCCAATCAATAGCACAGTGGGCCATACCATCTAGTAAAAACTTTTCATTTTGAAATTATCTTGAAAATGTATTTCATTCGTTAAATAACTAATGTTTATCGAATCCACATGATAGAATGCAAATCAATATTGTTAAGAGGTTTTTGAAGGTATGTCAACCTCTTATCTCGCTTATTATTGTGTATAGGATTGATTTGTACATTTTTTAATTAAGTTCTTGATCTCATTACTAGAATGAAAGTTTTCTCAACAGATATATCCTATAACATGGTCAGTTCAATTGAACAAACTTATTGTAATTTTCCCAATTTAATAACTCTAAGTTTTCATTTGGTATCTTATCGTAACATATAATTTTGAAACGTTGAAGGCCGTGTAACGTAAGTTGGTCTAGAAAATCTTTGAAAAACATTTCCATTGGATGAAAGTGATTTAGCTTGGAAATCTGATACGATCAAGTAAACCATAGTTGCTATTTTTAGGTTCTGCTGCTCTCTATTATGTTGAATAATTACTTTTATGGATAGAATCGAACATGATGTATCGAGGTAGTTTTCCCTATTATGTAAGATCAATTTGAATTTTCATTCCAATAGGACTTTTTTGCTTGAAAAACTTATCACCAGCTTCATAAATATTGAGTTCACTTGGAAAAACAAATGTAGAAACTTCACACCTTCTCTGGAGTAATCCAGTTTTTCAAAAATTCCATTAGTAGATAACTCATTTTCGTGTACAGTCCATCATTTTATTTGATCAAGCGTTGTAATTTATTTTTATTCTTGAATAGTTTTTCGATTTTTGTTTGCTATTCTGTCATATTCAATTTTTAACTTCTCAATAACGTTTTGGGAAAGCAAG
The DNA here is from genome assembly GCA_017141385.1 of Sogatella furcifera. Classification (NCBI taxonomy): domain Eukaryota; kingdom Metazoa; phylum Arthropoda; class Insecta; order Hemiptera; family Delphacidae; genus Sogatella; species Sogatella furcifera. Next base: position 30,815,964 of record CM029546.1, read on the forward strand.
AAGTTTAATTTATATTGATTTGTGGGTATTTTTTTCAATTTATGTACACTTTCTGATCGAATTACTCTTTCAAAGTACTCTAGGGTAACTTCTTAATGACCTGTTCGTTTTAATTTCATTTCTCAGAACTATTTTTGTTTTCTTCATCATTATAATTATTCTGAGTTGACCATTTTATCAATATGATGTAAATCGTGAACGAAATTGTTTAAATAGTGTGCCAATCCTCTCATCGAACGTGATTCATTCAAGTACGGTAAATACGTATAATCTTCATTCATTTCAAGTGAACTTAATCGAGAAGTCACCATAACATTGAATCTTTTCTCTAAATTATTCGAAATGTATAGGGAGAGTCTATCAGATTCCTCAAACTCAACTGTCAACACTGAACATTCTTTACCCTTCTAATCAGGTTGCAATTTTTGAAATATTACAAAATCTAAATTTTCATTGTTCAACTTAACATTTTTCATTTTCTCATGCTTATAATTTTAAATTCTAAATTCCGAAGTCCTTCTACAAGATTGAATGACCTTCAGATCGATCAAGCAACGCGTTTATTACCTCTTTTTTAAAAATAAGTCTTCATTATTATTCCTTAGAGATTCAATTATAAAAGTGAACCTCGTTGTCAACTTGAGTTCCATTCAATGCCATTGACGTATTGTTGAATCAAGAATACGTTATTGTGTTAAACTATAGTGAGAATTTAAATATGAATTATTATGGGAGTATATGAATAAAATAATTATTATTGTAATATGCGTGTCCATCTTGAAGGATAAGAATAACATTTAGGGATGATCCAAGAAAGTCATTAATTAATGGGGGCTAGTATGGGAAGTGGCAATCGATCAGAAAGTTGTTGCGGGTGGTGGGAGGGGGTAGGGGGTAATGTTGATAGTGATTGAATGGTGGTTTGTGGTTGGTTGCAGCGGCTGTACTGGCAAGTCAGCAGGCAGCAGCTGCAGCTGCGGTGGGTGCTGCGTCGGTTGTGGCCCCCTTCCCCCCGCAGTCCTCTCCTTCGGCCACGGCTTCGTCCAAGTGAGTTTCGGCGTTCCAACACTTCTTCTTTTGGTATCTGCCTTGACCAACAACTGTTGAATCGGACACTTCTCACCCAAATCCACCAAAAAATGGTGAACGACCATTCTGTGTGACCCTATTTATGTGATTTTAACGAATAGGAATCGTGAGTTTATCAAGTAGATGTGTTTAATCTATTGATACAAACTTTACATGACTCAACCGATGAAAGTTTTTTTTCGGTGAGAATATTTTCGAATGACTAGTCTATTGACAACAAATTTCGTCCCAAGATTCAACTGATGACAAATTTCCAGTATGAATCGTCAAAATTATCATTCAAGTGTTCAATTCCTGTACATTCTTGACAGATGGACTATTTCAGAGTGCATGTGTACACTCCAGTCGGCATACAGCTTCCTTAGCTAGTGATATCCTGAACGATCTCATTAATTGTTTAATAATTGATTTAAGCGATGATTTTTCGTCGTTTGTGATTGTAAGGGAATCTATCGGAATGAAAATTCAAATTGGTTTGGCTTGCCAATCTGAGTAGCCTACCGTCTCACTTGATCGAAAATGTGCAACATCTACATCTAGATAGATTTCTAATAATTATCATCTCGCCAAAGTAAATCTTATGCCTAATCAAGATGGAGTCAATCGCATTGTAGTTTATAAAATCAGATAATTCGAGCTCTGCTCTTTTGTATGTTAGTCTGTATGTATGTACACTTGGCTTAGTGTAATAAGTTATGCTAAGTAAAATAAGGTTCAAAAAGTTCGAATAAATATTGCTGTGAATTATCTGTATATTGTTATAAAATTGAAATGATGAACATTTGATGTATATGTGTTAATGAATACATGCGTTTCTATAAGCATGTTTGTATCTTCGGAAAAATGATGTAATAAAATGGTGTAATGATTTAAGCGAATGTAAATATGTAAAATTTGTATTATCATTTCACATGCTATTTTTAAAAAAGATGAAATTTCAAATTTAATAAAATGTGTACATAAAATAGATTATGTCTAGATATGTCAGGGATTATTGTAGCATCTTGAGCTGACGCATTAATTTTGTATGAGAACTTGGTTAGTTCTCCATCAGTCGATGGACTATTTTTATGTCCTGCCTATTATCGCTTAAATTGCAGTAGATGGAGTGAGAGGTCATTCCAGTGGCGTATTCCAGTTTTAGTGGGATACCGGACTAATTATCATGAAAATCAGTTGAATATATTTATCTTATCCGTGCATTACATTTATTGTTGCCGAAGTTTGTATCTTCAATCTTTTTTACTTGACTATGTTCCAGTAGGCATGAATTCTCACGTGCATTATTGTGATTGAAGACGCTTATTTTGGCATCATCCCTCTTTAGCTGTGTTCATTATCTTCAAGCGCTTAATAGAGTGGGATGTATTGCAGAATAAAGAATCACTTAGCAGACTTATTGAGATTCGATTTGAACTCAGGCCTTTGCCTCGACTGTTTCACTTGATTAGTACTTATATCTTGAAATGTATTTTTGTTTACAATAAATTTATTGGATAACTAATGACAATATCACAAGTCATATCAGAATTCTTGTTACAATATAAGATTTTGGTGTTTACACGAAAACTAGAATAATTTTACAATTGCAGCTATTCTTATAATAAATATCTAATCAAATACTTCATTTTCTTAGTAACGAGGCCAGGCTCTGTAAAGTGACTGCAACATTTTGAAAGATGTGTCTGAAATGATGGATTGTATTTTGGAATAAATATTCATCATACGCCTTCAAACCAAAATAAACTTCCATCTTCTTTCTTATGTGCGTTATCTTTATTTTTAGGTTGATTGTACATTTTTATTATAATGTAATTATGTAATGGATATCTTTCTAGAAGTTATTTTCTATTGAGAACTGAATTGTATTATAATATTCTAGAATTAATTTTTATTATTGTATATTTGATTGTGTAATTTAGTGATTTTATATAAGTTAGTGATTTCGAGTTGTAAAATGCACAAATTCAATGAAAATAATTGGTTTCATGTACTAATCTACTATTTGTACCAGAACAATTTCCTTCTGAAGGTTTCAAACTTCATTACAATGATTCAACATTGTAGTATTGGCGATTCATGTAAGATACCGTACAATAGCTAGATGTGAAATTTTGTTACAATAAAACTGTTTAGTACGGTACCGTACGACTGTAATGCTATCTAATCATGAACTACATAGAATGTCCTTTCGTTTTTTGTCAGAGTGTTCGTTCAAATTCATTCCAATTTACTTTTACATGATGACATTTTCCTTTCAAAATACAATAATAATATTAGTTTTGGAATAAAAATTGGTTTCATTTGTCTCCTTTCACAATTCCCATTCCTTTTTTAATCTTGAGTCATGAGAGTCAAATCATTCTTTGTGCCTGATTCTTAGGCTTTCTTCGTTAAAAGGAAAGGCAAGCCATAACACTGTTCTAATCGTTGTATTAGAGAACAGATACTGTAATTACTTGATATCAGCCATGGAAGTTGTCTATCCTTTTACCCAAGTCTTATTTAAACTCACCTCGGCCAGTTGTTCTTGAAAATTATATTTAAATTATTTGAGCCCGTATGCACCATTTTCGTTGAAACCAACTTGAACGTAGGTAGTTTTTACTTGAAATTTACTTTTAATTGGAATTGGTTTTTACTATGAATAAAAACCAATTCAAGTTTTTTCGGTGGATTTATTGGCTAGTTTGAACTACATTTGTTAAATACTATGTAGTTATACTTATACTTTTTCAGAGCAGCAAAAAGCCTAAGAAACTCCAGGCATTAGCCTAATTCAATGTTGAGGATGGCTGTACATTGAAACAGTCTTCATCTAAAATTTATGTTTTCCAGGGGTTTGGTCAGAACACGTCCGATGCTTTGGTCCGGTTGCTCTATACCCTATTCACGATCTCTTGAGACGAAATAAAGAAACTTTTTGCATGTACAGGTAGCTATTTTTGTTTGAGCTTGAGGAAAAGCCAAGAACTGTAATTGGCTTCAGCTGTTCGACTGCGGCTGACCGTCGTATGAAATAATACCTCCCTTTACCCGCACACACGAGCAAAAAGTTTGTTCATTTCGTCTCAAGTGATCGTGAATAGGGTATAGTTTATTTCTTTGCTGGGGGATTGAATGTGTAGAATTCACTTCATTCTTTAGTAATTACAACATTGAATATAATAATTTTTATAAAATTACAGTATTTAGGATATAGGATGTAGCGGCAGAAGCCTCTGGGCAAGGTTAATAAGATGAACACAATTTAAAGTAGGCTTAATGAGGTATCAAATACGTTTAAAAAGTATATTATTCTTATTTTGGAGGATCAAGCCCCCGCAGGATCACCATGCATTAACTGTATTCCGATCACGACCCTATCATAATCCAGCCATGTTTATTAGGCGTTTTGTAATCGAGGGTGGAACGTGGAAGGAAGCAGACGGCAAAGTGCCGCACGGCAGAATTATTTTCTAAGAACAATGTAGTTTTTTAATCTCTTGGAGCAGATAGTGCCGTTATTTATGGACAGAATTTCACGTTCTTTATGTGATTGGAAAGATAATTCTATTCTCCAGGGGCTAAATTTTGTACTTTTTTATTTCAAGTCTATATCAATAATTATTAATTAACTACAGAAGTAATTTACTCTAGTAAGTACCCGTATTGAACTTGAACTCTAACCAGTAAAAAGTTCAGCCCAAGTCTAAAATAATAACATGGTTAAATGGTTTAGTCTTTCCAAACAATTAATACCCTCTGGGAAGATGAGAAAATTACTCCAGCTCAGTCAATATTGGTTCAAAAAGTATTGATTTGGTCTCAAATTATAGATCAGATTGTTTCCTACGAATGAGACCAAATCAATAATTTTCAAACCAATATTGACCGAGCTGGAGTCATTTTCTCATCTTGCCATATGGTCTTATTTGCTTGGACTGACAGACTATGTATGGGTAACGTATTAAGGTTAAGTGTAAGAAAGCCTTAATGTAATAAAACGAAATAAATGGTCTCAACGAAACTGGTGGCTCGTAAATGACGTCATACCAGTCGGCAAGGGGTTTGCTAGAACATGTTGAGCGCAAGACCGACCAATAAAGACCTCAGTAAACGGTTTGGCTCTTGTACTCAGTAGTATCAGTTTTAAACTTTGCTGTTCAGTCTGGAGATGATCATACTACAGGTCGAAACCTCATTCACTGCAATGTGAGTAAAAACTAATTTAAAAGTTATTTCTATGTCAGTTTAAATTATTATTATCAGTCACCCGCCAAGCGCCGACCGTCACTTTCACTGGCCCATAGCGTCCCTAGCATTGTGATCTTCAAGATAGAAATGTGTTTGAATCCACTATTTCAAATTCAATATCTTGAGCATTTCTGGTTCAAATAAAAATATTAATGGATATTAATATGGATATTAAATCCATAATTTCAAACGTTCAATAATATAAATGCCTTCAGGAATGAATAATCTCAACTAGGTACTGTTGTTATTCTTTTGTTGTTTCTTTTCGTGACGTATTCCTGCTTTTAGTCATATTGCCAATATTTATATTTGTAGTATGAAGTATCTACTCATTGATTCATCTATAACTAGAATTCCATATCCAAATTTTGTGCGAATTTCCAACTCATTGCTAAAGCACCGGTATGCTTTTTAAATTAAAATATGTATATAATTAATTAAACGTACCTATATTTTTATTTGAGAACAAGCTTACCGGTATGCTTTTTTTGCAAGGTAATAGTAAAATAACACAATATGAAAATAAACATTTAAGAGTATAGTTCGATTATTGATTCTATTCAAGTTTCATATTAGTTTGTGTGTATGTGCAGTGGATAAGTTTATTTAGCAAATGAAATCTTTCTTTTTCTTCCTATTCTAATATTCCAAGTCATAAGTTACTCACAAACTGTTTTATTAGAAAAAGTCAAGTTTAAATTAAAAAATTGAAAATAACTTAGCGCGATCTATTTTCATAAGCTTTCTTATATTAGAATATTGTATTTTTATTCGATTGATGATTTAATATAATATTACAATGTGAATAAATGGTAGTTACATCCTACATTTTTCACAATTTGATAACTAATAGGAGTGCACTTCGGTCTCACACTCTTAAGCTTGTCACTAGATTGAAATAGGTGTAAGTTCCTTTCACCACCTGAAACAAATATACAACAATTCACGTGAATGCTTGCTAGAAGAATAGGAAATGTTTGCAGTCCTAGATAGAAATGATTTGCAGTCCTTAGTAATAGATCACGTCTCATCTAGGGTTCTATAAAGACCTCTTTGTAGAATATTAAGGTAGCATTCCCAGTGACAGCTCGAGACGCACGGCTCTAACTGCGCTGCTTGAGCTGCCCGGCTCTAGCTGCGTTGCTCTAGCCATCACAACTCTATTCACATAACTGTATTATAGAAGTTCACTTTGTTATTAGGGTTACCAATGAATGATAAATCATTAATAAATAGCGAAATTCACTTGAAAAGGGTGAATTTCACTAGTTATTGATTTATTATACATTGGTAGCCCTAATAACAAAGTGAACATTCATAATAGTAATTTAAATAGAGTTGTGATGGCTAGAGCATCGCAGCTCGAGCAGGTGCATTTAGAGCCGGGCAGCTCGATCCGCGCGTCTCGAGCAGCCGCTTGGGAATGCTACCTTTGGTTTATCCACGGATAGCCTACTATAATAATAATAATGTATTGTAGTATGTAGTATCCGTGGTTTTATCTTAATTAATAAACGTAACATGTGACCGAAAAAGCTAATACTGTAGGTAATATAAGTTGATATAAAAAAATATCGGGGCACCGAGCTCCGTTTTGAAGCTCGGCCATTATGTCTAGTCTGGTGAATTGTGAAATATTAGTCTACCCCTACCGTACTTACTTTTGTAACGGATGACATATTCAGAATGAATAATCCAAATAGAGGTTTCAATTCCATGTTGCAAGAAGCTCGAGTAAGCATCAGCAGAATATACTTCTGTAGCCAGACTGGTTTGTCAATCCATGCACTTTGGTATATTGCAAGTCTTAATCTCTCTCCCTGTAACATATTTATATACTCTTATAATTATATTATATTCTAAGACATATAGCCATGCATTTGATAGGCCTAAATATGACGTATATTCTCTTAAAATTATATACTATATTCGAAGTACCTAGTAAAATATGTTGCAAATAATTGGGTATGTAGGTAATAACTTGGGCTTATACAAAAATTGCTTTCCAGTAGGCAAATTTCTATAGCCAGTTTAGCCTAGGCTATAAAAAAAGTAAAAAGGAGGATCAGCCCATCTATCCGGTATCTCAATTAGAAAAGTTTGCAACTGAATTATGCTAATGTAATAAAATATATGTGGAATCTGCAATTACAAGTAGGTTTATTGTTTCTCACATCAAACCCTCGTCTACATTTAAGCTGAAAATTTCACAAAATGGAAATCATCCAGTATAATTGATTAGGTAAGTTACCGCATGAAAGTGATGATTACCTACCTGGTCGAATATAAAATAAACAAAAAATGAAGGCTCCATAGCAATAATTTTATAACATTCTTCATGCTTTAGGTTTATTTGTCAATTGATCCATTTATTGAATCTAAATAATTAGGCAAAGCACATACATGATCACACACTGATCTAAACTCACCTGATCAGCTACATCCTGTCCTATCTTACTCCCTGATATACTTAATGAGAACACAATTAATCCTGTGGCGGTATATTTTATCCTGGCTACCATTTCATTCATCTGAAAATAATTTAATTATTTATCAAAGACCGCTGCTTATTTGAGGCACTGCTCATTGCTAATTACAGTAGTTATTTACATTATTGGGGTTAACAGATGAGAGGTAAAAGATGCATAGGCTACCGTATATGTTTCTCTGGGAGCTACCCATAATAAGAGTAGGTACGGTAGGTTATACTCGCCCACTCGCCTTGGTCACATTCTGGTCACCCAGTAGAAGAGTGCTGGCGTTCCACCTCGTCATATTGTACAATTAGGACATTAGGTATAGTATAATCGTATAATTATCATCCATGGCGGTAGTACATGGCATATGCGAGTCATAGTGGAACATGACCACCTGAGGTGGTCCACCTCCTTGTTATAGATTAAAATACCTTACAGGCTATTGCGTATTTTCTTAACCCGGTATTAGGTGGTTTATAAATTAAGCTTATATTTTATAGAAATATTTTATTTATCAATGTATTTTTATACTTGATATGGAATGGTCAACAGGCTTACGCCCAAAACAGAAACAGAAAACTATAAAAAAGTGAGAGTTGTTATTGTGTTGAGAGAGCAGTGTGGAGACTTTATGGCTCAATATAATTAATGATCAATGAAAAACAGCAACTGCGCTCAAGAATGTGGATAGAATATTATTGAAAAATGAATATTATTGATAAAGTTGTTTGAAAATATTATTGGTAAATGTTATATTCGTGTATCTAAGCTCAATTCTCTTATTTATAAGAGAATACTCATTACGGTCCTTTAAGAAATTATTGGTATTGATTAATTTAATAAAAGTACTATATTTCAAGAATACAAGACCAGATAAACTCTTATCCAATTTATTAAAAATTATAATTTAAATCTTGTTTCTATTAAAAAAATTATTATCGTGATCATTGAATGATAGGCCTATTAAAGCATTCTTTGATAATATTTAACTCACTGACAATAAATGCTGCAACATATTACATTATATTTATATATCTTTCAATATACTGGATGTATATTTATTAAAGAGATATTTTTGTGAAATATAAATACTGTTCACTTATTTTTATTAGGTCTACTAATGTATTCTAGCATCCGTGGTATAATAAATCAATAATTGATCACTTTACCCTTTCAAATAAGTTTTTCACTTTATTTGTTATGTTTTAACTAGTTCCGAAATATTAAGAGTGGGCAGTAGCAGTCGACCATCTTGAACTGATGTCTCGTCATAAGGTCAATGTTATCTCTTGGAGCGCTGCTATTTATGGTCGGAAATTCACTTATTTCTATAATATGTGATGTCATTGGAAAAATATGTTAATTCTCTCTAATTTAGTCATCTTCAAGTGAAACAAAATAACAAAATTTAGTTAATATAACCACAACTGTAATAAATTCTTATTTATAATCATGTATGATTGATAAAGTTTTAGCATAGCTTTCTCCAGTTTATTAAATGTAGCTAGTTTTAGACAGCAAAATTTTGAGAAAAGGAATGGCTGATTTTTCATGAGATTTATTTTTCTAGCTGCAAAATCGTGACTAAAAGGATAATGTAGTGATCCCTATGGGCTGATACTAAATCACATTCAAACCTCCAACTCTTTTGAAGTTAACTTATGGCTTTGAGAACTATGAAACTATGGCTTTTAAATAATGAAACTTTGCAGTCAAGTCTACTTAATCAATCTACTTGTTGATGCGGTGGCTGCTGGAAATAGGCTAGACAAAATAGAACACAAAAAACATCAATAAGCTACTCCTATATCAGAATACTGAAAATTCAAAATTCATTTATTTATCCTTTAAAGAGAACAAAATCACAAACTTAGAAATAAATAAATTACATTAGAATAGTATAAGCATGAAATGAAATATTTCTAAATCAAAATATGCAATATAAATCAGGAAGGTCCCTGCAAGGCTAAAGAACCTGTGCGCAGAGGCCGAGTTTACACAATAATCAATTTCTTTAAAAAAAACTACAAATCGAAAAGTAATTAGACAATTTTATATGTAAATGAGTTCAAAAATTACAGAACTATACTGGAAGAAACAAAGGGAAGGGATTGGTAAGGAGAGAAGAGAGGAAGTGGAGAGACCTAATAGAATAAAGTTAATTAAATATACTTTTCAATGAGGAAAATTACCAGAAGTCTTTAGATTACTTATAACAAAATATTACTGTTTGAAATTATCCACGAATTAATATCTCTGACTAGATTATTACTAAATTTAGAAGTAAAAAAATGATTAGGGATTATATTTATAAGTTTTGATATTGTGTATGAGAACTTTTTCCTACAAATTGATAAATTGGTATCAGCAATCTGGAAAGTGATGGATGAAGGACGCAAATTGTATGTTGATTCTCGCAAGTTAAATTGATTTTTATGTTTATTTATATAGATAATTAAATTTTTCATGTATAACTGATAGTAAGATAGATGACTGTCTGATAGTAAGAACGTTTAGTTCAGCAAAAAGATTATCACTGGGATACCGTCTTGGCTTACCCAAGATAGCTCTAATAAGATGTTTTTGAATTAAAAATAGCTTTTCAATATGATTAGAATAGGTACCACCCCAAATTTTGATTCCATATCCCAGAAAAGACTGAATATAGGCAAAGTATATGAGTCTTGAAACCCCTCTGTCAACCCCTCTTGGCTTATATGACGGAATTTACTTATCCAATGCTTGAGGTTTTTACATGTGTTGATAATGTGGACATCCCATCGTAAATGTTGATCAACTATTACACCCAGATATTTAATCTGATTCACTCTATTCAACCTGGAGCACATACAATCAGTCGAAACTGAATTCCTGCAGTCTAAGTTATGGATATTGATTAAGTTTAAATCTTGTGGTTGACCAGAAACATTGGGTGAAAAAGTAATGAAATTTACTATATTATGAATTATGATATGAGTATACAAAAAATAATAAAATCTTTTGATACTGAATGTCTTCACTGAGTGAATACTGTATCTTGTTAGGCTATGTATGAGTATATTTTCAGTTCTAGTTTTTATGTGTTGCCATTCCGATAATCCGTTAATCCGCTGCAACCAAATTATTAATGAATTGGTACCTTCATTGACTATGGATATAAGTATATCCATAGTCAATGGTACCTTCTTGATCAAGATGTCTTGCTGGGTGCAGAAATTTACAGATAATAATGATAACAATGGAATTATTCTAACAAAACTCTGACGTGTGAATTGATGAATCAATATCTTTTCAATTTATAAGAGTAATATTTTGCTTACTGAATCTACTTTGGATCTTTTCCATATAAGTTACAGTATGATAATTCTTTGCAATTGAATGGTTTATGAACTTGTAAAATCGAGAAATTGATCTCAATCAAAATAGTTTTGAAGTGGAATGGATTAATATATAAATGCGTTAGAATTTTATCATCGAACATACCGTACAAACGAACAAGCAAACCAACGAACTGACTGACAACGATTATTATTTGCGCGTTATATTGAATCAAAAGTAGGAACTCCTTACTCCTTCGCTCGTTCAAAAAATGGGCCATTCATGTCAAATATGTGAAAAATAACCTTATTTCGAAGGGTAGGCTACTGTGATTCATTATTGATTTATTATGGAATATAATTTATTTCTTATTTACCTCGATAACAAACAGAAGATAGAGACACATTTGTAGAGCAAAGACATTGTAGAATCCAACGTACATGAAACCTATTCCAGTGTTCAATGTTTCCAATCCTCTGGAATAAGATTACAATAAGTTTGTTGAATAAGTTAATTGATACAGAGTGCAATAAAAAACACTTTTGTTCACTTGTTTGCTTATAGGAATTCATCAGCAATCGCATCTTATCCATTTTCAGTAATTTTTACTCCCTTAATAATTATTTAGCATTATTAAATCAAGTTGAATAGTTTTATACTACATCTTAGTGTTTCCTTTATCTCAGGGCTACTTTTATCATTGTTTTTTTATTCAAAATAGAAAAACAATAAATAATCATCGTACCGTACCCTTTTCAATTATTTTCCATAATAATAAAATTAATTATTATAATTAATAAAATAATTTATTATTAATATTATTATAATGAAAATTAATTATTATAATTAATACAATAATCGATCATTAATTATTATTATTTAAAAAAATAATTGATAAGGGTAGGCCTACTTTGATTATTATTAAAAAAACAGTTTCATACTACAGTAGGCCTATGTGTCATCATAATAATTATTGTTAAAGGTGGATGGTAGTGGACGGTCTTGGGTGGTATTTCACGGTCTGTATATCATTGGTAGGAGAATTCAATTCTCCAGGGGCTCCACTTTTCACTTTTTTCATTAGCCTATAATTTTATTTCAATAATTAGAGGTAAATACTTTGATAGTTAAATTATCATACAATAATTATTAAAGTAAATTTAAAATCAGAAAAGTAGAAAGTCAACCCCTGGAGAATTGAATTCTCTTTCCAATGACATAAAGAACGTGGAATTCTTATGAACGCGTTCTTATGGGGCTTGATTCTGCTGTGCGGCAAATGGCCGACTACTACCACCCACTAAAAAATTTGTCAACATTTCACCTGTTATAAAAACAGATTCTGTGGGCTTCCATCCGAAAAACTCCCAGAATAGCGATAATTATATTTTTAGAAGTTTTGGACGTTATTTTCTATAAAAATAGGGGAGCTTCTTTTGCTGAAGTACCCACCATTATGAATATTATGGGTAAGAATACACATACACTTGGGCATATAGTAAGTCATTATGAACTTTCGATAGATGTATTCTATAAACCATAAAGTAGCCTACGGAACTGTAATCAATGTTCTTTAGAACTTGCTGCCTTATGTTGTTTGTAAAATAAAAATAAAAAATGAAAGTACCCTTCTAGTTTTTTGTATCAACAACTTCTGTTAGTGTTGAAGTAAAAATACTAGAAAGGTAAGTTACTTTGATTTAAAATTTTCATTACATAGGTAAGTTACTGTAAAGGCCTACTCTATTCTAACAACCAGAAAAAGTTCTTAAAAATATTTTTTTTTATAATACTCAAGTGTGTATAAATAGAGCTCCAATAATTATAGAGGAATATTATTTACATTGAAAAAAAAATTCCATGGAAACTGTGGGGGGAGGGGTTATTGCCCAGCAGCCCAGGGCTGGAACTGCCAATGTATATCGCCAACATCATTATGATGTATGAGTAACATCGGTGTGCTATAAAAAATAACAAAGATCTTTTATTATTAAATTTGTCGATAAAATTGATTATTCGATAGTGTGGAAATGTAAAGAAAATTAATTCAATGCTTTACCTGCACATTATATCATGATCTTTGATAATGCGATCCATACGTTCACCAAGCGATTGATTTTTTGCATTTTCTATTCTGTTTAAATCCATATATTCATCCCTATTTTTCTCTTTTATTGCAGCACTCCCACAGTCCAAGTTGTTCAATGCTTTTATCAGGAGCTCCATTTCAGTCATCAGACACAGACTTGACACAAAAAAACTTTTATACAAGAAATACCACTGTAATGTCATCAAGCCATACCACACACACTGTGTTGTCAGTATAGTTAAATAAATGGTCACTGTTCTCGTATTCTCTGGATAATGAGTGTAGACTATGTAAGGAAGCTTCTCAAAGTTGAGATTCTCAGTACCTGAATAAGCATAAAAATAAAGTGGGTAGGCGAAATACTAATAAAAAACATCCATAGATTAAATTATATTCAAATAATTATAGCAGATATAATATAACGGTGAGATTATTTTTATTGCGTTTTCAAGTCTTAAACCTCAAAACCTTCTGCAAAAACAAACCCTATGATGATATGAGAAACACAATAATATAGTAAGATAGGTATAGTCTGTCCAAGCAAAGAAGACCCTCTGGCAAGATGGAAAAATGACTCCAGCTTGGTCAATATTTGTTTAAGAATTATGAATGTGGTCTTAATAAATATTAGATCAAATTGTTCCCTACAATATTTGAGATCAAAGTGTTTCCTACAATCTGAGATCAATGTGTTTCCTACAATTTGAGATAGAATTGATAATTTTTTACCAAAATTGACCTAGCTTGAGTCATTTTCCCATCTTGTCTTCTTTTCGTGGACAGGCTACAGCACTGTTTGTATAATATGTAAAAAAAATACTTTAATATAATATTGTGATTTTCAATTAATTTCCGCGTTTTATTTACCGTAGCCTACCTTTAAAATAGAATTCAATTGAAAATTTTATTATGAAAAAATATCAGACCTTTGATTCTGAAATAAAAGACGCAAATAATATGAATATCTTTCTAATTAAAGAGTAATACGGTTTAGTTTAACAAAATGTAGCCTAATTATTATTAAAGTGTCAATTACGCACTGAATTTAGTTTGTAAATTTGGGCATTCTCCAACGTGTGCGTGACATAAAAATTTACAGTGCCTAATTAGCTAGCTATATTGTAACAGGAGTGAACAGTTGCGAATATGCTATTGTGATGACCACACATTGTAAATAAACTTCCAAGTAACATTTCATTATTATGAGAAGTATTTTTTCTTAAATTTTCTCTGAGACTTATTGTTTTTCATTATCTTAATTTTATTATTTTATGGATGATAACCACTTCTCCCACTCCCACTGGCGTACAAGTTTATCTTATGCCAATAATTATACCCATATTGTAATTTTGTGGACCGATGTTGTATTTTTGTAAAAATCCTCTGGAATAAACTTATTCCAATTATATTATTGCTGAATAAATTTATTACAATTATTTGCTGAAATGAATTAAAATTTCATGAATATTTGAAAACTCACCATTTTTCACAGCCAAAATTACGCCATGGACATAGGGTAAGATTGAACCAAATAGAAATATTGCCACAAAAATACGAGATGCTTTCCTTTCAAAGTCTTTCTTCTTCGTGTCTCTGCTCTCGATTATTCTATTGCCTTTCATATTTTCTCCATTCAATCGTCTAAAATGCAAATATATCATCCTATCCAAATGTGCCACTTCGAAGTTCATGGATAGGTAGCCAACCATTGCAAACAATGTTGTGTTAAATTCCTTTATTGATAGAATGCGTAAAATAAAATCATCCCATTGTATATTCATTGCCACAATGAGATCTATTTGCATGCAACATGTGAACAACAAGTACAGCGTTGATAGCAATTCAGGCAACTTGTTACCGAATTCAGACAATGGTAAACTAGATAGATCTTCCACTTTCATAGAATCCATATTATTGTGTTCGTTCTGGAAGAAAATTATAAACTTGTTATATATATTGGTAAAACAATGTTATATTGCAGATTAAAGTAGGTCTTGATTTGCTCTGTTTATTCCCCAATATGGTTGTTGGTAATTAGTCAGTATTAGATCCTCGAATAAATAAAAATATGCATATGGCTTTTTTTGTGGGGAGCTACCCATAGGTTCCACTCGCTTGGTCACAATCTGGTCACCCATCCGAAATCAGTCTACAGTGTTTGTGACTTAACATCACAATCACATAGCAACCATTTCACTGAACAACCAGACACACCACACATTCTCGAATTGAAGTATAGATTAGATTTGTAATTATTCTTCGAGCATAAAATAATATTTCGGTTTAGCCTACCTTATTTTTTATTTTATATTATTAATTTTAAAAGATTTAAATAAGTGCCGTATCAAACATGAGAAATATCATAGAGCAAGTATATGGACCACATTTTTATCACCTGTAGGCCTAGAGCTTCTCTGAAGAATCATTGTGAAATCGGTCATTCAAAGATTCATTGGAATAATAATTCAAATAGCCTATTTAATAATAGCCTCTAGAGGCTATAGGTACTGTATATGCTGATAGAAAAAAGGAAAAGAAGTTTGTAGTTTGTATTAGTAGCCTATTGTATTGATCTCTATTGTTTTTGTTATTGGCCACTCCAGTGAGGCTGCTTATAGTGATCTTGAAATTAAGTCACGAACACTGCTGAAGACTAAGGCTCTATAAAGAGGTTAGTATAATTATATAACAACCTACATCAAATTTGATTAAATACTGTAAACTGTATCGAACTATTCATTTAATCCTGTCCCAGCAGATAAATTTCAATAAAAAATATGTGAAAAACCTGCTCAGTATCATAGTTTGTGTCAAGTCAAGAACATGAAAATATTAGTTTAAAATTCAATAAAAATATGTGAAAAAACCTGTTCAGTATCATAGTTTGTGTCAAGTCAAGAATAAGAGAATATTAGTTTAAATTTCAATAAAAATAAGTGAAAACCCTGTTCAGTATCATAGTTTCTGTCAAGTCAAGAACAAGAAAATATTAGTTTCTCTGCATAAGACTAATCTTTTTCTCATTAAATTTATAAAAAATCAATATTGCGTGCACCATGCACACATGACTCCATGAAACAACAATAATCAATGAAACTGTTGTCATAAGCTTGTAAAATTGAAATGCCTCAAAATACATTTATTTGTAAATTGATATTTTATTCAATAAAATTTTTTTAAATCGAGAAAACCTTGAAATTACCTTAATATTACACGTCAAGTTTAAACAGAACTACTTTCTACAGAGTTGTATTTTATTTGAAAGAAGGCCTATAGTCTTCCACGGTAGTCATTCAGGAAAGTGGAATTTCAACTCTACCGTACCTTTGAAGACTGTTAGGGACTTTCTGGTTGAGCCGTCGATGATTTCACAATAAAGTCTCAAAAATTTCATCCTTGGGCTTATAAGAGTGATCTATTTTTCCTCATCCAAAAAAAGAAATGATGAGTGATTAGAGTAGAAAGGGTGTTCGAATCTCAGTAGAAAATTAGTCAGTGCAGAGTAATTGCTATAATTAACCTACCGTATTATAATTACAATAATATCCTCATCCATCATTTTGCACAGATTTATTGGGAAAAACTTGTCACCAGCTCAAAGAAAATTACTGTTATTAGATGAATATGATTCTACGTTATTAGAAAATCTTTATTTCTAATAACAGCTTTTGAGATGTTTTGTGTTTAATAATAAAATGGAATGTCCTCTCCTGACTTGGAAAGCTCACTTGATTCCTGAGTCATCTGCCCAGCGAAGCCTGCATATAATATGCTACGTATTTTTAAGAGTGAGTATTTTATAGAGTACCTACATGAAGAGCTTTCATTCTGCATTTTAAAATTATATACAATTCATAATCGTTTGAAGCTATATGAGCAATATCCAAATAATTATTGAATAAATAATATGGTACAGCATTCAATTTCATAAATTTTACAGTATTACCTATTCTTGAGTTGTGGTATTAATTTTCTTATTTTCATGGAAATTATCCATGAAATCATTCATAGAAGCAAAAAACTACTACATTTTTTTCTGATATGACCTTTTTATATCAATACATCATCATATCATTCATTTATCACATAAAATGATTGGGATGAATAAACAGGCATAGCACACAATATTTTGATCCTAATTTTGCTCAAAATGGTAGTCAAAACAATATTATTTTTATTCAAAGATTTCAATTTTCATTCGCATGGTCTCACACAAAAAAAAGAGAGAGAAACCTCTTCATGTAACATCAAAAAGGAAAAGTGAGAGTATTTCATCAATAAATCTTATTGGGAGCATTTTTACTGCTTTCAGTTACGCTGCTTTTTATTTTCTCCTATTTGAATAGAATATTTAATAACATTTGATAACTCGAGAAATTCCTGTATCAAATTAGGCTACTCCAGGACAAACTTGAAAACAATTAATATTCATTAATAAAATTTTAATATTCAAATTTTATTAATATTCATTTATAAATAAACAATTAATATTCAAAACAATAAATAGAGTCACTATTAAGACAATTATATTGTCTTAATAGTGACTCACTGGGGCTCAAAGACTTAACTGAAAGAAAGTACTCTATGAAAATATATAAATTTACTTAGCCTACTTGCACTCTTGACAATATAATTTGACAAAAAAAAACAATAATTTGATACAATGAGAATATTAATTTAACATTTTGAACTTATAAGAGCTACAATGATGGTTACACGGTCTTCTAAAATTCTAATAATCAAGATATTTGACTTATTCTACATAAAAATATTTCTGATTTGTGGAATACGCTGCTTCTACGACGTTTATAGTCTGTTTTGAAGACTAATGTATATATTGCAAGAGATAATAAGTCATTTTAACGAACTGTGTCAATCTGAGTCACTATTTAAAGCTATAATCCTTTGAAACTCATTGTAACTGATGCTCACTGTCACTGAGATGAGTTACCAACCTGTTGTAGGCCTTAATTGTAGAGATCCTCGTGAAATGGTCTCTCAAAAGCAAAGGTTGCACCATGCAGACTTTTTATCCTTTATATGAATATAATTCATATAGCTCTCTTCGCTCGCCTTCTCCGCCTAGCTAGGGGGCTCCGCCCCCTGGACCTCCGACAGTGTCAGTGAGACAAACTGCAAATTCCGTTCAGAAGGGATTCAAAACTTATTGAACACAGCATTTCTAGACCTAATCTGGACCTGTTCACCAAATTTCGACATTTTCTACCAATTTATTCTCGAAAAATCCAAGAAAAACTCTGAAAATTCCGAAAAATAGTAAAACGCTGATATTGAGCGTAACCTTGGGAACTATATCGGACATAGTTTGAAACTTGATTCAATATCTTCCAAATTAGTTTATCTATAATCTCGCTGAACCATTGAATTTACAGTAAGGATTGGTCGTATCAAGGCGGAAGATATGCAACCCGCAAAACATCTACAATTTTGAAAAACCTGATTACTGGCGTAATCTTGAACGGAATTCAAAAATATTTTAACACAACATTTCTAGACCTTATCTGGACCTACCTACCAAATATCAAAATTTTCTACCGATTGGTTCTCGAAAAAAATTGAGAAAACGCCGAAAAACTTAAATATTTGGCGTATCCTTGAAAAGTTCTTAAAATCCGTTCTTAGCGCGCGTCTAAACGTCCAACTGAACATGCCTGCCAAATTTGAACGCATTCGGTTCAGTGGATTTTTAGTTCTGGTGATGAATCAGTCAGTCAGTCAGTAGATATTTATATGGTTGCACATGATATGACTGTTACATAATAATTTGCAACACACCACTATAGGCCTATTTGACATTATCGTCCTCTATGTGTATTTTCAAAAAAAGAGATAGCTGTCTTTATGAATATTCTGACCAAGAAAACTTCTTATAACCCTATGACTGTGGTTTTGTTTGTAGGCTGTGATAAATAATACATTTTTATGCCTTCAAATCATTACAGGAAGCATGAGAAATTCTGATGAAAAATTCTCAGGCTGGACGAAGAATATATTAGTAGGTATACCGTAAAGTATATAAATAAGAACCGTACCGTAAAGTACCGTAGGCCTATTATAATACACTACTTTGTATAAATTATAAATAATTATTATTGATTGTTGGATGGATGGCCGATGACAGACGCGATTGTGTTTTGGGCCAAATTAGGCCTACTTTTAATAACTTATTTTCTCGCCAATATGGGAATTTATGAAAACATTTTAGTGTGGTGCATCGGGTGTTTTTGAAAACTATACCGATTTTCCGATTCAAATCCATTTCCTGTCTAAATGGCATAATACGTATAATTTATATAACATAGGTAGAACCTGTTATAGGTACTATATTATCCAGCTCAGTGAAATGACGAGGGCTGCTGGTTAATTCAGAAAGGCTATAAAAAAGTGCAAACGTTTTCTAGGAAAAACATTCCATTTAAATAATTTAACTTATACAGACCACTGTATAAGTTATGTCAATCTGTTAAGGTTTTGTCTGTATGAAAATAATTTGTAGATGCTGGAGATGTCACTTTAAATGAAAAAAAAACTTCAAACTTTATAATGAACTATAAGTGCATGTTGAGTCTATCCTGGATCCGTCACTGCAAAAATGAAAATATTTACTGTTGAAAATATGATACACTGAAGACAAATTTATTCCGTATTATTTGATAGCCTCTATTTATAATTATATTATTGTGCTCATATTTTCATTCAAGAAATTCCTCATGTTTTATTTGATAGAAAAACTCACATATAGTAGGCTATATATACCTTAGCTTCCTCTATTAGAGGCAGCTGTCCTATTATATTAAGCGAGCAATTTCTGTATGTGTGTATGTATGTTTGTAGGTATGTTTGTATGTATGTATGTATGTTTGTATGTATGTATCAATGGATGTATGTATGTATGTACACAGATCTAGAAAACGGCTCTAACGGTTTCCTCGAAAATTGAAATGTAATATAACCGTGATGGAAAAATAAGATTGCACCAGCTGGTCTCATGTTCGGTTAAACTCTGGCAGGATTAACAAAAGAATTAAATATTCCTTCAGGAATAGTCTCAAGTACTGCGTATAATGGCTGTTATCGTTAGCTAACCAAAACTATCCAGCTGGAGTAAACGGAGTTACATTCAAGTCCATAACACACGTTCATGCCAAAAAATTGTGAGAGGTGATCATATCTATTTTAGTTTTTTTATACAATAACATATTTAGCCTATGTAATTCAATAGTTCGGCCGCAGCTTCAGAGCAAAGCTCGGTACCAGATATTAATACATTAGTAGGTACATAACTTACATGCCCTATACCAATACCTACTAATACATCATGTATTAGTACTTATTGCCTATACCCTATTCACGATCACTTGAGACGAAATAAAGAAACTTTTTGCATGTACAGGTATCTATTTTTGTTGGAGCTTGAGGAAAAGCCAAGAACTTTGATTGGCTACAGCTGTTCGACTGCGGCCGAACGTCGTATGAAGTAGTACCTCCCTTTACCCGCACACACGCGCAAAAAGTTTGTTCATTTCGTCTCAAGTGATCGTGAATAGGGTATAGATTGATTACAATCATCCGAAATCGATATTAAAAACGGTAAATTATAACATGATATTAAATTATTCGATCAAAATAAGGATTTTCCATGAATACTATTTTAGTCTATTATAAGTACTGGACATAAAATATAGAATTACGCAATTACGTCTTTGTAAATTCAAAGAATAGTACAGTACAGTACAGTACCGAACGACGGCCATGAGGGCTCAGATGTTTTGAATTTTCCCGCTGCTCATGCCGCTGTTTTCTTGTCTGTACTGTAATGTACCAACTGATAGACGATTACACACCCCTTAATTCCAATCTCTAGAATATTTGGATGGAAGAGTGAAGAGACACTGTTTTCCACGAATTTATTTATTTATATAAATTTAAATGTTTGAACTGATCAAAATTTTCTTTTTCGACAATTAAGAATTATTCATGGTTCAAGAGAATGCCACCAGGTTCGCTGCTTCGAATTCTCTTCTCATCGCGGTCCGAGCGTCGAAGTTCATCGTTCGAGCGAGAGTGACTTGGCTCGCTTCTCGCTCTAGCTGGCAGCGTCATATCAACAAAATTCCGATGTTCGTGTTGTTGTTGGTTGTGGGGTAAATAAGTGGTGTGTTTTGAAATGGTTGAATTTAATTTGGGACTAAATTTTTCTTTTGTATGAATTTCATCCAATAAAGACTTGAAACAGTTTTTCCCAATTCAATTTGAGAATGAAGTGGCATGGAATGCGTTCTGAACTCAGGTAACTTGGGCGTTAACCGCCGATTCCATTGCAAGTTTGTAACTTTTACCGCGTAACTTTATAAACGTTTTTCTCATATTTAAAGATCTTCAAGACGAAAGTATTAATAAAATTACTATTCAAATGTAGTTTCTAACACTTGAAAGCTATTTTAGTTGATATAATTTGAGGTTAAATAACAGCTACCTGTTCACTCGAGGGCGTGTTCTTGCGTACAAATGACTCATAAACAACTATTCAAGTTTTAGTATGAATATTCTCTTGTAATTATAAACATAATAATCTATTTAAAGTGTAGTTGATGTAATATTTGCTTTCTTTGTATTTTCTTTAAGTTATAAATGTTTTCTAGAAAGTTTGAAAACTTTTACTAACCTACTTTACATTTTGTTTACAATAACTTACTCTTGAATTAGTTATTTCCTATTTGAGAGTGAGGAAAATATTGATACTTGGTACTGTTGTAGCTGATTGGTGATCCGTATAAACTCAAATATCAAGCAACTCTTTATTTTGTAGCAGTAAATTGCATCAAATACAATAATAAAAATTTTGTAGCTTCAAGTTACAATGTGGAAACCCAATTTTCCAAACTATTCAAGGTTATGGTAATTATTGACATGGTATCCATAACCATCTTCAGATTAATTTTCGAGGCGCAAAGAGGTTCAAGGAGGAGCTTGAACCTGTTTGTCAAGGCGTGTTATTAATTTAATCTCTCTATATATATATATAAAAGCGAAATGGCACTGATTCATTCATTCATCACCAGAACTAAAAATCCACTGAACCGAATGCGTTCAAATTTGGAAGGCATGTTCAGTTGGACGTTTAGACGCGCGCGCTAAGAACGGATTTTAAGAACTTTTCAAGGATACGCCAAATATTTAAGTTTTTCGGCGATTTCTCAATTTTTTCGAGAACCAATCGGTAGAAAATGTTGATATTTGGTAGGTAGGTCCAGATAAGGTCTAGAAATGTTGTGTTAAAATATTTTTGCAATCCGTTCAAGATAACGCCAGTAATCAGGTTTTCAAAATTGTAGATGTGTTGCGGGTTGCATATCTTCTGCCTTGATACGACCAATCCTAACTGTAAATTCAATGGTTCAGCGAGATTATAGATGAACTAATTTGGAAGATATTGAATCAAGTTTCAAACTTGAACATACTTCCGATATACTTCCTAAGGTTACGCTTAATATTAGTGTTTTACTATTTTTTGGAATTTTTGAAGTTTTTCTCAGATTTTTCTAGAACGAATTGGCAGAAAATGTTGAAATTAGGTAAAAAAGTCCAGATTATGTGTAGAAATGCTGTGCTCAATGAATTTCGAATCCCTTCTGAACGGAATTTGCAGGCGAGCGAAGCGAGCCTGTTTGTCACAGCTGTCACTGACAGAGATTTTGCAGGCGAGCGAAGCGAGTTTGTTTGACTCACTTACACTGCCTATACTGTCGGGGGTCCAGTGGGCCCCTGGCTAGGCGGAGAAGGCGAGCGAAGCGAGCCTGCCGGCTAGTAATTGATATACCTAAGTTATTGTCAGAATAACTGGATATCTTACCCATCCCATTTAACTTATTTGTAAACTCGACAGTATTTTTTTATTAGGCTTCTTCTGGAAATAGAGTAAAGAATTCTAGAGGAATTTTTGAAAAAAAATATTCTTGCAAGTAGAACTGAAGCCGGTAATACACGACAATATATTATTAAATGTCTATCTAAACTTTATCATACATAATATGGTAAGAGATAAAAATACGAAATCGCAGTATCAGAAAGCACACCTTGAGCTACTCGACAATATGCAAAACTTGAAAAAGTTGAAAAAATATTATTTATCCTCTGTTGTATTATATTTTTAGATTTGAGTCTTTTTGATCTCATGAGACTATGATTTCTACGTTGTTCATTCAACATTTCAGTGGGCTGAGGTGGATTCGAGTCTATTAGTTAATATTGTTGGTTAAAGAAATACAATATAATTCTCCAGACTATTATTGACAGCTATGTAGCCTAAGCCTCCTGCATTGTCTGTCGTCACGAATATCTACAAATATGTTAAAAGATCTCTGATTGACCATGAAAATTTTCTATGCCGCTGAAAAGTAAACCCATGTACTATGTACTCTACAGAGTTTCTAATTCTTCTCAGTCAGCTGT
This sequence comes from Sogatella furcifera, assembly GCA_017141385.1. Classification (NCBI taxonomy): domain Eukaryota; kingdom Metazoa; phylum Arthropoda; class Insecta; order Hemiptera; family Delphacidae; genus Sogatella; species Sogatella furcifera. Next base: position 30,839,646 of record CM029546.1, read on the forward strand.
ATTAACTGCAAAGTTGTCCTTGATCCTTTTGACAGTCGACCAGCTTGTTGGTTTTGTACCGGTTGAAATATGAGACGCTTTTAATTTAGAAGCAAGATCATTTTACTCGCCGTTTGGTTTTCAGTTTTTAGTGGCTTCACCTTTCCACCACCTGTAAAAACGTTCTATCATTAGATTATTCATTTCAACATTAACTTCATGTAATAAAATGGATTTTTGTATGAAAATATCTATATTTTTCAAGTGAAATTTGCATCTTCTTAGCAATATTCACTTGTGAGTTGAATGAAACAGTGCCAACATCAGTTTTGTATTGAACAATATGAATAATAGAAACAAGTTAACATGCGTTTGAGACGCATTTTATGACATGAAAATTTATTCTGTTTTTGATATTCACGTTGAATATCACTACTTTACTGAAGTCAAGATCAATATTTTTATGTAGGTTATTTAGTCTATACTGTATGTACCTTCGACAATGACATCAAAATATCTGCACAATAACTTGAAGCTTCATAAATATTAAAATTAATTCCAAGTAGTAGTATCGGTAAGTCAACTATGATTTTTATTTTGTAATGACACCATCGATCTTACGAATGTGGGTAATGGATGAAGAAGGAGGTATAAGGGATGATGTTTTCAATGGTTTGTTGTCGATATGAAATCAACGTTGAGGGTGTGTGATAGCAGTCGGTTATATGCCGAGCATAACAATTATTTCCTATAAGATCAATATAATTTTTATCTATCTCTTGGAACACAATGGAGTTGATATTTATGAATAGAAATTCACGTTTTATAGCCTATGTCATTGAATTCAATCCGTAAGGGGATATATTTTTTCACTTGTTCATAGGATTATTTCAATAATTAAATTTTAATACTTTATACTTGATTAATAATACTTTGATTATTTAAATTATCTTACAATAACAAAGAAAAAAGTCATCTCCTGGAAAGTCTTCTTTTTCCAATTACATATAAACTGGATTTCTGTCCTTGAATAACAGCACGATGTGTTCCAAGGGATTGATCTAAATTACTTCAATCTTATGGGACATAATTCTGCATTCCAGCAAATAAAAATACGACTGCTTAAGTATATGACTTCTCTGTCAGATGACTGCAAAAGTTGGATTTCTTGAAATTCCAATACCAAGTATTATTACCGAGTGCTTCGTTTTAGCTAGAGTTTTTAGCTAAATCAGATCAGTATAGTGGACTGACCTGATGAAAATTAGTTTTGATCAAAATTTTGCATGCACCAGTTTCAACTTGTTCTTCAGGCTGTGGGAAGAATGTGAAATTACATGACAATAGTCTTTGTATTCCTCCTCATTGTCATTGACTTCTCTCTTCCCCTGAAGTGGTACTTCATACACCGTACATCCTACTCTTTTGTGTTTTTAATTACTTTTTCGTGGTTGCAAAATTTCTTGAAAACTAGATTGGTTCTAGTTGATCTATCCTTAATTAATAATAGTAAATTTTCAATCTCAAGCTCATTGCTGACAACCATTGTATTTGATTTGAATCATCTTCTCCTCAACTACTCAAAACGTGAATAACTTCCTTCAACTTTGAACTGCACTTTCAAAGTTCTACTAAGAAATTGCAATTGAGCTGTACTGCTGTAGTGTGAAAATAAGATAGATGGTTGGTGTAGTGATGCTCTGGTGAGTAATCCTCTGTAACGTGTTGTGTTGGTTTATTACAGAAAGGGACTCCCAGTTGTCATCTTGTAGCAGCCTTGACCCCGGCTGGTGTGGGTCATTCGGTCTTATTCATTGATGATGATGATGGCACGTCTCACTAGTATTATGTGCTCTAGCAATCAAACCATCTTTTTTCAAGCCGTACACCTAGTTCTTATCTCACCCACTAAATGCCCTTGCTTATTGTGAACATTTAGCAGAATTCGGGAAATTATTTTTTATTAGTAGGTAACTCACGTTCCAAGTTTGTTATTGATAATGAATTATAAAAAATCTCCTAATCTGGACCTCGTTTCATAAGAATTTACAAGGAATTAGACGTTTACAAACAGTAAAAATTCATGTGACGTTAGCCACTTTATAAACTGTTGGTAGCGCAGCGCCCAGAATGATAATTACATTCAATTTTTGTGAGTAATTTCTAATTTTATTTTCAATTTAGACTTTCTATCAAGCTTCTAATATATATAAAATCGATAGTTTACTGTCTTCTCATTAGAATTTTCAATTGTTAATCTTATATGTTATGAATATAACCCAACTTTGAACATTCTTATGTAAGTGCGCCATTTCCCATTTTTATCTACAAAATATTGAAAGATTGAAACTTTCAAATACTGTATTTATGAAACGAAACCCTGACTTGCTTTTATTGTAGATCTGTATAAATTTTCGTCACCAACAAAAAGGAATCAATCTGGTAATTTATACTGGTCATTCTATGATGTAAATAAGTACCTAACGATTGTATACCCAGCTCTAACTTTAAAATTTTATTCCTAGGAAATACCCAATCTAGTAAATTTTCTACAAACTTTTCTGTTCAAGCTTCCCAAGTATAATTGGGTTTGGCAAAACTTTTCCCGGTTGTAAAGAAGAAACCGAGTAATGGTAGTGCCTAGAGCGAACACCCTTCGCATATTCCTTTGTTTCCAGGGCTATCATTTGCAGTCCTTAATAGGCCTGTCCCCCATCATAAATATGTCACTGGCATGCTTCTGTACGCTAGCATTTATCTGGTGAATACTTGGCTTTGTCTCATAGTTCTTGTGAAATTGCAATTGTTGAAAGTGAAGTTCATTTGGGAATGCGGTTGATGAGTTTTCCATGGTGGAATGTGACTGGAAGTGTGAAACTTTCTAGACATTAAATGTCTGAATGTTGTAACAAACTGATAGTAGTAAGAATTGAAATATTAGAAAACAAATTCAGGGTGGATGAAAAGTTTAGAAACAGCTTAATATTTCTAATGAGGGTGATGCTTACATGGGCTCCTTGTCATGAGCGTGGATAATGAGAGGGATGATGAGAAATGACGAGTACGTTTTAGGCAGTCAGGACTGACGGCTTACACAATGCTCAGATCTGCCAGTACTGTCTGCGAGAGTATATAGAGTCAAGACCGACCTCAGTTGAGCTAATGTCAAGTCACGAACACTGTGGACCGCTCTTGGATGGGTGACCAGTATTTGGCCAAGTACACATTGGCGAGGTGGAACCTACCCATGAGGGTGTCCCCACCATTTAAAGCTGCAATAGTTTTTATCTACGGGCGTATTGAAAAATTCCTTTTTCAGTTTTACAATTGAAATCAAAATGACTACCATTTCAAAATGGAATCTTAGAACCGTGTTGTAATGAACGTTTTTCGATACAGGAGGAACTTTTCAATACAGTCCAAATTCCACTTTATGATACATTCCTTGTTTCGTTTTGAAATCAGGTGATGAAAAGTAAACAGTGTTCAACTAACCTCAAAATCAAAACTGCAATTGGGATTGAGTAGCCTACCAGTATTTTTTTTGTCAAAATTTCAATTTACGTATTTGAATATTCAACTAATTTGAATAGTCCAAAGTTTAAATAGTTTAATATACTTATAACTTTGTTAGTGAATATGTTAATAACTTTCACTTTTACAACAACACTCACGATTTTGTTGCTTGTCAAATGCGTTTTGTGGTTCTGACTGATATGTTATTTTTAACATATTTAACAAGTAATAAGTTTATTATCATAACAGTTCAAGTAGGATGAAGACAAAAGAAGTTAAATAAACGACGGTATGTTTATTTTTATAATAGCGTACACTTACAGATAGCTTGATACTGGTCTGATACTGATAACTACACTGGTGGTCGTAGATAAAATAGTGTATGCAACGGTTGTATTAGGCCTTTATAGCATTCGTGAGATATTTAGAGCACTCGCTTCGCTCGTGGCTCTAACTTACATCTCACCTCATGCTATAAAGGCTCCCATTATACAACCGTTACTATTCCACCATACTCGTATGTAATACATAACTTTCTAAGCTAGATTTGCGTTTGGAAAATTGCCGTTAACAGGAGAATCAAAGATCAGCTGTTCTGAATGCGGGAATAATCATTTTGAAGATTATTACAGCACTAGTCATCATCACGATGATAATTACAGCACTGAAAAACTAGCCCAGCTGTTTTTCCGAACTCTGACATATGAATAAACGAGTCAAACGAGCTGCCATGACAGTTCACTGTGTGCGTTTGTGCTAGTGTTGTGTTGAGGTTATGTTGGCTTCAGTTAAGGTTTTCAGTTGTTTGAGGTTTTAATAAATCCTTCTCAGTCTAGTATGACGAAAAAATGTGCATAATTAGTGTGAAAAAGTTTACAAAATCATAATTATTTTTCAAACTTGCGTACCGCTCGTTTGGAGAACATAATTATTCGTTTGTAAGAACGCCTTTTCCACACTCATTATGTAATATACTATTTTACCAACCGCCAATTTCGTTGAAGATGTCATTCCATCTTCGACTTGGAGGCGCAAGGCGAACAGTTTGGTTGCAAATCAGTAGGCTGACTTGGATAATTCTTTTGTTTCGAACCTTCATTCTCCAAATAGCCAATCATCTTGTGTCCAGACAAAGTGTCGAATTACTAGTGTCGAATTAGCAGGTACTATGCTGACACCATCATCCAAGAATAGTCAAAGCATTCTAGTCTAATGCGGCGGTGCCGGCGTCTCTAGCTCTGGCCTTGCTCCTAATTGCGATGTCTCGTTCTCGCTCGGGCGAGCACCGTGTTTCCGCGCCTTTTGCCACGGTGAGAGGGGGGAGGATGGGACAGGTGAATTTTCCCGGGGTTCAATTGTAGGGGACAATGAGGGGGCTACGGATCTTCTATATACCAACTTCCTTCTTTGCTTCCTGTTGTTTCTTCTCGACTATTCTTCCCTGTCGCTATTTTTTGTTTTTCTTTTATTTTGGGTTGCTGTTGAAAAAGTATGACCTCTGATAAGATCGCTTTTCTCTCCCTAGTGTCTCGCTTTCCAATATGAAGACATTTTCCTAACATTTTTCATTCCCACGTTATTGCTTGAAATTTCAAATATCGCATATTTATGCAGAATAAATACCAAAACCAATTATTTACTATAAATTATTAAGTATTGTATCATTTTAATATTTCGTTGAAAATCCAATTAATTGGAAAAATATTGAAACAGAATTAGCCAATTAGGAAAGGCAGATCTTTTCATTTCATAATTCATTGTTGATATTTTGTGTGTGTTTGTCAAATACAGTGCAACGTACTGTAATATAATTTAGTCTGTAATCCCTTACTAATTTTTGCTACTGAAACGTACTGAATTATACAAGTTTCATAATAATTCCTAGAGTTTTCTCACAAATTGAAGGTTTGTGACTAGGCTACTTGGGTATTCACGTGGAGTAGAAGCAAGCAGTGCTGTGCCATAATGAGGTCTATAAACCCGGTTTGCGTGTTGTCCCGATGTGAAATGGCGAGTTGCACCGTCTTGCCGTACTGCGTTTAACTCCACAAGATCGATATTCTCTTTCCTATTCTATATCACAATATTATTTGTTCCAGTTCCCTGAATACGCACCTTTGTAGCGGCTCAATGCAGTCATTCAACTTGAACTATTCATCAGAAGTCTGCTCAGCATTTTAATTAAGATATCCCCGGAGTTAGTTTCCTGCAAATTAATTTGTTGAACCTGAACTCGGTTTATTAGACAGTTTATTACAAAACACGTCTTGTCCTTGTACAAAATATTTCATTTCTATATTAATTGATATCAATAATTAATTTGAATTATTCAACTATTATCTGATCAATACCTCCCCTCTTCACAACCAAAAAAGTAACAAGTGTTGTAGAATAGATTGTATTGTATAAATATAAATATACACTATATAATCAAGCATAGCTCAATAGTATGTGACATCTGACATGTCAAAACAAGTTCACTACCAGAGTTACTGGTTAAGTACCACTGTTACTAGTTGAGAGTTGTTAATTGATAACAGTGGCACTAGTAATGTTTATTACTAACACTATTTGGTCGCTTATCCATACCCTAATTTTCGGTTGCATTCTAGAACTTCCTTTCAGTAACAGTACAGATGTATTAGTACCTAATGACTATCAGTACAGTACCACAATTCTTCTATCGGGCAAAACCATTTCCTTGTTGATAGTTTTCCCAGTGAAAATTATGCTCAAATACTCCTGAAAAATCGTATGGTCCTCTCCAAATAATAATAAGCTATGCATTGTATTTTAACGTCTTAGTAGTGGAAGCAGGACCTTATTTGTGGACTTCTATCTTGAGCATAAACTCTTGAATCTATATCTATTCTAATGTAAATTGAAGTATTGAAACTTTATTCATTATCTACATAATTACTACTTGCTAACATTAATTGGGCTCTATTCAAGCCTCTCTCCAACTTACTGATACAGTATCGGCTTTTTTACTTTTGTCTTAGGTCCATATCCACTGTCAGTTCGGAGTGTGACAGTCAAAAACTATAAATGAATGAGGAAACCGGCAGTCCAAAATAGTTGTAAACCGGCTGTCCGATCTTTGGATGATCAGCTTTGGACGGTCGAACTGTAGGTTCGAACTGACAGTGGATATAAACACTTCTATATTATTTTTTTCTGAAAAGGTTAACTTTGTCAAATGCATGTCCTCAAAACAATGTCTATCGCCAAAGTGTCTGCTATAGATCCCATTGTTAGATAAGACTTTCATTAAACAGTGTTTTAAAAGTAACGATTATGAAGTAGAGTCCAGTGTCATGCATTGTTTACAAGGTCGTTGGTCGTCCCTTCCGTTTCATAGAATCGATCGGATGAGGCAGGGGACTTGACTGCCAACGCTGTCGTTGTTTTAGCATGTGCCGAGTAATGTCTTTTAATTTAGACTAAGAGACGAAGGGTTTAAAAAGGGCGGTTAGGGCGAAGGGTACAGAAATTGAAGTGTATTTCTATGTGGAAGGGACAAACAGGGGTGTTGGTGAGGTGAGGGGGGAGTTTTATGTGCCGGAGATTAGAATGCTGATCAGAAGGGATGATGTGAAATTACTGATGCAGCCCTGGCGACGGCCATCAGGGGATTTAAAACACACACGCTTGCGCGCGCCTGCTCACACTGACGCCTTTCTCCGCCTTTTCACCAAACGAAACAACTAAGTCCAATATATGAGTTTGACTTGTCAGCTCTGTCTTCAATTTCAGAGCAGCTTTACTTTTGAGGCTCTTTTAGTTCACTTTAACAGACATGAAACGCTGGTAGACGCAATAACACTGGTATATCTGGTCTGTCCAAGCAAAGAAGATCCTCTGGCAAGATGACTCGAGCTCGGTCAATATTGGTTCATTTGGTCTCAATCGTAGGAAACATTCTGATCTACAATTTGAGACCAAATCAATATTTTTCGAACCAATATTGATCGAGCTGCAGACATTTTCTTTGCTTGGACAGACTATAATACTCATAGAATTGAATTTGTTGAAGACTTCTGTTAGTCGACTCATGAAATAGTGTATTTATTTGAGATACAGTTGTAATTGATAGAGATCTGTTGTTTGCCTACAGTAGTGAATAGAAACCTTCAGCATGATTCTTCATTTTCTTGATTTTCTATGATCAGATCATAGATGTCATCTCTTCAAAGCATGCTCAAAAAGCTTTTGGTTTAGGTATGCGCTGTATTTCCCTATTGAACTAGCCCAAGTTCAATATCTACCTTGTAATCAATTAATGATTGATTTACGTATTACGTATTCAATACATTATCTATTCTATAGAATAGGCCTATTGTACTCCTGCATATTTCATGGATGTTGTAAGTTACCTTTAGTTCAATCAATTTCATTCTCAAAGAATATATAATGCTCTAGTTTCATACTTATTATCTAAGTAAAGGCCATGTAAAGTAAGTTATAATTATATGCAAGTAAAGCCACGTATCGAATGCCTCGCGGTGCGTTGATACTTGTAACATCTTTTATTATATCCTTTGAATTTAATAGAAAGAGATATGATTGGCCACAGCTGATCGACTGCGTTCCAGTCGCACAAGTATCAAAGCACCGCGAGGCATTCGCGACACATGCCTCGCACTGTCGATAGGCTACGCGGCTTAAAGCGTACAACTTTTCTTGTTTTTGAATGTTTTCAGAAAAATGCTTGTTTTGTGTATACAATAATAGCTCACTTTCCCTACCCACATAAAAGTGACCTGTAAAGGAGAATAATTTCGTGTCATATGTACCCCAAACCCATTCTCTCCCAATTTTCATCACCTGCAACTTAGATTCTAAATCTAGATTACTTGCTGCTGACGCTATTGTACACATTGTTATTTCTACACTGTTTTCTGGTGTAATATGAAGACTGCAGAACTTGGGTATGTCCCGATTAGTTTTTGTATGTACATAAATCGGATGTATCCATTGTCCTCACAGTCTCACTATTAAACTTACCTCACTTATTAAGTTCATGACTTTCATGTGGAACTTCTAATAAATTATTTCCCAACAATATCCTCTTTTTATAGTCTTTGATTCAAATCTTTACATTGTATTCACCACATTTACAATTGAAGAAAAATATTGAATCAAAACTGCAATCACCAAATAATAATGAGCAGAGCAGTGCAATAGCTATAATAGTTTGTGCTTAACAACTGTAAATTTTATCTATTCATGGGTCGGTAACTCTATTTCTCATTTTATATGGGCATGAATGATACGAAAGGAAAATAATGCTCAATTCGTTCTTTATAAAATATGCTTGTTGGAAAAAAGCCAACCCCAACCAGAATTTGTTGATAGCTTCAAATACTCTGAAAGAACGTGAGTGTGAAAAGTGCATCCATTTTCTTCCTTCGAAAAACTTATCCATCAATATTGTTGAATTTATTCAGGCTTATAGATCAAATGATTATAAGCTTTCAATCTTAATTTATATTCAAATTCTTCTTATTTCACAAAATTTTACATCACAAAAATATTGAAAAATGTTAACTAGAATATGGTTCAATACTATTAATTATTATTTACCGATGGATACAAGTGAAATAAGTAATTCAGTAAAATCGAGTTGGTTTTGCACGTTTAATCACAGTAGGTAGCCAATATTAATCTTTTTGCGATTCTGTTCATCATTAATTTGAACTTGTCTCAGAAGCATACTGTACTTTCATTCGGGATTCAATCATGATTGGTCTGGACCACTTGAAAAGTCGCCATCACTAAATTCTCCGGATAGTTCTATTTGCGAAGGACTCAGTTTCACTCGCAGCAAAGGTGGCCGAATGCAGTGCAAAGGGTCGAGCTGTCTTATTTCCCAAATGAGTTGGACCGTGTCACCCTACAACTCGTATTTAAATAATGAGCACTGCCAGTTTGATGGTGGTATAGTCTGTCCAAGCGAAGAAGACATTCTGACAAGATGGGAAAATGACTCCAGCTCGGTCAATATTGGTTCAAAAATTATAAATTTGGTATCACATTGTAGAAAATACTCTGATCTAAAATTTGAGATCAAATTTATAATTTTGAACTAATATTGACCGAGCTGGAGTCATTTTCCCATCTTGTCAGAATGTCTTCTTCGCTTGGACAGACTATGAGCTTCAGTTTGCTTGGGATAGGGAAGAGACGCAGCTCATGTTGGGATGGCGAACACTTTGGTCTGGTCAAAACTAGGATGGTTTTCGAGTTGATTAATGGCCCGCCGTCTTTGCCGAAAATGAGGGCTATAGATTGAGGCGATGTATGGCTGGCTATTTATTCGCGGAGACGGTCGTTCCCCAAATTCCCCACAAAAGACGCTTGCTGATGGATAGATAACTGGTGATCAATGTTATCGTGTAACGCAGGCTACTGTAAAGTTCATTGTTTGGTAATATGAGAGCAGAATTTCGTCGGTAACTGCAATCAGATCTTTTTTGGGTTTATTTAACTTATTTAATAGTAAATTGAAAGATAATTGATCATTATGCAAGGAACACAGTACATACATACATTCACATGTGAAAATAAAATAGTAAAATTCGTCATTATAGTAAAGAGTAACTTGAATTGTTTCATAAATAATTATCATTATCATTAACTACAATAATCAACTTTAAAAAAAAGATGATGTTTATTTTTTAAGAATTATTAAGAGTGTAGTAGTAGTCGGCCATTTGCCGAACAGCAGAATTATACCACATAAGAACAATGTAATTTTTATCAATCTCTTGGAGCAGATAGCACCGTTATTTATGAAGCTCATGTTCTGGATAAAGTCAAGATAAGCTTGACATTGAAGTTGAAGTACTGTATTTTAATACATTGAATTAATTTATTGCCAATAAAACATTTTAGGTTTTGAAAAATATATTCAATTAAATATTCAAATTTTTGCTTCAAAAACCCTTATAAACTAAACCAGTATCTTTTTAGTGAATGGAGGTTTTGGGAGCTTTGTCTCTAATGTCTCAAAATTTCACACTGTATTTTTCTGTTTGGTCTCTACTTCCGGTTTCCGCACCTTGCAGTGATAGTGAACGTTGAACTGTATGCAGAATTGCGCTTGGCCCGTAGTGAGGTGTGAGGAACGGTGGCAGAGTCATGGCCATCTGGTAGGCAGCTGGTTACCCCCCTCCCATTCTCCTCCCCACAGTGGTGGAGGGATTCGCCACGCCATGGCTCGTGTCACCCCTGCCCTGGCAAGGGAAACTCCCCCCTTTACACAATCAGAATTGCACCCGAACCACCAATTTGGACCCTCAAATGATTTATCGAATTTGATTAATGACGTTACACTTGGATTATTCTGCTTTTTAAGAATAGCGAGATGCTGCTATTGGACCAGGAAATATAAATTTCGTCGAACCTCTTCATTTAGTAATTTTTCCAAATGTGCAATAGCTCTATTATCAAATTATTGATTCAATGTTTCCAAGTTGCGAGGAAGTCTTCATACCTCTTGGTATATTCATAGATTGCTAAGGAGAGTGGCGTTGTATTTTCAAATTTTTTTGGGCAACTGCTCGAATTTTGTCGGATGTTTTTGAATAATTTCAATGTTTTCGATGTCAATATCTTTTTTTTTGCCGTGATTTGGCTGTTCCCAAACGTATTTGGAATTTTGATATTCACCGCTATTTTTCAATAATTCAGTATGCAATTTCTAAAAAAAGACGAATGGTATACATATACTTAATAGGTACTTAGATAAATTTGGTTGATAGAAAAAATAGTTATTTGTGTAACTAGTGCCTAAAGTGGTAGATTGCTGCATCGAGTGAAACAGTTTTTTTCACGAGCCAAAGGCGAGTGAAAAAAGTTTCTCGAGTGCAGCAAGTACACTTTAAGCTCGAGTTGCACATTACATTTTTCCTACAGTTACCACCAAATGTGAAAAAATTCGAAGGATGTTGATTTAGAGACCTATAAATTTAAATTGGGGGTTTTAGGATCACCAAGAAGGGTAATTATATTATATGATCTCACTCAACTGATTATAATACACTATGTACAAATGGACTAATAAAATGAACTGATAGAATGGACTGATGAGATGAACTAATAAAATGGACTGTAAAAATAAACTGATGGAATGGACTGACAGAATAGGCTGATGAAATGAGCTGAGAGAAAGGAATGATGAAATAAACTGACACAATGGAATGATGGAATTAACTGACAGGATAGACTGATGAAATGGACTGACAGAATGGACTGATTAGATGAAATGAAAAAAAAATCATGAAATGGACTGATGGATTGGTCTTACAGAATGGACTGAAAAAATGAACTGATGAGATGGACTGAAAAAATGAACTGATGGAATGGACTGACAGAATGGACTTATGAGATGAAATGAAAAAATTAATTTATGAAATGGACTGATGGATTGGTCTCACAAAATGGACTGACAGAAATGGAATGATGAAATGGACTGACAAAATGGACTGGTAGAGTTAACTGACAGAATAGACTGAAGAAATGGACTGACAGAATGAACTGATAAAATAAACTGACAGAATGGACTGATGAAATAGACTGACAAAATGGACTGGTAGAGTTAACTGACAGAATGGACTGACAAAATGGGAAGGTGAAATGGACTGAAAAAATGGTCTAATAAAATGGTTTAAAAGAATGGACTGATTGATAATGGACTGATGAAATGGACTGACAGAATGGAATGTAAAATTGAAGAGACAAAATGGACTTATAACATGGACTGAGAGATTCACTGAAAAAATTGACTGATTGAATGGACTGGTGACAATGAACTGACAGAATGGACTGGACAATGGAATGATGAACTGAACTGATGGATTGAAAGAGTGGACTGATAGGATGCACTGAATAAATGGACTGATAAAAAATACTGACAGAATTGACTGATACATTGAATGTACACAATCCACCAGTTTTGGAAACCCATTTTCAAAAACTTCCTCTTCTGTGATTGGTTGAAAATCTGGAAAGTCCAGATTACTTTACGCACTAGTGCGTAAAGTATTTTAGGCACTTGTGTGAAATGGCCCATTTTAGAAACTCTATTCAGTGTGTAAAGATGCACTTTTTTTGCTATCTGTAGGAATAAATTTTTTTCCCATCACAACAAAAGTCCCAAGATAACTGATACTTTACTATAGTGTTAATCAAATGAAGCAGATAGGGTGTCATGCCTCTATTTTGATGATATGCCTTTATGTGAGGTTTGTATGCAGAGGTTGATTGTTCAGTACCAACATATGGCAGATGTGTCTTTTCATTGTTAGATGTTTGTGAATTTTCCAAATAATATAATTTAGTTTTCAGTATAAGATATTGAGTATATATACATACTCAGAGTATGTGTTATTCTCATAGACAAAATATAATATTGAAAATTGTGAGAATCGATTTGGTTAATGTAAGGAAAATAAGGCGCTGCCTTGTACCTGTATCATCAATAATAAGAGTTGCTATTTGTTTACATTTTCCATGATTTATTTTAATGTTTTAAGTGATCTTGTTTGTAGAGTATCCACGTAGTATAGCCAAAGAAAAGTTCTGGAGAAAATGCTTTTCATCACGTTTGCTTGCAGTTGTTCTTTTTCCCCGATTTTCCGGATGATCTGCTTTGTGGTTGGATGGCTCAACGGTCTTACGGTGCTGGGCGCAATGCCTTAATTTTATTTGAAGAACGGCATTTCGGCACTGTTCTATCGTCTTATCTGAAAAAGTTCTAGCAGTCTATTTTCTTTTCTTATCCCATGAAAATTTCAGATGTTCGGTATTGAGCATCTTTTTAACAAGAATGATTGTTGTTCCATGAATATTTAGGATTGCATTTTGCATTGTTCTAGAGTGTTGATTGAAAGAAATTGAGAAAATAGTTGATGTAGTTATAGAATCTTGATAATTTATGAGCAGTTCACATACTATTCAAGTATATGTAACAGTATTAATTAATCCTGAATAGAATATTTTTATTGAAATTCAATTAATTGAACTAGTCAACTAAATCGAATTTTCACCTAAAAACTGCGATTTGTATAGTCTTTCACTTTGATCATTCAGTCATTCAATAGTGCTATTTAAATTAGTGTATAAATATTGTAATAAATATATAAAAAAATTCATGTTCGGGAAAATAATTATGCTTGTATTGAACACTTCAATTTTGTGTTTCAATGTCTGATGCAATTTTTATTTCAGTTGAAATTTATAATCCCATATTTTGAACACATTTCTATTATCTGAGTCCTCAAATAATTTCATTTGAACCTTAATATATAAATTTGATATTCAGAGTATAAAACTTTTTTAAAATGTATTCTAATTTATTTATTTTGTTCTAGGTAAGCAGTCAAATCCGACATAACTTCAATAAAATGGTATTAAGTGTAAGAGGGATGCAGCAACAGCTATGAATATTACGTTCAACGTAACTGCTTCAAAAATGTGGTAAGCTGCTATGAATAAAACTTAGGTCAAATTAGGAATCCTGAATCAGGTCACAAAAATATTCAGTAATCCCTGAGTAAAAAATTGTTTCAGTAAAAATATTCATTAATTTTAATCCCTTGGTACTCGGTATTTGCTTTCACTCACTAAATAATTATTCATTTCAATGTGAAACTTCAAATCAAACTTTCCAGTGAAATTGTACTGAACCTTGTAACTTGTCGCATTATTTTGTCGTGACTCTGGTAGATAAATTCTTCCTGTTCTTATAGGTGTATGAAGTCGAGACATTTTATCGTGGAAACAATGCTCTCCCTCGAGACTTTTCCTGAGTGGCTGATTTCCTCACCCCATTTCGTGAACTTAACTACTCTTGGCTCGAAGATGCTACTGGGGGAACTTGTATCACTCCCCATATATCACTGTGCGTGCTATAGTCTGGAAAGATTGCCACTATTCAATCCTAAGAATCTGATCTGGGAGTCAACCACTAAAACAGGGGCGTTGCAAGTGTGAAGCTTCCGGGATTGAAGAGCACTCTGTAATCTACACGATTGGGCACTTACCCAGAGAGTTGTGTCTATTGTTTTTCAATAATTCAGATGAAGCTTCTGCTTTTCAATCATCCGAAAGTAATAGCCTTTAAAAACTAATGTCTTTATTTATGAGCAACAGACGAGAGAAAATCAATCTTATGATTGATTTGGCAATAAAGAATAGATTGTGTTACTATCTATTCTCTTGTGTGTTCTCCCATACGTGGATTTTTCCAATTAATAGTTAATTTAAAATTTATTTGTTATCATGCAGTGGAGTTGATTATTATACATCCTTGCCTACTGTCGGACCCCAGGGCGTTGAATAATGTGAAATATTCTATTCAACTTATCTGATGACATAAAGTAGCAAATACTTCTTGACGTGAGTTCTGTCTCACACAATAAGTAACTAATTGCAGTTCACTGCTTCTGGTTGGCAATTGCATTATGAGCTTTATATTTGGCGTACTTCTTCCTAGTATTCGGATTCTATTAAGACTTTTCACTACAATGATGAGGTATTAAAATTTCATTAAAATTATTGGTCGCCTTCAAAGAAAGTCATGATAACATGGTATAATCATGATATCAGGAGTTGATATCCTGATAACAGTTTGAGTACAGTGTAGTTGACGCCAAAGAGTTAGGCGGTTTCGTCTGTCCCTTTTACGTGATGTAAAGAATCTGTTGTCTCTTGATTTTTAACGTTGGATTGATTCTATTCAGCCGTTGATTAGTCGAAAAAGATGCTATAGATCAATTGAAATACGATAAAAACAGTATTAAATTGATTATAGCTGAAGCTGATGCCAAAAAGTTGGGTGGTTTCGCCTGTCTTTTGTACTTGATGTAACCTACTTACAGCTGATGTGAAGCATCTATTGGCTAAATGATAACTTCAGCTGCTGGAGCACACAAGGAGCAGACAAAACTGTCCAACTTTTTGTCGTCAGCTATAACAGTGATATTTTAAAGAATGGAATAGAGCTCAGTATAGAACAGTAACAGTGATATTTTATAGAATACAATAACTGTACCAATGATTGTGAGACGGTTGAATGAACCCGACCAGTCGAATTAGATGTGAAACATGTTCGCTTCCAGCGGAACATCGCGACGCGGAGAGCACACGCTCCGCCGTAAATTAGGGTAGCGGCGTTTTCAGTAGGAGCACAGTCATCCTCGTTACTAGGGGTTCTTCTGAGGGTTGCTGTGAGTCAGACTAGTGCCGTTTGATGCCGCCAACTCCCGAAGGGTTTACAGTCGTCTAATCCCGCAGACAAGGGAGAAGCTGCAAATTTCGCAATGCAGCAGGCGGTCGCCGTGTAGCTTGGGGCAACAAAAACTAACTTGCGCGCAGACTGCGTACAGAAAAACAGCTACTCTATTTTCCATCTAGAAAAATCTACAATAACTTATACCCTAACTAAAGTAAACATCAGATATTTATTTTAAACTTGTAGATAGCTACTTCACCAAGGATGGTTTGAGTTTTCTTGTTATAATTATAGAAACATGACTCATACAAGAGCAACCTTATCAAGTATTTATTTTATGTGGTGAGGGAATGTCTCTTGGGTTTAATGTTCCAGACAAAGACATAGACTTGAAGCATCTGAGCATAGAATAACCTTATAAAATGATGCATACAGAAAAGTATGCATTCTTGCAATAGAATTATTATTCTATGCTATTAGGTTCTAGATTCAGTTACAATAATAAATGAAAATTATTGTCAATTCTTGCACTAAATGCAATTAATGTTGGACTGATATCTCTGCTACTTTCAAATTACCATCTGAATACTAGAGCAGGTCTCTGTTGAAACTTTCTCAACTCCAGTGTTATTCATATTTCTTGTGATGAAAGTTTCTAACTAACGTCTGAAATAATAAGTTATCATTTCATGTAATGAATCCTGTTCAAACAAGGGCGTTACTTATAATAAAAGCGAAATTCTCTACTCTTCACAATAACCGTTCTGTTCTCATCACTGTCATTCAATTTTTGTACGGACCTATCAAGTAGTACTAGTAATTCTATACGAATACGAAGAGAATAGGCTAATTCATTGTTAATCTTAAAATTGAGATTACTTTGTTGCTGATAATGGATTATTTAATATGCATTTCAGTTTTATTATGATGATGTTTCCAATGCTGATGTTTCAATTCTAATTTATGCTGTTATTCTATTCACCCGAAGGCAATTTCTAATTAAATCAAATTAAATTTATTTCATTTTCAATGTTTTCAAAACAGAACAAATACAATGTTAAATAATTATTAAATCAGATTTAATTAATGATGATTTATCAGATTATAGTTTATAACCAATGTCTTTTTTTGTTGCAACTAAGTTATGTGAATTATCCCTCAAATTAATAATGGCCAGTGCTCATTCATTAACCAATTATATTTTCATAAATTCAGACGAGGAAGACTGTGGATTGGATTATTCGATGAGTTCTAGATTGTTATTACTAAGGGAAGCTTTAATAGGGCATTTGCCTAGCGTCTGTGGTTTGAGCGTTAATTTACCGCTCTCATTTATCAGGAGGTCCTTTCCTGGCGGTAGTCAGAAATCCAATTAATCTTTTCGAACTCCGCAAAATCAACCTAATTAATGCTCTCTAAAAGAATTATTAGTATACTTGTTTCCTTCAAATTTTAGAGTTATAATTAGCGGCTGTGAAGAGTTCTTGTTTGATTTTTCAGAGATTACTTTGAGAATGATTTTGACTTTTAAATTAATAAATCAGATAAGTTCAGATATTCAAATTATTTGAAGATGAAATTCCGGTTAACTAGTCATTTAAGAAGCTTTCTTTGTCCTTTATTGTGTATATTCCTTAGGAAATCGTCTATTCTTTAAGTATACTAGTACTTTCTACACATATATTTCCTTCAAGTCAAGAAGAGCCGAAAAGGTACTCACATTCTTCGAGAATTCTTTCACATGAACTCTGCTTACCGTTGAGATTTCCCCCCTCTGTTTTGATCATCTATTCATCATCCATCTATTCCCCCATCCTTGACATTGGAGATTAAACTGGACATCTATTACTCTGAGACCATTTCCCTCGTGCAATACCACCAGTATCCCAAGAGATAATATGATCCAGTGAAGCTTCAATCGTTGTGCCAAGTCATGCTCTTGAGAGGAGCTTTACTATGAAAGCTGAGGTGTATTAGAGTACTGCATGCACTGTAGTGTATTAGTACTTGGAGGAAGCTTTGCTTCTGAGCTGGTATTGTAAATGTCAGCTCTCTAGTCCAGTTCTCTAATGCGTGGCTACTGTTGAACTAATATGCTATACTGAATATCCATTTATGCTAACATTGTACTTCATATATGTATGAAAACATTCATCAGCAGATCAGTTTGGAAAATTTATTTACAAAATTTTTTATTTCTCCATTGTCTTTATTGATGTATGATATAACTCCACAAGCCTTCGCTCGCCTTCTCCGCCTAGCCAGGACCCCCGACAGTATCGGCAGTATAAGTGAGTCAAACAGGCTCGCTTCGCTCGCCTGCAAGACCTCTGTCAGTGTCAGCTGAGACAAACAGGCTCGCTTCGCTCGCCTGCAAATTCTGTTCAGAAGGGATTCGAAATTCATTGAACACAGCATTTCTAGACCTAATCTGGACCTGTTTACCAAATTTCAACATTTTCTGCCAATTGGTTCTCGAAAAATCTAAGAAAAACTCCAAAAATAGTAAAAAGCTAATATTGAGCGCAACCTTGGGAAGTGTATTGGACATAGTTTGAAACTTGATTCAATATCTTCCCAATTAGTTCATCTATAATCTCGCTGAACCATTGCATTTACAGTTAGGATTGGTCGAATCAAGGCGGAAGATATTCTGATAATCAAGGCGGAAGATATGCAACCCGCAATACATATACAATTTTGAAAACCTGATTACTGGCGTTATCTTGAACGGATTGCAAAAATATTTCAACACAACATTTCTAGACCTTATCTGAACCTGCCTACCAAATATCAACATTTTCTACCGATTGGTTCTCGAAAAAATGAAGAAAACTCAGAAAAACTCAAATATTTGGCGTATCCTAGAAAAGTTTTTAAAACCCGTTCTTAGCGCGCGTCTATACGTCCAATAGAACATGCCTGCCAAATTTGAACGCATTCGGTTCAGTGGATTTTTAGTTCTGGTGATGAATGAATGAATGAATCAGTGCCATTTCGCTTTTATATATAGAGATGATATAAATCCACATATTTAGTACCCAAATATGATTCTAGATCGTTGAGGCGGTAGCCATAAACCCTAAAATTGATTGAGTTGAACATTAGCCTAGCTATCCTGAGCCAGGGCACCGGCTGCTGTTAAATCCAGCGACGAACGCCCCATTAGATAATAAATCACTTGGAGACGTAAACATTGACCATCTTCTTGTTGTAGCAGCTGATGATGAAGTGTGTATGCTCACATTGCTGTTACAGTATGGCTCTTATACCCCTTATACACACTGTGTATTAGGCTGCCTCTCTCGCTTTGGTTGGTTTTGTCTCTCTTGGTTAATTTGCCTCCATACCACAAGCCCCCGTTTGGCGGAAATAAATCCCCCCCCCATTCCACCCTTTAAACCATCCCGAATGATCAGGGTAGCCATGTGCTTTCCACGATCCCTCTTCGTGTACCCTGTTACAGCATTGCTCATCATACACACAATTTTATATTTTTCTTCTTTTATCCAGGCCGACTCCTCGACCTGTACTCATCGCCTGCCTTTCTAAATGACTCCACTGACAATTTTATACCCTCTTCAATACACTACCCCCCTCACTACTATCACTTCTATGTGTGTTCCATGGTTTCATTTAGTATCAAAAACTCATTCACTCAACCCTTTCCACCTAGAAAACACAACCCACCCTTGCACGTGGTTTCAAAATGTCGCTTCTCCATGTACAACAGTAATTAAACACCTATATATTTTTTCCAAACAAAGGCTGTTAGACTGGTTCCCCTGTACTCTAATTATTGTACACGCTCTCCATGGTCTTTATTACCCGTTGCTGCATATGTTGTATGATACTGTTGCCTCAGCCCGATGTTGTCTTGATTCATTTAGTTAATTCATTTACCTGCTGTGAAGTCATTACAAACAACGAGCACTATTGTTAAATTATTAACGTTATAATTATAACTGTGCTTTTCTATCAGCTTATAAATTTTGTAAATCGCGTGTGCGCTTGTGCTCATTTTCTATATTGTTGTTTGCTTCCACTCTCATTAACCCTTATGTTCTCAGTACTTTTCGTTGATGAGGGTGTAAACATTTATTCAATACCTATATTTCTCTCCTTTCCCCCATCACAGGTATTTTTTTAAGAATGGATCAAATTCATTAGTACTGGCACCTCCAATCAGTTCAAGGACACTTTTTATAGTTATATTTCACAATAATCAATTCTTTATTCTTTCTTTACAATTGCGACTTGGTTTCCAAGTATTTTAAGCAAAGGTTGAATGAGTGATGAAGGTTTAAGATGTAGGTTATATGTCTATCCACAATGTCCACTTTCACTATACTCACAAATTTCAACTACAAAAGCTTATCGGCTATATAACTTCATGTAATCCTCTAAAGTTTAAAGAACTTTAAAACCTTGAGTATGAGGCTTTTTAGTCAAAGATCAAGGCTAATAAAGCTGTTATTACTGAGCTTCTATAATTCACCTTTAATTTTCCATGATTGAATTACTTACTCCTAGGCGCTACAGGCCGATGTGACCCTTGGCCTCCTTTACAAAGCCTCTCCAAACAATTCTATCTTTGCCTGTCTCTTCCAATTACGCACCCCTAGGATCCGCAAATCTCTTTCCACATCATCAGTCCACCTATTCCTCGGTCTGCCCTTCCTCCGTCTGTTGAATATCTTTCCTTGCCACAGACGTTTGGATATTCTGTCCACATTCATTCTAGACAAGTGCCCAATCCACCGTATTCTACCTGATTTGATGAATCTTACAATATCTTCACTATGCAAGAAGTCATCAATCTCACAGTTCCTTCTTACCTTCCAAATTCCATTCTCATAAGTAGGACCAATAATTCTTCTTATCACTCTCCTTTCGAAAACTCTTAGTTTTGAAGCATCACTAGAAGTAAGCACCCAGGTCTCTGATCCATAGCACACCACAGGCCTCACCAAGGCTCTATACATTTTGAGTTTTGTAGCCCTAGATAGCAGTCTAGACTTGAAAAGTTTGATGCTAGCAAAGTAGGATCTATTTCCTGCAGCTATTCTTCTTTTTATTTCTTCTGAGATACTCCCACCACTAGTTAGAAGAGCTCCCAGATAAACAAAGTCATGGACCTGTTGAAATCTGTGAGCTCCAATGCCCATAGGAGAGTCATCCCGTGCTGCTGTTGATATTTTCATGTATTTAGTTTTTGACTCATTAATCTTGAGGCCCATGAGCTGACTATTTCTTTCTAGAAGGGTGAAAGCTTCCTCTAATGCTGGGATGGTTCTTGCCATTATTGCCAAGTCATCAGCATATCCACACACCTGCCAGAGCCTGTTTATTATTGTGCCTTTGTGGTCAATGGCCTTCACTGCTTCATGGAGTGCCAGATTAAAGAGAAGTGCTGATAATGCATCACCCTGCCTTACTCCCTGCCTAACAACAAAACGCCTTCCTACACTTCTGCCCACTTTTACCTTGGAGTATGTATCTTCTAAAGTGATTGCAACCAACTTCACTAACTTTGGTGGTATTCCACTTCTTCTCAATGACTTCAAAAGCCTTGACCTTGACAGACTGTCAAATGCTTTTTTATAGTCAATGAATAATATGTGAAGGCTGATGTCATGTTCCAGAAACTTTTCCATTGCTTGCCTTACAGTGAAAATTTGGTCTACAGTGCTTCTACCTCTCCTGAAGCCACATTGGTAATCACCTAGAGTTGACTCTGCGTATGGAATAAGCCTTTGGAGAAGAATATTTGTGAATATCTTATAAACAACACTGAGGAGGGATATGCCTCTGTAGTTGTCACAGACTAGTTTATCTCCTTTCTTCAAAATTGGACATACTAAACTTGTCTTCCAATCATTTGGCATTCTTTCATTTCTCCACACCCTCAGAATTAGCATGTGCAGTTCTCTTTTCAAACTATCTCCTCCACATTTAATTAGTTCACTCACTATTCCATCCTCTCCCGGGGCCTTATTATTTTTCAGTGCAGCTATTGATCTCTCAAGTTCTTCCATTGAAGGCTCTTCTACCTGCTCACCCTCTTGGCATATCATTATGAGCTGAATCAAGTTCATATTCCACTTCCTCTTCTCTCTCATTCAGCACCTCCTCAAAGAATTCAGTCCATCTATCAAGAACCTTTTCATTATCAACAATGCAACCATTTTTGTCTTTGCATCCATTCAACCTTGGCTGATATCCTTTCCTGAACCAATCAATCTCTTTATAGAACTTTCCACTGAGATTTGCATTCTCCAGTTCTTCTAAATGAGCAATTCTTCTCTTCATTGCTTCATGCTTCTTGGTTCTAATAATTGACTTAGCTGTTCTCCATAATTGATTAAACTCAGTTCTGGCACTTCTTGTGTCCCTTTGCATCATTCTAAGTCTAGCACTATCTCTGTTCCTGATTGCTTCCTCACATTGTTCATCATACCACTCTTCATTCCTTCTCATAGTCCTCTTTCCAATTGTTTCTGAAGCAACTGTGTTCAGGGTCTCATTTATTTTCTCCCATTGCTTTTCTGGACACATGTCTCCCACTTCAGTCTGAGCAGCTTCTAAGAGCTTTTGATTCATTCTTTCTTGAAATTCATGTTTCATATCATTCACCTTTAGTCTGTCTACATCCCATTTGCAGCTTGTCAGTCCTCTTTCTTTCCGGATACTAGATAGCCTAAATCTAATGATGGCTCTGACCAAGAAGTGATCAGAGTCACAGTTGGGACCTCTCATTGTACGTACATCCATGATCCCCAAGGCATGTCTAGCTGAGATCAGCACATGGCCAATCTGGTTCACAATATCAGACCCCAGAACTTTCCAAGTTCCTTTGTGTCCTTTTTTGTGTGGGAAGCAGGTACTTTTGATAACCAGTCTATTACCTTCTGCAAATTGTGCTAGCAGGAAACCATTTTTATTCGATTCCTCATGAAGTGAGTATTTCCCTGAAACATGTCTTACTGCAGCTTCTCTGCCCACTTTTGCATTGAAATCGCCTAGCACAATAACCATATCATGTTGCTTGATCTGATCCATTTTTTGTGTCAAGAGATCATAGAAGTCTTCCTTTTCCTGTTCATCTGCATTATCTGTGGGTGCATATACAGACACTAAAGTTACATTTCTGAACATACCCTTGAATCGAATCAAACATATTCTTTCTGATACAGGCTCGAAGCTCAACAATTTCTTTCTTGTAGCAGCACTGACAAAAAATCCTGTACCACCATATCCGGTTCTATTTTCAGTTCCACTATACAATAAGGAAAAATCTTTTTTATCAATTTGTCCACTTCCTTGCCATCTTATTTCTTGCAGTGCCACTACATCCAACTTGTAACGCAGTATCTCTGATGCAACTTCCTTCATTTTACCAGCTGCTAATAAAGTCCTCACATTCCATGTTGCAACCCTCCAGTCCTTATCTCTTCGCACATTCTTTTTTGGTAATCCATTCCATGAGTCATTCATATTTTGCTTTTTCCTTATATTATTCCGAAAATCCAGTCCCATCCGAGGCATTTGTATAGGTTTCATAACGCTTGGTATTTTTTCCGGGGTAGGGTTGTTAGCCCTACGCCCAACCCCCAACCTGGAGGACCAGGTAATTTTTTCAGGTGTTCTTCCTTAGCCTTTGGCGAAACATAGAAAAGAAAGTAGAGTTAGTCCCTAGTCCCCAAGAGTTTGGAGGTAGGGGCTAGAAAATGAAGAATGTAACCCAGGGGGGCTGGACAGATAGAAGAAGAGAAAGAAGAAAAAAAGAGAATGGTCCATAGCATAGTCAATGGAAAAGGACCATTCTAGATTTTACGGAGCTCCAGCAACCCATCCAGCGCCGCCATAGAGCAACACCAGATGAGACACCAGAACTCCGTGAATTACTTATTATTAATAATTTACAAAATTATAGTCTTGTTCAATGAAATTTACCAGCTTGTTTTTATGAAAACAAGAACTGATTAAACAAGTTCACTCGTTTAAATTTGTTTTTCTTCAAACGATTCTTTAAAAAAAAAAAATCAATATTAATTATTCACCTCAACAAACTTGTATGTTATTCCTTCTTAACTTGGAGACTTTTATTTCGAATAAATTTTGTCAATGCGTCGATTTAATTGTAGTAGTTGAAGCTGAATGTAGTAGTTGTAGTAGTTGAATGCTGGTAGTTGAAGCTTCTGTCTAATACGGATCCTCATCAATATCATAAAACACCATTTATTCTATAATATAATCATTCATAAATTTTGTATAACTATCTCAGAAATTTTTTAATACTTTTTGTTTGTCAGTCAACTACTTTTATCATGGAATTAATCCTATATGAGTGGTTTTTATATCCCTATCACAAGAAGCATTTCTGTGGAATGTTTCCAGACTTTAAGCTTTGAAGTCTTGAGAAGATTTTTCTATTATTATTCATATGGTGCGCTTGGTTTCCGTTCGCGCTTGTAATGGTGATGATAGAATGTAGAAATGGAAGCCGTGAGAGGGGAATTGTACTAGCTAAGTGTTTACATATTGTTACAACCTTCGTTTGTGACGTGAATACCTTTCTTTTCTGACAGCCAGTTCCGAGTGTTTGTCAGTCATGTGACTGTAATAGGCTGTCAAACGCACTCAACAAAATAAAAACATCCCTTTTCCGGTAATCCATCTCCACTTGATAGAAAGCCTATTTCCGATGCTCTTCCCCCTACTTAGTAAAACCTAATTCATCCTTTCAATGGTGTTAATTGAGGCTAAGTAGCTCCAAAGAAGTTGGCTTAAGTTATTAATTTTTCAGAAGTTTTTGTAAAGCTTCCTTATCCAAAATGCAAGTTCCTAATTTTCAACATTATACATGGTGAGCTCTGGCGGCTCGTGCCCACGAAACAGGTGAAGTGCCAAACAGTAAAGGATACGGGCACTTCACCTGGTTTTTGGGCACGAGCCGCCAGTGATGGTGAGTTCGAAGTATTTGGTAGAATTACTGACTCACTTATAATATGCTCGAGACGAGGGCTTTATTCTTTTGTTTCAAGTTGAATCCTTTCAAATAGTGAGAAATTTTACTAAATTTCTGTGTTGCGAATTTGTCTAAATTATCATTTATTCATTTTACAGAAACTAGTAAACGTATTGGTAAAAAACACAGACTTTTGTCCAAAACGTCTCATTATATTCATTATTCATTAGTGTCATTGACAATATTTGTATGTGCAATGAATGATTGAAATCTACATATGGGTAACTATTTGGGCAGAAGCACGAACGGCAGTTATTTTCCCAAAGGTGCTTTAAATTTATCTTATTGATGCAATATCTATTCTTGATTGAATATTCTCTGATTGGCAAGTGCATGAACAATGTTTTTGAATTACCTTATAGGAAGTAACTTATAGAAATCTATTAATTTTTTTCAAAAGTAAATAGCCTACTTTCCTTATTCCCTAAACGATATCCTGCACAGGGCACTACATCAAACCGATATCAACCGCTAGAACACTTGAAAGCAGTGGAATGGAAAAATAGGGTGTTGAAAGAATCTGTTCTGAGTTGCAATAAGCACCTTCTTCCCCCAATAAATGTGAAATTTATGCACCCTACTACACTGTCACCTCTTGAATAAGACTATTCTATTGATTTCCTACAAGTTTAAGTGCGTTAGATGTCACTAGATAAACCAGGCTAGAAGAAATTGGTGTGATGTGGATGAAGAACGGGAGAAGGAAAGGGCTGTATTTGGGTTGTAAAGGAGATGAAGAAAAATAGAAATGACAGTGACAGACATTATTGATTAGAAATTCAACTAAGCTGCAACACTCATGAATATTGCCCCTGTCTTTCTCCTCGAATTAGCTAACTTGGATTTAACCAGAGCCAAATCTCTGGAGTGCTGCTCGTACAAACTTCATTTAATAACTTCAATTTAGAGTAGCTTCTCAAATGACACTCCTCAAATGTTTAAATGCTGTTATGAGTTTCACTATCTTTCTTTCTTTCTTTACAATTGCGACTTGGTTTCCAAGTATTTTAAGCAAAGGATGAATGAGTGATGATGAATGGTGATAATGAAGGTTTACTGTTGTCTTGTGCTGTGGTTGGCTACAGCTGTTGGTCTGTGGCCTAAAGTTTAGCATAGAAGAAGACTTTCCATTACACGCATACACACGCATCTATTTTAAAGGCCGGCAAACTGGAGACAATAGATTATTATTGTAATAAAAAAAAAATCGAAATATATTTGATAATACAAATAAGTAAAAATAATTGGTTATTAACTACCGTATTTATTATTAATAATAAATTTTTTAGTACAAATTTTTTTTCTGTAAAAATAATAAATTGTTGACTTTGAAATTTATTACAATTATTATCGACAGTTAACAAACTGTATTTTTGTTGTAACAAAGAGCCAAGAGTTTCAGCTGCAGTTTGGTACAAGTTCCAGATACTGGAATGAATAGAATATTAGTAGAATAAGTTTCATCATAAAGTCACATAAACGAAAAACCCAAGCCAATCAGATCTGATGATTGATTCGTCACTTGAAAGGATTCGAATGGTTGACGTTTGTCACCGAGGACAATCAAAGGGATGAAGGAAATTGAAACCGTTGCTCAAGACAATGGCGACGGCTTCACTTATCCCAATGTGTAGGGTTTCAAAGTGACATTCATAATTTATTTTAGAAGCCATTACCCATCCAATCAGACGATCAGTTTGAATAATCTTGGGTGCGGCAATAATACTCTCTCTGTAATCGACAATCAAATTCTAATTGAAGATCAGTGGTGGCCGATCCCACCTACGCACCCGCGTCGTCACGCAACCCACCTGAACTACTGATCATTGATTATTTATATTCAGAACGACACGCACCAAAGACAATTCACTGAACCCTGTCAACAAAGTTAAAAATGGATAGCATGGGATTTGATTTTTTCCACTATCTTCTTCCATTGGAAGATAATGAAAGGATGCTTTCACTAATAAAAATATAAAATGCTTTCATTAAAAATTGATAGAACTTGAGGTTGATCAAGTAAAATTGCATTGCATTTCTTCCCAACAATAAATGTTCTGTGCTCTGTACACTATCAGTTATTGTAAACTGTTGCAACTTATTTACACACTCGATTGAGTTCTCGCTTTATTTAGTTGGAGAAAATGTTCAGTAGACAGCAATGGATGAAAAAATTTGCATTTATAATATGTTCAAGTCCATTGCTCATTCATTGAATGAATTTTGCTTCACTTGATTATTCCATGAACAATGAAATTGACACCAACTACAAATTGGTCAATTTTCTTTTTTAAGTGTGAGGTTAAAATTAAATTTGAATGAGTCTCTTCTATTTTTGTAACATGAGTCTGTGTATGGACAACTTCAGTGATTATGCTGCTCCAAATAAACAATAAGAGTGCAAATTATAAATTATTGTAGGTAATATTTGCATTTCAAATACTGTAAAAGTTTATGATTCAAGCTCCCTAGCTCAGTATTCAACGTGAAATTTACTTTTGAATTGAAAAATTATAAAATGTATAATAATTATGCATGTAAATTAACTCTACAAGAAGTAGTTTACCACCAAGTTGGCTTGAATGAATCTCATTAACATTATTATTGCTCTTCATGGAATAATTTGTCTAACGTTCTTTTCCTCATATTATGATTGTTTTCATACGGAGAGATGAAAACATTGTTATACGAAGAGAAGAAAACATCGTTTTCATACGAAGAGATAAGAATTTACATCAACTAAATATTTATGTGTAAATTTTTTAAACAAAACTATCAATACATAGGTAGTTTGGTATCTCTCTTGATCCATGTGCATTGTGCATACCTGTATAAGATCACAGATAACTTAACAATAACTTAACAATCAACTCAAATCAATTGGTTCTTTTCATTAAAAAATTATAATTGCTCGCAATCTGTGCCAATTGCCTCTCCTATTTTGAAATTGTAATTTTGCAAGCACCTAATAAATAAAACAAATTACAAGTTTCATTTGCAGAAACGACATTAGCAAAGGAACTGCTCTTCCGGAATTGTGGCTGGAGAGTGGAGGCCTATTTATAAATATTGTAGACTGAAAAAGTAAAAAAGGAGGATGTGAACTGCTACACAGAGAAGCTGGGGCTGGGCACGCGCCAATCCAATTTGGCAGGACCTCTATGAAGAGCAGCTGAACTTGAACACTCGGCCATTGCACTATAATGTGTCCCCCATCAAAGAAAGCCACTCTCTTGTAAAGTCTATTCAAGCAAAGACACTCTAGCAAGATGGGAAAATGACTAGCTCGGTCAATATTGGTTCAAAAATTATAAATTTGGTCTTGAATAATAGATCAGAAAGTTTCCTGCAATTTGAGACCAGATGTATTTTTCAACTAGTATTGACCGAGCTGGAGTTATCTTCCCATCTTGCCAGAATGTCTTCTTTGCTTGGACAGACTATATCCCTAGTGTAGTGTAGAGATGAGAATTGAGTTAATGGTGTAATGAAGGCACGGCTAGTACAAACGGTGCCACTTCTGCACATCAGAAACTGTTTTATTATGCGTGTAACGTTCATTTTAGTTGAGATTTGTCTCAATGGAAATGTACTACGTGATTAGGGAAACTAATTTATGAGCATTCTAATTGGTTTAATCCACTGGTACATTATTTGAAGGTAGATTAATTTCAAAATAATTGATACAATATACTGATGAAATATCAATTATGATATTTGGACTGTTGTATAAATTGGTAGAGAAGCAGTTTTGGGCATTCGCTTATTAATAAATAGATAAATAAATTTATTTCCATCATAAATAACAAGAATAACAGTAATTTTCAAAACACTGGAAATTAAATGACCACTTTAGCAAGTTATGTGGTCATTGTTAGTATTGAGTTCAATTATTCTATACGGTATTTATTAAATAGCCTAAATTGTTGATAAAATATGTTACGTTTTCTTTTTTTTGTTTTGAGTTCAGTTCATCAATTCGAAGACATTTTTGTGCACGACGTTTGTAGCATTCTAATTTAAAACAACTATAGATTTTAAATAACTAATCAATTTTGAACAAAAAAACCAAGTCTACACAAACAGCAACAATAGAAACACAGTCAAGGTACTTGGTAGAGCTCTACAAGACATTTATACTTATACATAGATGCAAATTACTACAATAAATACTTCATCGAAAAACAATATATACACATAGGTGCACTCACCTATGTATTATATAATTATTGAATAAATGATGATGGTTCACTGATCTGTCATGCTTGAAAAGAAATACATTCTAGCTAGTATTTTCATATTAATTTGCAATTCTTGCTCTTTGCCTTGTCAATGTAATTTTCATCACACAATTCTGTGTAATATGTAGCCTACTATATTCAGCAAATTGTACAGTAGGTATAGTATTTGGCAGATATTTATTGCAATAAAGTGCATACTAATATTCCCTACTCAAAGATTTCTACAGTCATTCTCATAAAGTCACCCCAGTTGCCAAATATTTACCAGTACAAATATTTCGTTGGAGGAGTGATAAAGCGCCGGTCTGATAACCAGGTGGACCCTGGTTCAAATCCCAAGCGGGGAACAATTTATGACCACAGCACAATCACATAAATACGGCCACCCCGTCTTTCGGAGGAGACGATAAGCCGTCGGTCCCGACTACCTCAAAGTAGTCGTCATCTATCACCCACATCATTACCCACGCACAAGCCTATGAGCTCATGTGGGCTTCACCCTCATAACAAACAATAACAAACAAACAAACAATATTGTATTTTGGCGAATATTCAATCTAAGTTGTCTAGAATTCCTCAATACAAATTTTATAATTCAATATTATATTTTGGCAATTATTTAACTCAACACAGTACATTATTCAGCCTACTAACAATAGAAAATTTTGAGTTGATCAAATCTACAAAGTTGTATAAATTTCTTATTTTCACCAATAATTTTATTATCAAATTTCTATTACAACTCAGTAACTTACTCACATCACCTGTTGGACCAATTTAATTTCTACATATTTCCTCACAAAGTTGCCCAGTTGTCCAAATTGTCATGTATTGTCGTGGACATTATTTTAATGTTGGGGGAAAGGGGTGTATTGGATTGGGGGTTTTTGATGCGGTGAAACGCGATACAGGAAGCGGAACTGGGCGAGGCGTGGACCACTGAAGCGGCTACGATGCGTTTACCGCATCATAGAACTGTTCTCATTTGTTTCAGGCCTTCTCTCCCACGAGTATGTCGGCTTGTATCCCCACTAGAATATCACTGTATCTAATATATTTCGTTAGCTTAATTTATGATACAGAACGGTTGTTAACATGAAATTTATGAATTTTCTGTTCAAAATTTCAGTTTACTTCACAATGAGGCGGTTAGATGGAAAAGTTGGTCTGAATTCATAAGCATTCAGCAACTCAGTTGAATTCTATGTATCCATAATAATTCATAATGATGTACTTGTATGTCCTGTCTCGTGTTTGTATGGTCTGTCTTGTTTTTTTATTAATTTACAAGTTGACAAGAGTTTCAACACTGTAAATTATTTTTTTAATATAGTAGTAAATATCCTCTTGACACGTTTCGTTCACTTGTAGAAGATACTTGCTGAATTGGAAATAATTCGATTTCCAAGAATCAATTTGTTATTTAGTCCAGTCATTTTAGGTTTCGCACGAGAAAAAATTCAGGACGCTGCCATATTTTCGTGTGATGCTCCTTGGTTCTTGGACGACTCGAATCCAAAAAGTTGACCTTCTAAAGCTAAACCTTGTGCTTAATACAGGGTACCCCAAAAACCACAAAATTTCTGTTCCGCTTCTATTTTTCTGCGATTTACGCGGAAGTGAAGCGTCGGACAGGAACATTTAAATAATAATTCTTTTAGCTTATAAAATTTTCAAGAGATTGGTATAAAATTCAACCTGCTATGTTGAATGATGACCGAGTTATGATTTTTTTAAAAAAGTAGTCTTTCTTCAAAGAAAATGAAAATTTGATATTTCTTGGTTTTTGATTGTTTATAACTTCCGTCTGATGTTTTGGGAATGTTTAATTTTATTTTCTACAATTTGAGACCAAATTGACCTCTCAATCTTGAATAGTTTTCTAGAAACAAATATCCCTGCATTTCCAGAAATCCACTATTTCTTGCTATTTATTCGAAAATTAATCTTCACGTACCTGTACTAGAGTTTTCTCTCAGAATATCATACATTTGATCATTTACCATCGTATGACCCACCTACCTCACTCAATTGAGGTGATTTTTTGGCATACAGAGGCCTTAAAGGATCCTTAAGGATCATACGCTAAGGACACCTCTAACTTTGGTGGGAGTGGACGAATCTCAACAAATCATAGCTCATTCTTCTCAGCTCATCAAGGCGGTTTAAATGCATATATTACAAGTCAAATTCGGTCAAAATTGAAACATTTAATTTCTGTGGTGACTTTAACTTTTATCTTTGTGTAATGAGTATGGGCATATCTTTTGCTTTCAAATGCTCATATCTTGATAGTACTTGATGATAGAAAATCATAATAATTGGTCTCAAATTATAGATAACACCTTTAACTTTCATTTTCAGCAGATGTAATTCAAAATATCTATTCCTCAAGATGAAATATTCTTGTTTATAAGAGAAGAAAAATTGTCAAAACATCTCCTCTTTTAATATTTTTTGCATATCTTCAATTGAAAGAACATTTTCAAGAGGTTTGTCTTGCACTCAGTATTGTAGAGAATCAAATTCTCTACAATTTGAAATCGAATTTAAGTTTCTACAGTGTTGCGATTCTTATTTACATACCATTTATTAATTGTAAAATTTTGAAAAAAATTAAAAACCTCAATTTTTCAATTCTTCAATTACGTGTAACTTTCTTATTGAAGGGTTGAATATGAAAATTATTATTTTAGTTTGAAGAAAAGAAAATTCTCTACAAATTGGTTGTATGACAAGACTTTTTACCAGATTCAATTCCGAATTAGGAGACTTAAACTATTCACAAGAATAGTAGAACTAAATTCAAAAGAATAGTTTAAGTCTTCTAATTCGGTATTAAATCAAGTAAAAAATCTTGTGATACAACCAAGTTCTAGAGAATTTTCTTATCTTTAAAATGCGATGATAATTTTCTTGTTTAACACTTGAACAAAAAATAAAAAAGTTACCCCTAATCAAAGAATTGAAAATGTGAGTTTTTAATTTTTTCTTAATTTTACACCTAATGAATGGTCTGTAAATAAGAACTGCAACACTGTAGAGACTTGAAATTGGTTTCAAATTGTAGAGAATTTTATTCTCCACATTACTGAGTGGAAGAGAAACCTCTTGTAAATGTTATTTCAATTGGAGATATGCAAAAATATAAAAAGAGGAGATAATTTTAAAATTTTGCTTCTCATATAAACAAGAATATTTGGTCTTGTGGAACAGATATTTCAAATTATATCTAATGAAAATGGAAGAAAACGTTATAATCTATAATTTGAGACCAATTATGATTTTCTATCATAATTTCAGAATTTTATAATGATACAAAATGATATGCAATACAAAAAATATAATTTAGCTGTCCGAAAAAATATGGCTCTGTAAAATAGTTTTTCATAATTTTCCTTCTTTTCTGTTTTAGGTCAGTCCATGCTCAGTTCATTCAGTTGCGGTTATCTGGAAGGTATGAAAAAAAGAATAAATACAAGACTGAAGCACATTCTTATCGAGGTCGATATCAATATTTGGCCTTGGTGTACGATTAACAATGGAAAATCACAGTCAGGCTACACATAATTCTTGACTCGTGCCACTCGTCCAAAAACCCGTTTTTGGTTTCCACAAAATTTCGCTGTGGAAACTGCTAAAGAATTTAGAATATCATCAGCTTTATTTCTGTAACCTGCGAATCGGCAATTGTGTTAAAAGAATGTCCTAAAACTGTCTGGGACAAATTACTGTGAATATCACTATTTGTTATTTTCAAATTTATTGTCCCATTTTACATCGCATTGCTATCCGATAAATAATGTTTGAGAACGAGAACTCTAATATTTCGGTTTGATAGTGTGGAATCCGGGAGAAAACATTGTAAATCGCGATAAGTATGTGTATCCCGGTATTTTATTTGCCGCCCTTATTGCAACCTCCGTGAAATACACCCTCATTTTCAGTTTGATATATGTGACTGTGATTCTGTGGCTCTTGGTCTCCTAGTTTCATTCGTATCTCTTTTAGTAGGCCGGCCAAGCTATTAATTTTAAACTACCTCTTTTGTGTTTTTGACTAATTTTCTGTCGTGAAACCCAGAAGAGTTAGTTATCTATTACAGCTATTTGTAATTCTCGAATAGCTCCTACGCGTTTTATCATAGGTGTTTTATTCATCTGGTATTTTTAAACTGACCATGAGGCTTGTAAGTAAAGTTATTCAACCTTGTTTAAAAAAATCCTTGAAACTGGAGGATTTTGTTTGGAAACTGTAAATCTTGAGAGATTTATTGCTTCTAGACGACAGAATCTCATTGATGTTGTGTCTACATCCAACAGATTGAAGTCCAGCAATATAGGGTTGTGTTCAATCTAGCACTTGATCAATTTGACTTTCAACATCTAATAAACTTTCTTTGTTGATATAAGGCTGGCAATCAGTAATTCAGTTCTGTGAAAGTTCAATTTTGAAATAAGGAGCATTCGCTGATAATTCTATTTATATCTCACTTAGAAACAAAAAAGCTGGAGCTTGGGAAGCTGTCCTTGAGGAAGAGGAATAGAATTCCTGGCTATAGGCTACTTCGCTAATGTGTTGGACCGTTAGAGGGTTGAGACTACATGGAAAAACTCGAGTTTAATTCTTGCTTTTTCTAAATAATCAATAACTCATTCAGTGTTGTAATGGAATTGAATAATTTTAAGGTGGGCAGCTAATTATGTATTTATTGATTGAGTTATATTAATCAAGTTTTATAATATATTTTTTGGATGAGATTCAACAAGATTGATTGTTGTAAGAGATAATGATGCATACTCTCAAGGAGTTGGATTTAAATTAATAAAAGATAAAACTGTTGAATTATGATAATAAACGAAACAAATAAAATGGGGATAAATATCGCTTGGCTTACGAGAAGTTAAATTTTGGATCTTACTCTTTATCTCATGAGAAGGTTTTAATAGTAAATTAATGAAATGTAGAATGCATAATATAAAATTTATTAATGATTTTAAAAAGATTATTTATCAAAAGACAAAATATGATTCTCAATGATTGACAAGATATACCCTCAATTAAAAGTAAAATAAATAATTTGGCACTCACTCTACCACAAATGGGAGACCCTCTCAGTTGGGAGAAGTCGGGCTGGTTGATCGGCTGTAGATGTTTCCAGGTCCCGTCCTTGCCACCGACTGCCAAGAGCCTCTCATTTTTCCCCATAATTTTACTTGTCATGAATTTTCACCGTCGTCAACAATTTATCTTTTCCCACCACAATGGGACTCTCTTTCATTGTGAAAATTCATGGCAAATAATAAAAATTATGTAGTTCTATTACAGTGTGAAGGATACTTAGATTGCTTTGGTAGGCGAAGGCTTAATCCCTTCACTCTACGTAGGCTACATATGCATCTTATATATCCAGCAAAAAAGGGCAATCCTCTTTAAACCCTTCACTCTCGAAGGTATCCTGTACTCTTCAAAATCTTGTAATCAATGAGATTTTGAATGTTCCCCTACATCTAATTACTGTAATAAGTAATGCAAATGTTACATTCTCAGAGGCGGTACCTAAAACAACTTTCAAAAGTTCATTTTGTGTTAACAATTCAGTTGAAGCTTATAAGAATGATTATAACCTTTGTAACTAGACGTATTTATCTTTTTCATTCAACATGCAAGTAAATGTCATGATTCAAGTTCTCGTTCAAAATCTCGAACTCAACAGCTCTAGAATAGTGTTGAGAAATACTAATTTTGATAATTTGATAATCTGGTGGGCATGTGGCTTGAAATAGATATTCGATTTAGGAGTTTCACATTTCTCTGAATAGCTTCACTATTTTTCAGTTTAGAAATTTGATGTAACAGTTGGAATCAACAACTCTTACCAAACAAAAGTGATTTATGCGAATGGTTCGGTTAATGTTGGAAATTTCAATGGATGGTGCACTTTCGAATAGTTTTGTTCACATCTAACTGTTCAGAATAAACAAATGTTGGATTGGCTAGCCGGGTTGCGTTCTAGTTATCGCCAGAAGTGGGGTTGGGTGCGAGTTCATTCAACAGTCGATCGCAATTGCAGCAATAAACGTACGATTTTCTGGCACGTTTCAACGATCACAGGACATGGAAGAAAAATGATAAGCGCAATATTGCGTGCCGCTCGACTGGCATCAAAGTGTATACCGACGACTTCCCTCTTTGGGAACCCAACGCTCTTCTGTCCCTCTCTTGGCTCAAATTTGTTTCTCGACTCAATTTCATGATTGATCCATTGACCGACTGCAACTCTTGTCTTTGATAACTGCATTGAAATCCACGGTTCAGAGTAATGAGCAGCTGTTCTCTTGTTCTTTTGAGGACATGTGAAACTTTTTTAGAGGCGCCTTTGTTCATTTTAATGACAGTAGGCATTGATTAATTTAAAGTTTTGTTACTTGTCTGATTAGTCTTTTTCTTCAGTTAGAGTGGAAAAATATCATCGAAATTTCACCCTTGGTTTCTATTTAATTCGTTTTGTTTCTTTAAAAAATTGGAAAATACATCTTTAAATTTATAAATTATATATTTTACTAGCCGGCAGGCTCGCTTCGCTCGCCTTCTCCGCCTAGCCAGGGGGCTCCGCCCCCTGGACCCCCGCCAGTATCGGCAGTGTAAGTGAGTCAAACAGGCTCGCTTCGCTCGCCTGCAGAACCTCTGCCAGTGTCAGCTGAGTCAAACAGGCTCGCTTCGCTCGTCTGCAAATTCCGTTCAGAAGGGGTTCGAAATTTATTGAACACAGCATTTATTGACCTAATCTGGACCTGTTTACCAAATTTCAACATTTTCTGCCAATTTGTTCTCGGAAAATCTAAGAAGAATTCCAAAAAATAGTAAAACGGTAATATTGAGCGTAACCTGGGGAAGTATATCAGACATTGCTTGAAACTTGATTCAATGTTTTCTTAATTACTCCATCTATAATCTCTCTGAACCATTGAATTTACACTAAGGATTGGTCGTATCAAGGCGGAAGATATGCAACCCGCAATACATCTACAATTTTGAAAACCTGATTACTGGCGTAATCTTGAACGGATTTCAAAAATATTTTAACACAACATTTCTAGACCTTATCTGAACCTGCCCACCAAATATCAACCTTTTCTACCGATTGGCTCTCGAAAAAATTGAGAAAACGCTGAAAAACTATAGAAAAACTCAAGTATTTAGCGTATCCCAGAAAAGTTTTCAAAATCCGTTCTTAGCGCGCTTCTAAACGTCCAACTGAACATGCCTGCCAAATTTGAACGCATTCGGTTCAGTGGATTTTTAGTTCTGGTGATGAATGAATGAATGAATCAGTCAGTGCCATTTCGCTTATATAGATATAGATATTTATATATATTTTGAAAAGAATATGAAATTAGTTAGCTAGAGAAAATTCTCTATATTAATTGGAGGTGATTCTGCCTTTGATTGAAATTCTTACTCTTCAATACTAGTTGAGAATAGTTTTGGC
Source organism: Sogatella furcifera (assembly GCA_017141385.1). Taxonomy (NCBI): domain Eukaryota; kingdom Metazoa; phylum Arthropoda; class Insecta; order Hemiptera; family Delphacidae; genus Sogatella; species Sogatella furcifera. The sequence continues at coordinate 30,876,143 of CM029546.1, forward strand.
TATAGTGAATTTTTAATGAATCAAGTGTTTAAGTTCAAGTGAATTTTACACTGTAATAAAGTTTCTACTTTTAATAGTATAAATTTTTGTAGTAATGTACAATTTTTTCTACTTTTTTACTATTTTTATGTAAACTTATGAGATGAATTGATTCGATATCTACCTATCTATACTTACGTATTCCATTTATAAATCTAATTCCTCTGTTTTGAATTTCAATCAACCAGGCCTTTTCTGAAGCTAGTCGTTTCCAAATTCTACCGCAATTATTGAATACCGAATCTTCCAAGCCTCAAAATGACGGTGATGTTGATGACTTACATTTCAATTAAAAAGATCTTCTCATCTGCTCGAGTATTTCTAACTTCTCTTTCACGACACCGAGCTCAGTCTCAGTTGGGAAAATATTTACCTTGGCTCTCTGTCGGTGGAGTGGAAAGAGTGCGCTTTCGCAAGAGCCTGCTCTCCAAAAATTCACTGTGGGTGCAACTAATTCGATCAGGCATCGCTGCGACCCGACTGCTGCTTGCTTTAATTGCTTTATTCGACTGCGGACGCCACCGAGTTACGCGCCGAGTTTTTTTCTGTGTGACTGTGATTTAGAAAAGAGATGGACGAGCTGCTGCAGATTGTTTTTTCGGTATTCTCTCATTCCTCTCTATTTTCCGTTTTCCTGTTGCACCTGTTTCCGCAAACACGCAGCCTCTAAACGTGACAACGTGCATTTTGTCGATAACACGACACGTTCTCGGCCTGTACTGATGGCTTCTGTCACCATTAAATCTTTCCGGTGGTCCACCAATTTTCCACAACCCAACCACATTTCATTAATAATACATCGTGTCGGCCTTAAATTTAATCCACATCCCTCTGTTTACTGTACAGTATCATCCACCCCAAGCTTCTTATCAGTATTCCTAAACACTCACCTGTCATGCTTAATGGCAGTTATTTGTATGCTTGGTCACTTTATTTACTCGATTTAATGATTATCATCATGATGTGTGGAATAATTAATCCTCTTCACCCCAACTTTGAACACGTGTTACTCTTGTCAGAGAATGCAAATTTGGGAACGAGTTGGCTCCTCCTCGCCGCAATTAACATGGGGAAAGCCAAGGGTTTGAAGTTCAATTTTCACTTGTAATAGATTAATCTCTTCTGAAGTGGCAGAATTTGTTTACCATCGATCACCATCACCTTTCAGTTGTAATTGATGGATATTATTCTCCCACTATCTATATTGTTTTTGGTTTTAAATTGAATGTTTCACTTAAATTCAACCTTTATTCACAGTTTGAAATTTTATATTCTCCTTTATTTCTCCCGATCTTCTTTGGTAGAGAAGTGTTCATGCAGTACTTTCATGCAGCATGAATTTCATGTACTTTCATACTTCTATACAATTATTATCATCTTCAAAACAACGTAATAACAAAGACATATTTTCATGGTGTGTTCCACTTCAATTGAAAGTTTTTCCAGGTAGAGCTGTATATTCATAGAAGAAATAATTTGAAATTAAAGTCTAAATTAGAAAGTCTAATTTAAAGAATATTATTACCAAAAACAATATAGATAGTAGGAGAGTAATATCATTTAATACCTCGAGGAATTGCTTCCAATTACTAATGCAACTTCAATCAACACTGCAGTGATGTTTCTCAGCTGCTCAAAGTTTATTTGTGGAATAACATTGGTTGAAAGCATATCTGTCCATCTAATGAGAGCATGTAGGCTGATGTAGACGGCAGTGCGTTTGTCTTGTACAGTGTCATACTTTGATAAGGGTGAAGTGGTTCCTACATCTCTTCTCTATGCATGTCACTGTGATGCTCACTCAAGCAACAGCACTGCGCTGGTCATTCCATCTGAATTTGAATTGGGCACGTGAGAGAGTCCGTTTGTCATCGGCTCTATGGAAATGGTCCATTGGGAATTGAGCATCTGCTGCTCAACAATACTGTATTTTAGCCCATCTCATAATTCATATTGTGTGTGGTAAGGACTTGGTTGGAATCTTTTCCGCTATCTTTGGACTTCTCGTGCAAACTACAAAAAAGTAAAAGTGTAAATTTTATAAAAAGTTGAAGTTTAATGTGGTCTATCGCTTGAAATGCAATTGACGTAAGTTGAAAAATTACTAAAGATGTTGAAAACCTGACTTGATTTTCTTCTTACAAGCTTATAAAACCGGAGTGATCATTTGCCTGTCGCACTCATTCTAATAACATCGGTTTTGATATGGAGAATCATTAAGAAACCTTCTAAAATGAAATTTGAAATTAAATTCTCTCCTTGAAATCGGGTTCATGGAAGCTTGAAAATATACTTTGAACCGTTTGAAAATTAAACCGGACTTGATTTTCTTCGGTAGAACCTTAATAATATTGTAATGATTAGGTATTTGCTGCATTTATCCTGATGAATAGGTTGATGATTGAGAATTAACATAACCCACCTTTGCATATTTGTACTGTAGTTATGAATTGCATTAAACGATATAGCATGTACAAACTTGTTTCCTTTTGATAGGTGGTGCGGTAATGATAGGAAAAAGCAATCGATAGCATATCAACCGTGAAAATACGGCCTATTAACCACCTGTATTGAAATGGATTGACATTATTAGTTGACTATGGTCACACGAGTAATCAATTCACAGGATGATTGAATTACTTCCTGTTTTTCATCGTTTAATTACGCGATGAAATGAAAGGGGATGAAGCTCACCATGAATTTCTGAAGTGGATTTTATGTAATGCAAATAGCGGATTATATAGCTAAGTTTCTCATTGATAGTTGTTTTAATCACACTACCTTTGTTTGGCTATCAGGCTATTGGCAATGCAGGCATCTCTAATTATTTCAAAATTGAATTATTCTCAATGAATTGGAAATTTTCCTTTTATTCAGAGTTTTACATTATCTCTCTTATTAATCAACACAAAAAATCGGTATCCCGGCAGGTTAATTTTGATTGAGTTTTATCAATCATTTGAAAATTCTCTTATTCTTTGCTGAATCTTAAGGGCATAATAGTTTTTTCAAACAGATTGAGTCTCCTTGTATGAGTTTCGTTTTTTGATTAAATTCAAGTGTAATCCAATTTCATTACCTCTTCTCATTAATTGTATAGATCAGTTCATGAACCATGTAAACTAACGTCGTGATGGTAGAGTGTTGACATTTCTATCTATCAGCACACTTTTTAACAGCTTGTGACAAGATCCCTCCTTCGTTTTAACACATCTTTTAATAGACACTTGGTGGTGTTCATTCGTCTAATTTATTTCCTACTTCCATTAGCGTGCCTTTCTTGAAATAACAAACTGTACTCAATCAAATCTTTTCCTTCCGTTTTTTATATCCTCATCCGTTTCCCTAGTTCTTCACATCCGAAATCGAATCAGGTGTTGTTTATGAGTTTTTGGTTAGGATGGGGAGAGTTGTAGAAAGTAATTTTGAGGGACATCACTCTAGGGATGAGTGGGAAGGTAGTAAGGTTGACATCTCATCCTGTATTGGGAAATTTAAAATGCAGCAGCTAGATAGCCGAGTCTCCGGGAACGAGTAGATCCGACTATTTATAATTCAGAGGGTTTTGCCTTCTGTCAACTATTAGGGATGACATGTGCGTGATATCACTCTGTATATTATGCCTGAAATGGAAGAAATGAAGGAATTTTGTGTGAATTTTTTTTATTTCATCGCATAAATTTACTAGTTTACTCTATTACTGCCCAGGTAGCAGGTATCAATTAATTAATTTTATTGGGATAAATTAGTTTATTTGCTGTGTCCAAACTTTATCTCATCATTTAAAACAAACTCCATCTATTATCTTGGTTTAACTATTATTTTATAGTTCTCAAATTCCCATTCAGTATTCAACTACCTATTTGAATTTGAAAAAATTGTTTTGTTCTCCATAACAATTTATTAGTTTTTGAAAGCTATGGTATGAGGTTCAATTTTCGGAGCTATTGAAAAAATTTCAAATATGAATGAGGTAAATATAGATCAATGGATTTTATTCACTATCAGAGAATAATTGACATGGTTGAGAAGGAAATAACAAACGAATTAATTTGATTCATGTAATAATTATAATCAATCTTATAAAAAGGTGAGCTGAACCGTTCACAGTATACCGTAAATAGTCAAGTCATAATTCACAAGAAAGTTCTTCGTGTGTACTATTGATAGTTTCAAGCAGTACAGTATCAGGAATTTGGTAGAAGTCAAAATGTCGAAAAAAGGTTGGAATTATGCTAAGCAAGATAAAGTGAGTGCCTAAAGGAATTAGGGGAACTCTGTTCTCAGTCTATTTGTAGAAGTTAGTACCTACTGTAGTTAAGTGGCCCTGCTGCCCTTTTCTATCTTGAGCAACAGTAATAGGCCTACACGAGTCTGTCGAGGCCTATTCCTGTCCTGTCACTTATTTAAGTCAAATATATGTGTTGCTATGAATCATTCAAGAAAAGACTTGACATGGAACTATTTTTGTCAAGTATGTTCTGACTGGATTTGTAGGGGCTTTCTAATAATATTCTGCACATTTGCAGAAAAACGTATTTGTTGTTGTGGTTAACAGTTTTATAATAGTTTCCCGCGTTAATATTCAATTTCAGCTAGCAATATATGTTTAAAATTTTGAGGAATCAAATTCTATTTTAAGCCATTATTAAGGACGGACTTAGGACTGCACGGCCTCTTCGCCACGCAACCAGTTTGTAGATTTCGTTGAAATAAAGTTTGATCAAATAGATTCATTCCTGTCATATCTATTAATTTTATTGAACTGTGACTGCTTTAAGAAGGTTGTTTGATCTATTTCCTGAACTCATTTTCTCCCAATTTTAAATATTTTAGGTTGCTCCAATAGTCTACAACTGTAAACTGATGATAATTTTTCATGCAAAGAATAGAATGTTTCAACTTGAACCATTTATGGATAAATATTAAGAAAATTCATAACCCATTGTGTATTAATATTCACTAACATATATATTTTCCATTCTTGAATTATTATCAACCAGTATTGTAAAATTAATAGAAATTTTGATCTTACTCACATAATATGATTGAAGATTTTCTTTACATTATTGGATTCAATTCTAATAGCCTAAAAATTATTTTTGATACAATGCTTGACCATGCTTTATGTGTCACTGTATCTTCTTGTCCTCAGGAGCATGGGACATTCTTTTGAAGAGCAATTTTTCCAATGATGAAGAGCTTTTGGAAGCGAAAAGAAGCACATTTTCATTCGCAGAACAGCTTGTAATCGGACTTGAGACCCCGTCGGTGGCGTTTCTACGATGCAAGCGATAAAGCGTTAACGATAGAAGGGGAGACTGTATTGATCGTTAGGATAAAATGGAGAGGGTGCGAACAATGCTAGAAAAATCGAACTGTCCTTGGTTTTCGGGTATGAAATAAAAAAGGGGATAATATAATTAGGGGAAACCACCACCGAAACCTGCACCATTATTCAGCATGTGTGAGAGGGGGATGAGAAAAAACCACAAATCCATCTGATTAATATTCCCTCTCTCTCAGTTGATTAGAATATTGCTCCAATTGTTTTCGTTTCTTCATCGGAGGGTGTTTCGTTTCTGCCAGTTTTAATAGAACTTGTTCAAGTATATTTGCTGAAGCATTTTTCAGCATTGACATGATGTCAATGCGCTATTGTTCTACACTGCACTGCAGAGGTTGTACCATAGAAGATTCAATAAACAATGACATACTGGAAAGTGCGCTTATCGATTTCTTCTATGGTCATATTTTTCTCTAGTGGGAATCATATAGGTTCCCATGATTAGCTGTTAGTATAGCTCGTTCACTTGGCTAATTGCAGATGAATTGATTTGTCGTCGCAACTAATTACAGAATTTTACAAGTTCATGTTGCATATGCCTTAATTATTAAATAGTTGTATTAATTTTCTACAATTTCCACCGTATCATATTCAATTTGAAAGGTTCGGGTATTGAGTTGAAAGAGCATTCATGCATATTGTGCTGATGTAATTTCTAGCTTGTTGAAGTAGTCTATTTAACGTTATGTCAAAGTTATTATAACCTGCATATGAGATGTGACCAAATCATGTTAGCCTATTGAATGTGGTCGACTTTTTCCAGCTTTCCTTGCATCCTTCTTCAGTTCATTCATGTGAACGTGTTGAGTGTGATAGGCCTACTTTTTGAGCAGTTCCACTTTCATTGTCATGTGCTATCCAAGACACTTTTTGTAGAGTGGAGAGCCTAATCTCCTTTGCCGCAAGGTCAGCATTAGATCAAGCGTCTTTTACCGGCAGTTTATCTATAAAGAATGGATCTGAGGTTTTTGTTTACATTTAGTGCTTGTTTTTGTTCCATTACCTATTCTTCATGCAATGTAATATTATTTGGATGCACTAGAATCTTGGATTTTAGATTCACCAAAGGATTACTTCTACTTCGGATCAAAAAATAATTTTTATCATGTGTGCTTTCATTATCTATGCGATTGTCTCTCTGTAATGTTTAATGAATAGAATCAATACTCTAAATAATTCCTACCCATTTTTTATTGAAAAATGTGGACAGTAAAAATCATCTAATTCGTGCAGTTGACAAACATAGTATTTAGTTTTTGAATGCATCTATTCTTGAAATAGATTGGAATGTAAATTTTATGTACTCATCTGTCTGCTTCATTATTTTCATAGAATGCAAATTCCTGTATGTAATGTGTTCATGCAAAAGAATCTTACATCGCATATTTTCTGTGTATCTTATTTTATACTTGGGCATTATTCCAGCTTGTTCCGGCGGAACTTGGTATTTTTCAAACCGAGCCAAAAATATCTTCTCTGTCTCGAATAGTACAGCTTTTGAAACTTTCAACCAACTGTTTTGGCTCAACAAACTTCCATATTCCTTCCTGGAATCTATTCGATTTCTGCGAAGAAAGCAAAAATCAACAAAGGATATGTTCCATTCACAAAGGATACCTTCAATGTTCAACAATACTGACTACAATCTTCATGTACATATATTATTTTTAGTTGACTTTGGAACATAATTTTCAATCTAAAATTCGATTTTCAGTTTGGAATATGTTCATTCACAGTATTTTCAGGTTATTTTAGAGTTTAGAAATCATATGTTCAAATTTTATTTGATAGCAAAAATCTTTTTAGATCTTATCTGTAATGAATTGAAGTTGAGCTAAAATTTAATATATTATGATTCCTCTTATTATATTCTGAATTATGCCAACTAGTCTGTGTGAAACATACCGCTCGCCAAGGGCGTACGCAGGATTTTTTCCAGGGGGGGCAAGCCATTTTCCCCGTTCACGGTGATCACCCCCCCCACCCCTCTCTTCCTAGGCCCCCCTCATAGAAAGAGGGGGGGGGGTCAGTCATAATATTGTTCAGTTCAATACATTCTATCATGAAAATTGAGAATAAAAATAAATTGAACATAATATTGCAAATAATTTGGATGACTTGTGATTTAAGTGATTAAATTTCTATGAAGTTGAGTGAGATAAGGTCTTTTGTACTAACAAGCCCCACATTTTGTTTCAAATAATTTCATATTTTCATCACAAAGATTGATTGTGATTCAATTTCTCTGTTCACTGAGTGTTTAAAGCAAGTTCAATCTTTCAGGTGTTTGTAATTCCTGAAACAGTATTTCCCTTCTTAGGAAGCATTGCATATTAAGAGTCTTTCCTCGAAATTGTTCAAAAATTGTTTAAATACCAAAATCTATAAGCATGGTACAAAGTTATAATAGTCTAACTAAAATATTGAATAATAATCTGCTCCAAACACTTTGGATACAAATAGAAGTACCCTAACTAATTTAAAAACTGGTTTTAGATAAATAAATTTATCAACATTTTATAACTAGGCTATAAAGAGAGCTTCAAAACTCCCTATCAATAATCTAATGCATTGTTCCTGGGTAAGAAACATATCTAAATATTATTTTGAAACTGTCCCAAAATTCTCAATTGCTCACACATCCAAATGCCCGAATCTATGTTTTCACATTCCTCTATAAATTTTATAATTTTTTTGGGGCCTTAAGAGAGTATTAAAGTGGTCAATCCTTATGAAAAATTAGCTGAGAAATTTAATAAAACCAGTTTGGTGGTTATTGAGATAATGAACAAAATATAAGCGGAGAGAACTCAATTTTTCAACTTCTAAGGGATGGAAATAGTATCCCTTTTTGTTGACTGGTTCCATCCATTGAATATTGATTTTTCCAGGTCTATTTATTCTGCCTCAATGATAATGTGTTGAGTACCTGTATTATTTAAACATTCCAAATTTTATCTTCTTTACTGCTTTAAAAAATTAAATTTTAGCCACTTGTAACTTTCTCTATTCTTTATTTCTCGGTACCTACCCAGGTTTCAGAGTCATGTATAGGAGAGCTAAGATGGCCATCACTTGTAATCATATGTAAAATTTCAAATTGGTCTCTCTCCTGGCTTTATTCTTCAAAGACCTGTTGATTGTCTCACAAATAGCTAGAATTCGATTTATTTCAGAAGAACATTTATTCAGTTACTTTCTCGAGAAAAACAATTAAACAATCCTTCAAAAGACAAGCAATCTATTCAAAACTGCCTTCATTGTCTGTTTTGTCTCCTTGAAATCCTGATTTGTGAGATTTGGGTGCTGATTCATCAAAATTTCATTCTCTACAATATTACTTGATTCGAAATACCAGTCAACAATAAGGTATCCTAAACTTCGGACAGTTTCAAAATACAGGGTTCGCCAATGAAGTGGGATGATTTGAATAAGCAACAGGTTGTTCAAGAAATTGTATTTTTGTAGTTTTTTCATCATAAATAGAAAGTAGAAATTTAGCCATTTAGTGTACAATAAGTGAAAAATCATTTTTTGAATTTATCATCTTCCAAATGTCCTCCATTGGAATCTATGCACTTTTGCAGCCGGGCCTGGAAGTTTTCCTCAACATTTCGCAGCATATTGAGTGGTATTCCTCAATCTCATCTCGAATCCGTTGTTTTAGAGCTGGGATAGTTCTGGGTGGATCGCTTTGATAAACACTCGTTTTTAAGTAGCCCCATAGAAAATGGTCATAAGTTGATAAAGCTTGAGAGCAAGAGGGCCAGGGATATCCCCGTTTCGAGAAATGACGCGGCTTGGAAACAAAACATTTACAGCATTCATGGCAATTATCGCAGTTTGGCTTGTTGTCCTATTTGTTTGTTCATTCAATGGAAAACGGGCGATTTCTGGTGTAAGAAAGTTATGAATCATTTCGATGTAATGCACAAAGTTAAAAGTGACAGCAAATTTACCCGTTTCTTTCAGGCCCAGCTGCAAAAGTGCATATGATTCCAATGGAGGACATTTGGAAGGTGTTATATTAAAAAAAAATATTTTTGACTTATTGTAAACTAAATGGCTACATTTCTACTTTCTATTTATGATGAAAAAATTACAAAAATACAATTTCTTGAACAATCTGTTGCTTACTCAAATCGTCCCACTTCATTGGCGAACCCTGTATTTAGAAACTGTAGTATGTTTCTCACCTAGATCTAAAATATTGGTAGGGAGTTCTGAAACACTATTGTATGGCTATTCAGCTTAAAAAAATTAGCTGCTACAATTACCTTCAACTCTTCATTTTTTTCATTCAAATACATATTACCACAGCTATAACTTCACAGTAATGGATTCTAGGTCATGAAACTCCATTGAAGATTAAAAATGTTTTTTTAATTCTCTGGAGTAACATTTGAGCATATAGAGAGTTAGCAAGTAAAACAGAAAGATTTGAATAAGTCACCAACTCTTCAAGAAAGAAAATCAATTTCATCATTTATTAGTCATGAATATGAAGAAAAAATGTACTTCTAAATGTATTCTATTGGACAATAATAGAAAATATTAATTTCTGAATATAAAATTTGCGAATCGTCCTTCATTGCAAGGCATAGAGCATGTTGTTAGACAGATTTGCGTGAACTTTGGAGTATTGTCTGTTGAACAAAAAAAATATTTTGAAGGGTTCGAAGGTTTTCGTACTCTCATCTAGTTTTTTAGATGTTTCTCCAGTTTTTTCAAAGTTATTTAAACATACACGTCTGAAAATGAGGTGATGATGCAAATCTCTAAAAACATGAGAAATTGATGTTTAGAATTGAACAATTGATTTCTAGAAAAAATACTTCATTTCTCTCATTGTACAGTGGATCGCTGCATTTTTTCCACATTAGTAACTTCTTCAAATTTTTCCGTTTCATTGACTAACCCTACAAAGGATGGAAAAGTGACAGAGATAAAAAAGCGTATTGTCATCTGAGAATCTTACTTCCAATGAGTCAAGATGAGGAATTATTAATTATCTTCTCCAGTATTAAATTGGAGACTCAGATATGGAAGTTTTACCCCTGTGAGTCTGTGACTTCGCAATCTTCAACCTACAATTGAGTTGTGAATTTATTTCATTCTATGATAATAATAATAATTTATTCTTATTTTATTATATATAATTTCTTTTTATCTTATTCATTTTATTTTTTAATGTATTAAAAACAAAAATTTTGTCAACTTCTAGGAGGGGGGGGGGCACCTGCCCCTGCCTGCGTACGCCCATGCCTCTCGCCATTGTTTCTTATGTGCCTGCAAACTTGTATTAGAAGCCTGTTAGATTAATGCTTATTATCGAAGTTCGATTAGTGTTTGGTTCGGATGCTGTAATTTACGACTTCAAAATGGAATAACGGAATTCCAGTTATGAATTGAACAGGCTCTGTCATTAAAGGGTCGAAGATCGTAAAGTTTTATTCGTTGCAACAATTGCATCGCCCAGCTCTATGAAAGCTTTAGAGCCCTGTGTCGGCTAGTTTTCACCACCATTTAGCTCAGGATAGGAGACCTGAGTTATGTGCAAGACAGTAGACTTTCTAACCGTGCTTTGGCCACGAATAGCCGCTATTATAATACCAATTTATGGGGTGATACTATTTGTCTTTCACCATTTGAAATACGTTTTATCCAGCTCTGAAAAGGATTTGCTGGAGTTCAATTCAAATGGGAATCTACTTGTTGTTCGTTTGAGACAGGTATAGGAAAAATCTGATTCTCTTTTGAAAGCTATTTTTAGTATACCATTCGAGTACAGTAAATTACTTGATTGAGGAAGTGATGGTTAAAACTCATTTAAATCATTTTTCCACATGGAGAAATACTCTTATTTGGTGATTGAGCTGATAATTAAAAAAAAATCACCAAATAATTTACAGGAAATGTGCTTCATATGATATTATTTTCTTCCAAAGTGGAAATATCAACCCAATTAGTTACTAGGCATGATAATATCTATAGTAGCCTATATTATACTCCCCTCAATCATCTCGAAACGAAGTTGATGTGAGCTAGGTCAACACCTACTAAAATAATTTATGTAGCCTATTAGTTTGTTGTTTGTTTATGAGGGTGAAGCCCACATGAGCTCATAGGCTTGTGCGTGGGTAATGAAATGGATGATAGATGACGACTACTTTTTAGGTAGTCGGGACCGACGGCTTATCGTCTCCTCCGAAAGACGGGGTGGCCGTATTTATGTGATTGTGCTGTGGTCAAAAATTGTTTCGCCGCTTGGGACTTGAACCAGGGTCCACCTGGTTATCAGACCGGCGCTTTATCACTCCTCCAACTAGTTCGCTAGGTCCTTCCAGCATTTGCTTGTTTTTATGAAAATTTATCATAGTTATATCAATGACATTCATTGACTTCTGTGTTTAGTTATCAATAATCCAATCTCTACCATTAATATCAATCGTCATTTGTTTGTAAAGGTAACTACATTTTATAAAGTTTATCTAGCTTATTCACAGAATTATTATAATTATTAAGTATCGTTATTTAGTAACATTGGATATTATTTTTATGCTTGATAAAAAGATATCGGACTGTGCTGCATCAAACATCAATCACACAGAACGGTTCTCCTCCCATTACCCAGCTTTTTCAATAGTCAGTGGTACAGTGATAAAATGAGGGAGGATATGGTAGCTCATGGAAAATGAAGCCTATTTCAGAGGCAGACGGCACTAATGCCGCGAAAATCCGTTTATAATCCGAAGTCGGGGGTGCGGCCGATTCTAAAATGGGTGGAATTAGCCGAAAATGAGGGAGGCTGGATCTATAATTGAACGGAAGTGAAAATTATAATAGTGGATAAATTTCAACGACAATCAAGCGCTTTACTGTTGTGCTCTCTCTACCCTTAGAAACGAAACACAAAGGAATCTGTGAATTAGATTGCGTTTTGGTGGACGGGAGAAAGGCAGTGCGCTTTTAGGGTAGGAGAAAATACAAAGAAAGCAGCGACTGCCAAAGCCGGAGATGAAATATAAACCAGCAAGCAAACAATATATATAGATATGGAGCTAGTGTTTTGTTTCCGCTACATCGCCACCAACTGGTAATAGATGGCCGTGTGCATGCGTCAACTCAAAAATAATAATTCTGTAAGCTCGCTCATGCTGAGATGCGAATTTTTATTCGGGTTTGTAACTTAGCGAGGAAGTATTAGTAGCGTTCTTTGAAACTTTTCTTTTATCTTTGTTTTCATTCAATCCATTTGGATAAATCGTGAAATTTCTAAAATATACAACTTATTATTTACTAGTTAAATAAAAATATTAGTGAAATTACCTAACACTTGGTACCTTATGAAAAAGCTTAATCATAATAACTAATACAATTGTAATAACTTTCCATTTTGCTAAATTCTAAAACAATTATTTATTACCGGAATTCCTTATTCATGGAACATGCGGAAGAAGATTTGTGGGAGGTAGTATTCAGCTTGTAATGGAGAAAATGGATGTATTTCGTTAAATAAGTATTTCTATATGAAACAAGTTTTTTAAAATGGATTTGTTACTATTTAAAGCTGTGTAAAACTGCTGGATTTGAGGTTTTTACATTTCATACTATTTTTATTGTTCCATTTAGTGCAAGTATTTATTATTTTTCTTCAATTATTCCACATTAAAGAGTACAACAGGCTTTATAGCCCAAAACTGTTCCTCTTTAATTTATACAAACAATTTATCAATATAGATCAATGTATTTATTGATTGATATTGATAAATTTTGACTGAATGAATGGACTGACATTGCAAATGATTTACAACCGGAAAAACAAGAGCGTGAGAACAATTGCCAATAAATCTGAAATGATGAACGAGAGAAAAACTTCAGTCTACAAAATACCCCCTCGGGCGAGATTCTCCAAGAAACGGAGCTTGAGCTAAATGAATCGCGAAGGAATTGAGTGTTCACACTTAGCCTTGTAGTTTTTCCAGTCAACAGCAAGATATGTTCTCCAAGTTGAAGTGAAGAGTTGCCCTTATTTTCTTCTGCTGTGCAAAGTTTCCAACTTTTAATTCAATACAATGATTACCTTGTTTCCTGTTATTATTATTGTCAATAGTTATTTGTAAATGGACATCAGTGATCAATTTCTTAATTAATGGTGTAGATCACTCGATTAGATGATTATTTTGGTAATTTTATCACCCTAATGCTCATCTGCCACAGCCATAATATCACAAAAGAATTACTTCTTATATAAATTCTGGCAACAATGAAATATTTCAATTCCTTTACATTAGAATTAACCGAATACTATTGCATTTTATACTTGGTCTATGCTTTAACCGACTCATGTGTTATAGTTGAAGTTGTTGATCGAAGTTTCATTTCTATTTCATTATAACTTATGTATTGTTTGTTAGAATTAATTTTCCTCAATAGAAAACAAGAAAGATAGCAAATGTTCAAAACTTCTTCAATTCCTGATTCCAATAAATAGACCAATTAAAGGTAAAATTATTATTTTCATCCCTTTGAAATTTGACTTATTGTATTTATTATGCATTACCTTGAATGTAATACAATTACAATTCGTGTCATCAATTCTAAAGCCTGAAAAGATTTAATTAAACATTCAATTAGATGAAATATGATAGTTGAAAACATTTATTAATACTAACTATCCTCAGCAATTCAATGACAAAAGTTCAAATAATTTATCCCTGATACCGTGAATGCCAAATTTGATTGATTTTGATGAATTTTAGTTCAATTATAGTTATATTTTTCTCAAATAATATATTTTTTATAAATTAAGTTTGAGAGTTGTTATTTGTTTTGAATGCTGAGTACTCATTGTAGTCCTTTTGTTTCAGGTTATGGAGTTATTGCTTGCTGCTGTTATGCTTGAGTGTAGGACGCACGTCGCCGCAAGACGATGGCGACTTCAGTGCAGCCACGCCGAGGAATCGCGGCCAGTCAGACAGAGACAGGCAGTGGACTCCCTCTGCCAACAGCATACCAAACGACAGGCGCTCGTTCTTCGAGAACAGTGTCATCATTAGAGAAGCGTGAGTGCCTTCTTTAATTATTCTTAGATTACGTTGAAAATTTTTTTCAAGTAAAGTTTCTGAATAAATTAATGTATGTATGTATAAGTGTGGTGTGACTGGCTGCTCAGTGACTGGCGGTTGTCAGGTGTTTGTGATGTCAAGTCACAAACACTATGGACTGCTTTCGGAGGGGTGACCAGATTGTAACCAAGGCGAGTGGAACCTATTCGTAAAGGTAGCTCCGCCCTAGCTCCCCACAATGAAAGCCATAATTATGGAGATTTTTTTCATTAATAAAATTAAAACTGATAAAAGAGAAGGATGAAAACAATTTGATACTAACTTACTCAAATGATACTTAGTCATAGGTTTGAACTCTTTTCAACTGTTCTCTGTCGTGTACATTATTTACGCCATTAAATCGACTATGCTCTGTGTAAGAAATAATGTTTGTTGGTTTCACAGTTCGATAGAATTGTGTAAATGCCCAAAGAATGACTAACTGTTTCTTATTGTAACCCAGAATAAACTAATCGATGCAGACAGGAAACATGCTTTTTTCTGTCTACAGTTGTAGAAGACATTTATTTATTTCTTCTCCATTAGCTCTTCCAAATTAAAAATTGTACAATACTGCCATTGTTTCAAATAGAAATACTGTGAGTTTTAATCAGCTACTAATCTATACTATAATAACATTGTTGTAGTAATTGAAGAGACAATCGGCTCATTTAATAATGCGATTCACCCTTGAAACCAAAGTTCTATTAATAAATTATGACGACAGTGATACAGTTGTTAATTCGTTCCTATGAAAAGTTGACGATGGCATTGTTTAGTTTTAAAATGATGTACAGTAGTTGTGAAATGGTTTATAACTTGTGATTTCCTCCACAGCTATCAATCCTTCTAGTGCAACACCATTTCAGTTTTTCTTAATTTTTATAGCACCTAATAAAGATCATAAGATCATCACCTTTATAGCATCATAGACTAATAAGATCAAACTTTCTATAGAGATAGTTTCACATAAAATTGAATTTTATTCGGTTCACTTTCATAATCAATTATTACTATCTTACTGTAAGTTATATTTATTTCTTTTTTTATAATCCACTATTATCTATATTTATTAGTATTTAAATTATAAATGATATCCTGTGTCTAATTAATATATTGCCTCACTTTGCAGGACCTATTTTATAGTGGCTAGTAAAATAGTGCGACCGGGTCAAGTGTACAGGATAGCGGTGACTGTCTTCAAAAGCAAGCATCCGCTGACAGTGCGATCCTCCATTCAGAGGAATGGCGTCGAAATCGCTGCCGACAGTCAGAACATCAAGGAAGGAATCCCTGAAACGCTGATCATGAGGGTTAGTAACTGTTTCAAGTTATTTTTCATCTCAATGTACTTTTTTAAAATCTCATCTTGACCAATATCATATAGAAATATAAGTATGACTTTATTGGTGACGAGACCCTTCTGGGTATGTTTCATTTCGCTAATATGTTGTTACATACTGATAAGTTATATCCAAGAGCAGTCTCGAGTGTCCGAGATATCATAACTGATTATATTGATCATAGTTTGAATAAATGAATTTTCAGACAAATAAATACGTGATTTAAATTTGAATTTTTTATAAAAAATCAAATTTAACTCTTTTCTTGTGAAACATAATTCTTTCAACGTACCTTTTTCGCTGAATAAAGCTTGCAATTGGTTTCATTGAATTTCTAAACTAATATTGTATCTTAAATAACCAACATAAAAAACTTTATTTTAGTAAAATTTGCAATTTTCCGCCCTTTTAATTTTGATAAGAATCATCAAAATCTTGTGTAGAAAGATCATAGTTTCCATTTTGATAAGTAGATCAACATGTAGAATTATTTCCAGAGAGTTACGGCTCACAGGACAGTGCAGAAGTGGTGAGCATAAATTTGTCAAGTTACTGGATCAATAATACTAAAGATAACAACCCTTTATGCTGATAACCTTTGGTGTGAACTGTATATTCAAGCCCAGTAATCCTGCGTTGAATACACACACTTTGCGTTTCTCGCCTGAATTATAATTAAGCTCCCACCAGGTAGTGAACTTTCAGAGTACTTGTCCTTGATGAAATAAGTTTCGAAATACAGAGGATTATTTAATCGAGATTATGAATATACTCGTATAATAATAAATAAGTATTTTATGGATCAAATGCTGAATATGTTGAAAACTAATATTCCAAAATAAATAATCTTTCAATCTAAAAAGATGATTCTGAAAGATTGGTTGTTCATGCTCATTCGTACTTTGTTATTTGTTTAGGGTTTTTAATTCATACTCGTGGCTGTAAAAACATATTATTCGTTCTAAATCAGTCTTTTCAGGCTATTATAAAAAATTCTGAATGTAATTTTATATTTTTCAGGCTATATCTCATGTAACAGTATGAAAAAAACAAGAAAATCTTATTTTTAGTATCGGAATTAACGCAAACATTATAATAGCATGAATTTTCTTTTATTAAACAATATTCTATCAACAATATTGGTAGGAAGAGTCCTCGTTTGAAACTTCTCCATACGTCTAAGTATATGGATTATAGATCCATGGAACTATAATGCAATCAATGTAATCCCTCAGTTATAGGTATAATAAACATTGATTTATTGATTTACAGTAACAGAATCGTATTGCTAGGTCTAGTAAGACCCATTGCATACATAACATATTACAACATCCAACTGTACTATACAATATAATTATACAAATAGAAAAAAATTAATTCAATCACAATCACAAATAGTTTTCAAGATAATATATTATAATAATCTAGGCAATTGGATGAAAGAATCCAACAAAGCTCCCAACGAACCACGATTTAGATAGTTTACAGGAAGATTCAGTTAATATTAAAATATAGTTATAACTCTCGGCCCGCCCGTTACAATGGTAGGTGTTCAAAATATAATAATAATCTAGGCATTTGGATGGACGGATCCACGTAATGCTCCCAACCAACCAGGATTCAGATAATTACAGAAAAAATTCAGTTAAATAATTTGAAAAAGAGTAGCCTATATCTCGGCCCGATCATTATAATGAGTATAATAACTCACTAGTTTCTTTAATAATAATGGAGGAATTTCATCAATTCACATTGTAATAATTTTCTGAATTTTGATTTGAATAATTGTTTTCTGAAATCTGGGTCATACTTGGTAACAAAAATAGGAAAAATCAACAGATATAGAAAAATGTCCTTTTTTGTCTGTAGATGCTAATCATGATGATTTTTCCAAGCAATCTACGCATGCCTAAAATTATCCAAGAATGTACATCTAGAAATTACAATGAAGTGTATAATTATTGTGGCGCAATTTCCTCCAACATGTGATTCTGTTTGCAGGTTCCGGCTACAATGGTGTCAGGCGACTACAAATTGCGAGTGGATGGTCTGTTTGACGGAGTGATCGGTGGAACGGCTTTTGTCAATGAGACACGCTTAGTATTTTCTCAACGTTCCATGACCATTTTCATTCAGACTGATAAACCTGTCTACATGCAAGGGCAAGCTGGTCAGTTCCATCACACCTTTAGTATAATTTTGCATAAAATCTAGGCTGTTCGTATAAAATCTAGTCTTATAATACAAGCAGGGAAACAATTGACATGAATAGTTTTGTATATTTGTAAAATACGATAATAATGTAAATAAAGAGTAAAATTAAAATTCAATAATGAGTAATTTTCTGTGGGCAGCTTGAATTACTAATACTCGTACAGAATATTATACAGTTGAAGTTACAAAGAACATTCGATATACCTATTAATTGGAAGAAATATTTACAGATTATTTAAGACTACTGTAGTGTAAGTTGTAGTCTGGGAATTTCATACGTAGTATGTACTACAGGCATAACTCAAATATCGAATAGAAACTGTCTCTCCATTTGTTGGCAATCACATAAGATTTAGGAAGCATCAATTTCTCGATCAAAACACAGAGCTTCACAATATGCTTTAAAAAGAGCTACCTTACCAACTGTTTTCCTCTTTTTCCAGTCAAATTGCGTGTGATACTTATCAATTCAGAACTTCGTGCCTTTGACAATGCAATTGATGTCTACATGCTGGATCCAAACAGACACATTATGAGACGATGGCTTTCAAGACAGGTATATTAAGAAATTAACAAGAAAATTTCTCAATAACAGTGATAAAAATGTTTCAGTATTGTCGAAACTTGAAAAGATTCACTTTTCATTTGAAACCAGTCAATTGCAATCACTACTGGTGAATTTCTGGTCAATTATATCAACTGACGTTCACACAGTTATTTTGGTTTGGAACTTACAACTTATTAGTAGATTTATGTCATATAGAAATAATACAAGCAGTTCGTATAAAATTATAAATTTATTCTCTTACTCAATTAGTACTTCATTGCTGAAGCAATCTCGTTAGAACTAAAAAGCTTAGCTCTTTCACTGTTCGTCACTATTGCACTTTCACTTGAAATGTTAGTTCAAGTTAAGTATTGAAAACTTGGAATCTTTTCCCATTCAACCGTCTAATTAATTATTTATGATTTACAGTCAAATGTGGGATCAGTAAGTCTTGACTACTTACTATCAGATCAGCCAGTGTTTGGAAATTGGACCATCCAAGTTATCGCACAGGGACAGATTGAAGAGCAGATGTTCCTTGTGGAAGAATACTACCAAACTCGTTTTGAGGTAAGTGTTTTGCTGTTTTTTTTAAATATTTATTTCATTCATTATTTGATTTGCTAATCAAAATATTCGGAGGAAATTTCATACCTACCCATGTTTCAACATGAATAGTCTACAAGTCCCTAATTATAGTCCACTTATAGTCTCATAATCCAAAGTATTAATCTCATAAGTCTGAAGTTACTTTCCCAAGCGGCTCGAGCTGCCTGGCTCTAAATTCGCTACTAGAGCTGCCCAGCTCTAGCTGCGCTGTTCTAGCCATCACAACTTTATTCACACAACTACATTACAGATGTTTACTCTGTTGTTAGGGCTTCTGATGTATACTAAATCAAAAAATAGTGAAATTCACCTTTTTTGCGTCATTTTCAAGTGAATTTCACTATTTCTTGATTTAGTATACATATGCAGCCCTAATAACAGAGTAAACATCTGTAATATAGTTATGTGAATAGAGTTGTGATGGCTAGAACAGCGTAGCTAGAGCTGGGCAGCTTTTCTAGCTATCACAACTCTATTCACATAACTATATTAGAGATGTTTACTCTGTTTTTAGGGCTAATGATGTATATCAAATAGAAAAAAATAGTGAAATTATCCGAATTGATGAATTATATTTTTTTAATGTACTATCACTGTTTGACATGCATCATGTTTCTGAGTGAACATTTCCACCAAACCCTCATTGATCCTTCGTCACCTTATCTAAAATCTACTTTTCTTTCCAAACCTGGAAAGTAAAGTCCGAAACAGTATTCTTGCTAGTGAAAAATTTCCTATGTTATCAATGATTCCAATAATCAATTCATTTTTAATTGTAGAATCAAATTGGATCAGGAGTAGATCAGGTGGTGAACATGATGATATTTATTTTGAACAATGCTTTTATATATTGTCTTATTCCAGGTGAATGTGACCATGCCGGCGTTCTTCCTGGACAGCGAGAGAACATTGCGAGGTACAGTCATGGCGAACTACACGAGTGGCGCTCCAGTATTCGGAAATCTGACCTTGAAAGCAACAATAAGACCTGCCAAGCCGATGTCAGTGCGGAGTGACAACTATCAAGTCGTTGAGAAGTATTTCAATTTTGTAAGTAATAATTCAATATAGAAGCAACTATTTAGTAAAGTTCCAATAGCTATTGGTAGAGAAGTTCGTGAGAAAAATTATCTTTAAATTTTTTGAAATAAAGATTACATGGTGGTTTTCAGTATCCTGTTCCTAATAAAATTGTAATTAAAATATTGCTATTTTTCATTTTTGAGAATAAAGTTTGATACGTGAAGGGAGTTCCATCACCTTTTCTAATTGGACTAGTTAATATTGTTGAATGTTGAAGTATTTTTATGTTCAACACTCTATTTTTAGACGATATTGCAGTTTTGATTCACGTTTCAAATGTTTTTCAGCTTGAAACTCATTTTCTATAAAAAAAACTTGCTTCTTTCTAGGACGAAACCTTCCCATTTTGGTTTTCCCCGAAAACAGAAGAAACCTACTGGACACATCCAATACCACATTTGAAATACGTGAGTATTATCTTATACTTAGTATCAAACTGAAGGTATAGAAAATTAATTTGAATATCATAGAATAAGTTTTTTGTAGGACTGTACGGCTCATGTTTTTGTTAAGAACTGAAAGTTTTGATTATAGAATAGATTACAGAATTTAGTTATTCAGTTTTGATGATGAGCTTCAGTTGTAATGCTGTGAAATTCTGCGTTGAATTCTCTATAACTCTATTCTCTACAAGTCTGAAGAATAAGGTAATTTTTAGAACCTAAGAATGAGTGGTATATTCTCACTTTTGTGAAAATCACATGAAAAAGTAATGTCTAATGTGTTTGATAAGTGAGGGGTGATCTGTGTATATGAATAGATGTTATTTTCCTTCGATATTCATCAATTTTTTTCCTGTTGACTCTTATAAGGATTGCCAAAGTAGCTCACAATGTTTTATTTTTTGTTTTCAGTTCCGTGGTGTCTACCATTTCAACTATCCGTTGTCAGAGCTGGAGCAATTCGTGCCTAGTTTAGATGGAATGGAAATAATGGTGACAGCAACAGTCGGTGATAGATACCTGGATGAAGTGATCGAAGGCTATTCAATTGCTCGTGCCTTCAACTCTACACTCAGAGTCAATTTCATGGGAGGATCTCCACAAGTTTTCAAACCTTCGATGCCATTCAATGTATTTGTAAGTATACAACTACTTACTTTTACGTCGTTTCACTAGTCACTTGTATAGTTGGGCCAAAATTTCTTGACACCTGAGTGTTATTAACTTCATTAAAATATTGAATGCTGCTCTAATACACTGTCTTATGTGACATTAGTTGCCTAATGTTTTAAGAACGTTAAGAACCCACTATACCCCTCGCCTGGGTTAGCTGGTTCTGGCTGATGCCAAGAAATTTTGGCCCAACTGTATAATTGACTAGTAAAAGCGATGTGTACACTGTACACGTCTCGTCTTAGACCCGCTTGAATGCCTATTTCAAAATACTGTATTGGTAATCTTGACTGAATGTCTTATCTAGTAGAGATAGTAGTTTACCTATTTTTGTAGTATTCAACTACATATAAATCAAATTCTGATGGAAGTAAATTATGAGCTCAGGCTCTACTTATTTGTTCCCAATACTCTTGAATTGTTTAAAAGATTTTTTTAGAATGACTTTATCACAATATTTTGAATTAGGATTCTTAAGTTCTTATCAAATAATGAAAGGACAAGATGTTGTCAAACTACTGATTTATTAAGAATTTGAGATACCGATTTCGGTTGTTACACCATTATCAATCTCTGGTAAACTTCATCTATTGGTAAAGAGTTACCAGCTATTGATAATGGTGTAACAACCGAAGCCAGTATCTCGAATTTTTAATATTCAATTTTCATTTAATATGGATAACTACCACAATATCACCTTCTCAACCACTCAAAAAGTTCTTTAGTATATATTATATTCTTTTTATTTTATCTCTGCTTCTCTCACTTCACAGTTGACGGTATCATCCCAAGACGGATCCTCACTGACACCTGAACGATTGAGAAATGGCCGAATGGAACTGATGGCAGACGTAGGCATGCGTACTGGTGGCAGGAGAAATATCGAAATGCAAATATTGAAGATGTCTGACCAGCCTGGAGTGTGGGAAATGAAATTCGACCTTCAACTACTGCTGGGGCTCGAAGATAATAAAAGATCGACTGAAATTCTGAAAGACATTGACTCAATGCGATTAAGCGCCAACTACAAGGATGCCAACGGCGATCGAACGACAGCTGATCTGCTGCTTCTGGCGCATTACTCACCGCTTAACCATCACATCAAAGTAGCAACATCCACCAGTCAGCCAAAGGTCAGATTTAAATTCAATAATCTTTTCAAATCTCTATTTTGCACAAAAATTCTCCAAAACCATGTAACATACTCTGTACTTTCAGATTTTATGTGAATGTACTTGTAAATACTATGTTGTCGGATATGACGACTATTTGGATGTTCATGATGTTGCATTAAAAATGATCATATTGAATCCGAATGAATCTGAACTTGTCTTGTCCATATCTTAATGAATGGACATGTGGAGATTGTCCTACCTTAAAAGGCGTATGAATAATATAGATACTCTTCTTTAGACCAGTTCATAATAATCTAGACTAAATATAATTTTGAATAGACAAAATGTACATGCGTCAAATATGAGATAATTTATGATTGACAATTTGACACCGAGCAAAACACCAGCATAAAAGTTCGTCAATTTGGATTTGTTTGCAAAGTACCAAAATTTTGAAGATAAAGCGTTAAATGAGATGAAATTGATTTGTTTCATAATTTGGATTTAGGTCAGCAGACTAAATCCTGGTAATCTACCAATTGTCATGGAGAAATTATAACAAGCTAAAAATTTTCGTGCTCAAATTTTTTTCGAAATTCCATATTTTTTTATAGTGAATGGTGGTTTTGGTGTTCTTCCTTGTGTTTTTGAACTCTCTTGATTCGGAAGAACTTTTAAAAATTCAAATTTCAGTGTATCACAATACCATGATTTCCCTTCGACGGAAATTAAGGTTATGGTGCCGGTGGAACTTCCTTTTGGAACTCCCCACCGATATGGCATAAGAATACATACATACCAATTACAGAAGCACAATTGTAATACATAAGCTAATCTAAAGTTTAGACTTTCTGTAAGTTCATGGTAATAAACTATTTTATTTAATGGAACATGCTCTACTCACATTCATAAAACCCTTAGATTCGAAACTTCTCGAATAACACCCTTTTTTATTTTGAGTACTGTATAAAATTTCTCACATTCATTAAATCGTTTACATCTCAATCTAAACTTTTAATTCCAGGTTGGCGAATACATCATTTTCCACGTGCAGAGCAACTTTTTCATGGAGACGTTCAACTACATCATCATGTCGAAGGGCATAATTCTGCTGACTGGACAGGAGAATATGCAGCGCAGTATTCGTACGTTCGCCATCTCGCTGAGTGCTGATATGGCGCCGGTGGCAACCATAGTGGTCTACAGCATTGAACGGTTCGGTGATGTAATTGCTGACAGCTTGACGTTTCCCGTCAACGGAATCTCAAGGAATAATGTGAGTAGCCACCAAATCAATATAACTCCAATCAGAATAATATTGGGAGTTGTGAATCTTCTTGAACTATACTCTATTGAATTTATAATGGAAATTTTTTGATAAATACTTGGAAAAATTAGAACCCATTGTTTAAAATTTTGTTGTCACTACTGAAGTAATAACAGTTATTTATTTGAACGGAATTGAATTAATAACAAATGTAAACAGAAATTGGATATTTTTAGGGATTTGAAAATAATGTGATTGGTGTGTGGCTTCTATAGACTTCTTATTCTGACTCATGCTTGTATTGAATAGTTCTGAACTAATTGTATAATACACAAATACAATATAAGAGGAGAAGAAAAGTTGAGTGTAGTGACACATAGGCTGAAACTATTTGAGAGGAAGTCAAGTTATATGGAGGTGGAACTCCCGTAACAATAAAAAATGATAATACGAGTAGTAGTTCTTTCAAGAAAAATGCTCTTCCGTTCCTTGTGAGAAAGGAATATTACAGTTTGGACGAGTATTTTACTAATAATATTTAATTTCGTTTCAATTTTATGATAATTGATTATTATTAAGATAACTTACATGTGATCTGACTTAGATTTTAGTAATCTAATTTATTCTGTATTCATGACGATGATACATAATTTTTGTTACATTTCTCTGTACTAAATGAATGAAAATAGAGAATTTAAATTTGAATATGAAATGACGTACCTGAATATAGTACTGCAATATTGTTGTTAGTTTTAAATTATTGATAGAATGCACATCATTAATGTAATAATTGAGAATATAAAACATTGTCTAAACCCTATTCACGATCACTTGAGACGAAATGAACAAACTTTTTGCTCGTGTGTGCGGATAAAGGAAGGTATTACTTCATACGACGTTCGGCCGCAGTCGAATAGCTGTAGTCAATCACAGTTCTTGGCTTTTCCTCAAGCTCAAACAAAAATAGTTACCTGTACATGCAAAAAGTTTCTTTATTTCGTCTCAAGTGATCGTTAATAGGGTATAGTACCGGTATTTGTGAAAATATGTAAAGTTTACTGGTTTTGGTTTTTTGTTGTAAAAAGAGTTCTTATAAATTCCACTTTCAAATGAACTAACCAATATCCGAAATTAGTAATCCGAAAAAGCTTATTCTATTTTATTAAGTTCCTGAACTGTGATTTTGTTTTTTTGCAGTTTACTCTTTTCATCAATAACCGCAAGGCTCGAACCGGAGAACGTGTTGAAGTTGCAATCTACGGTGAGCCGGGAGTTTATGTTGGTCTCTCCGGAATCGATCGAGCATTCTACAGCATGCAAGCTGGAAATGAGCTGACTTATGCTAAGGTGATAATTGAAATTGCCACATTGGTATTTATTATAGAATCAATCAGTTGTTTTACATAATTAGCAATAGTAAACTCACCCTCATATATTTTATTCTGGGTTCATGTCCTTATCTACCCTATTGTTTTTTCTGGGAATAGGTTCAATGGAAAAATTTTTTTATTTGGTGTGAGGAATCAGCCCAAGAAGTTTGACTTTTTCCTCCTGGAACAATATGTATATTCAAATTTGAAGATGTCCTGGTTTCCTGTGGGTTGGTTCTTTTATATTTTAGAAAACTTCAATAGCGATCTTTTATCGAGTTCACTGATCTATCGTTTCACCGATCCCAATAACTATGAGCGATAAATATATCACGAACTGGTCTAAGAATCCCATACCTATTATCCCCAAAGTTTGCACTGGAATGAGCTTTTGTAAAATATTATTGCTGGCTTTAACGAGTGGAAACTATTGGATTGGTATAATAATATAGCTGCAAATTTTGTGAAGAACCTTTTTTGATCTTCCCTATCACTTCAAAGTAATGTTTCCTTTATCTCAGGGCTCTTTTATCACTGATTTTTTATTTTAAATAATATCACAGTACCCTTTTTCAGTTATTTTTTTACTAGAGCATTACATGTTTCGAAAATGACTATTAATAGTCGAAACATTTACTAATGCTTTAGTAAAAAATAACTGAAAAAGGGTACTGTGATATTATTTAAAATAAAAAATCACTTCAAAGTAATCTGATAATAGTAATTATACGTAATATTTATAATCATCAAAGTAATCATCCGTTCTTGGAGCTTTCCAGAACAAGTTGTGTGCTCCAGTTTATGTATTATATAATCATAAATCCTTTATATTGAATCATTATTTTGATATAGCTCAGACTTCATATGTGCGGTAATCTTGATTTTATTGATATAATGTTGTTTGTTTAGGTGATCCAAAACATGGCAACATACGGTGAAGATACTAACGGCACTTTCATTCACACATGGTTCTCAAGAGAAGGAAATGCGGAGGACATTGTACATTTCCCATCATCAACTTTTGGAATTGATGCCAATAGAACTTTCCAGTAAGTTATAAATAAAATCTATTTTATGAGTTCATACTTCACAATCATCTAGATTCCATAATAAATTATACAATCTTCTTCTGTACTATTTTTTATTGCTCAATATTTCGATTGGTTTTGATTTAAGGCCCGTATCGACAGTGCGAGGCATGTGCCACGAATGCCTCAAGGTACGTTGTTACTGGTGCGACTGGAAAGCAGTCGATCAGCTGTGGCCAATCACCATACCTTGTTTCATCCTTTAGCTTTAAAAGAGTAGTGATTATTAAGAGTTAACTCACTAACCTCGCACTGACGATACGAACCTTGAGAGTGCGCCGTAGGAGTCGGTCAACTGCTGAACTGCAGAATTATGTCCTATAAGATCAATATAATTATTTTTATCTATCTCCTGGATCATATCGCCCAACCATACAGCACTTTCATTATTTTATGGACTTCAATTCAGGTTTTATTTGTCATTAGAAAGATAATTCAATTCTCCAGGGAGTAAACTATTTAATTTTTTATAATACGTTTATTCAAATAATTAAAGGTCAATACTTTGATAATTCTATAATTCTCAATTAGTTTTAAATTTAATAACTTTTCAATTAACTTATTGTGATAGAGTTATTATAATTTTTTTTTAATAAGTCCAGCCCCTGGAGAATTTAATTCTCTTTCCAATGACATACGGTATGTAACGTGAATCTTTGTCCATAAATAACGTCGCTATGTGTTCCAAGAGATTGATTAAAATTACATTGATCATGTGTGTTTTAATTATGCTGTTCCGCAATTAAGTTGTCTAACTGCTACTCTTATCTTTGATTTTCCTTGATCGAGCTAGTGCCATCGTTCTCTCAAGAATTGTGATTGATGCCCAATTAGTAAATTTTACTAATGTTAATGTTTTAATTTTCAGTTGATTGAAAAAAAGAAACGTTTTTCAAAGTAATAGGAAAACTTTATTCAGTTTCATTATTTTTTTCTGATAATGGACACTTGACTCTGTCACTCCACGTCAATTTCTTTTATAAAAATATATTATTGCTCTACCACTCTGCTATTATATTTTCATATACAGGTACAAACTAATTCTAACTTCTATTTTGAAATTTAACTCATCAATTCGCTTTCTATTCAGGTTTGCAAGTCTGGTGGTGTTCACTGATGTCGAAGTTACTCGTCGAATAAACGTGTGCAATATCACCCAAGGTCTGGCCGAGTGCCTGAATGGAAGATGCTATCGCGTGGAAAAGAAGTGCGATGGCAGGAACGATTGTGAAGATGGATCCGATGAGGCTGGCTGTAAGCACTGTTCCTATTAATTTTATAGTAATCTTATGCAAGATCTCATTGAATTATTGTGCAAGTAACTTGAAATAAAAAAGATGTATCTATCTAAACGTTTCTGCCGGTTCTTGTGACATCAAATTAGCTAATGCCTTATTAAGTTTAAAATGAACCACACTTCATTCAATGTTTTCAATGAACATTTATTTCTGTAATTAGTGAGTTTTAATGCCACTTTAGCTAATTTAATGACTCACGAACCGGGCATTGATGTGCTCAGCTGAAGTACTTGGATTTTGCTTTCGATGATATATTTATAATCAAAGTGGGAAGTGTTTAAAATCACTTTTGTGTCATAAATGGAACAAAAATTAATGTTTTGAATAAGAATTATCATGAACTTCCCTGCAATATTATTGAAACCTGAGAACTAGTCGACCTTTTAAGCTTATCTTGCAATACGATAGTACCTGCATAAATTACTGTAAATTCTATTTATAGTATTATAAATATATGTATATATATCGAGTAGCACATCATTGAAAGTCACTTTTAAATAATTATTTCACAAATAGACAGATTTAAATTATGGAGAGGAAGAAAACACAAATAAACTTACATTTTAAGGTGGAAAATATTTCGGTATACAATATAAATCACAGAGTATTATTTTCGGTGGAAAATAATTATATATTCTCCATAATTTAAATCTGTCTATTTGTGAAATATATATATATATATCGATGTATATTATATATTCTATTCAACCAAACGTTCGGAAAACAAACTTGAAATGGATATCCATTATAAAAATGGATGATTCATCTAATTACTTGAGATCACAGTACTTGATAAGTAGCCTACAGTTGACAGTAAGCTTTTATGCTGTATTACAGAAGATCAGAGTCATAAAGAATAAAATAAAATCTACTACTAAACAAAAATTATATTAATCAGAATTGATGTGATATTTTTTGTCTGATTCAGGCCCTCGTTTCAATGCCACTGAGCTTTCACTGTTCAGAAAGTTCCGTTTCAACCGAATACAGCGTCAGTACGACAATGTGTGGCTGTGGAAAGACATCAATATTGGACCTCATGGACGTTACATTTTCGAAGTGGACGTACCTGAACACCCGGCTCATTGGATGGTCTCCGCGTTCAGTATGAGTCCTAGACTTGGTTTTGGAATGCTGCCGAAGCCTATTGAGGTACGTTGGTCACAGATTTCTGTTTGTTCATCAACTGTTGCAATTTGAATGGAATGTGAATAAGGTAAAAGCACCAGTAGTGGCCACTGTTTCAGTAGTGGCCACTTGAATGGTTCTTTCTTTAAAACACGAATTTGATGCCTTCAAATGAGGTCTAAACCTGCTAGAGACTTAGCTTATACTATTTAGCAGCTAAATAATTCAAGTAGGAGCTTGCAGAGCATCATTAGAGATTTTTGAGAGAGATTCATTGACGCTATTTCACTCGAATACAAGAATTCAGTAAGAAGTTCAATTTCCTCTTAACAGTTTCAGTAAGAAGGCATGTATACAAATTCTTGTATTAAGACTAGAAAGCCTGTAAATTTCGCTATTTCTGGTGTTATAATCATTCCCTAGAATGTCTAGATGATTTTTAGAAGGTTTGTAGCCAAATACAGCCAAATAATCTAGTAGTGGCCACCCAATAGAAATTGTCGTAAAAGTTGTAGATATTGTTGTAAAAGTTGGTGTAATTTGAATTTATGTTCTCCTTAGACTGTTTCAAGTAGGTTACAGAGGAAAATTAACTTTACAATATCTATTTTCTGGTTTAACCTCACTTTTCTAGTGGCTTGTAACCAATTTCTGGCGTTATAATCAATGTCTGGAATGAAAAATTAGCTTACTTGAATAATTGCAACAAGCAGCTTTGGAAATTGACTTGTCAATGAGCATGAAACATCATGTGGCCACTATAGAATCAGTGCCTGGCCACTATTGAATCATAGTGGCCACTTTAGAATCAAAATTGAGTTTCACGAAAAATTTAATAATTCATTTGTGAATTGACATATTCGCCATTTCAAGGAATAGGTCAATCAGGAAGGATCTGGGCTACATTATTTTTGAGTTTTGGATGAGATAACTGATAATATGGTCTTACAATTCGGCATAAACTATAAAAAAAAATCTTTAAACATGGCGACTACTGGTGCTTTTACCTATATTTATTATTTTTAGATAGCTTCCTCTAGCAGAACATTGAAAAATGTTCATACTGCATTTTTTTGGGTTGAATCATATGATACATAACTGATCGGGAATAAAGTGCTATTATAACCATGACGTTCATTCTTCTTTCATAATCAATGCAGAGATATGAATCTGCCAACAATGATTTGTTAGCCTCTCAAGATTGTTGTTTTAATTCAAACTTTCGAAAAATTCGACAATGCCTAAAAATATCATACTGTATCTGAACACAATACTCGTTCCATGGGCTACTTGTTCCTTGTACTCGTAAATTCCCATTCATAAGCTCTTCGAATTCATGTAACAGTTGTTTATCTTATATATTCCTTACAGTATGTTGGAGTGCTACCGTTCTTCATAAACGTGGAAATGCCGAAAACAAGCTACCAAGGAGAGCAGGTTGGAATCCGAGTGTCCGTTTTCAACTACATGACCACAGACGTGGAAGCGCTTGTTGTGCTACGCGGCTCAGACAGCTACAAATTTGTACATGTAGAAGTGGATGGAATTGTGAGTAAAAACAACACTTGCAGGCTCCACCGCCCTTGAATGAGCTTTACAAAATTTTCCCCCTGCAATTGACTTTTGATTGGTTTTGAAACGGCAGATTCATAATTTCAATCTTGTTTGTTTTACCTTCCACGTAATAACTTATTGTTACTGTGAAAACATTCAGAATTACGTGTATAGTCTGGTCGAGCAAAGAAGACCTTCCTCCAAAGAGAACACTTGGAAAAAGAGTGTAATTGCACAATTACAATTCTGTCAACCTACCGCTGGTTAGATATGATGAGAGGCAGATTGTGAGAGTGGGATTGTTTTCATTTCGACCGCTGGCAGCATTGAAGGAATGTTTTTGCTTTACCAGACTAATAAATAATGAAAATGTGACTGAATTGTAAATTAGGGTTTGCGCTAAAATTATGTTTGTTATTGCTGTAGAACGAAATGTATAGAATAAATTAT
Organism: Sogatella furcifera; assembly: GCA_017141385.1. Lineage (NCBI taxonomy): Eukaryota > Metazoa > Arthropoda > Insecta > Hemiptera > Delphacidae > Sogatella > Sogatella furcifera. The sequence continues at coordinate 30,906,817 of CM029546.1, forward strand.
TGATTATGTAGCGATTCGAACGAGTAGCGATTCGACCAAGACCCAAATGAGTAGTCTTTCCGCCAATGGGTGTTCACGCTCCTGTGAGTATTACAAACGAGTAGTCTTTCAACCGATTTCTACCTGACTCTAGACACCCTTTATTGTCATAGAAAGCTCAGATATAGGCAGAAGTTGAATAAACTCTGCCTAGTTAAATAAATGTGAAACTAAGAATAGAAATTATGAATGAATGAGACAATGAGTCTCAAAAGTTTCCATAATAACAACAAAAGATCAGAGTTGTCTTCCTTCCTTCAGAGATCCTTCTCTTATTGGGTAATCAACTGGGTATTCCCAGTTTCTAGAAAAACCCGGAAATCACTATGAAATTGTCATCGCAATGTATCAAGAGTCATGGAACATATTTTATAGTGGTCAGTTTAAAAGTTCCACTGAGCGTGCAACATGGAATTATTACGTAATGTAATTCTTCACTACGAAAAGAGGGAAACCGTGTTTGATTAATGAAGGATCCTATAGGATCCTAATGTAGTAAAAAAAAATGAATTAAAAAGTGGGGAAGTGGAATGGGTATGCTTAAAAGAAAAATGCAATGGGAAAGTGTTTACTAGGGATGAAGAAGTGACAAAACAACTAGAACACTCTTGCATACCAGATCTAGCAGAAATCGATGTTTTCCGTGCAGTTGAGAAGACGAATAGTCAAATGAATCTAATCTTGTTTAGAATAAAGTGCGTTGTGGAAAATAATAATAATTGAGGATATAAAATCTATCTTTGACAACTTCGGGGATTCCCTGCGGAGAGAATAGAACTAAGCTGATTCCCATTCAGTAATTAAAGTGTACTATTTTTAGCGTGCTGAATGACAGTTGAGTGATTTGTAAGCTAAGTCATTGTTACAGATATATCTATAGTCAATGCTCGAAGTTCTATTATTTTCTTCCTGAACGTTTCTATTATGTGGGCCTGTCATGTCAATGCAGATATTCTTCCTTTTGTTATTTGTTATTTGGACGAATCACTACTCTTTCATGTATACGGTCCCAAACTACCTGACCAAATTGGCTGAAAGTTTACTTATCCAAAAGACTACTCGTCCCAAAGACTACGACACCAAATTATTGCCTTTCGAAACCCGAAATGCAGTTATGTTATCAAAATAATTGAATAAACTTGGAGGATGAATACAATATCATTGTATCAATATCCTCTCCTTGATTAGGAGATCATTATGATAATAATTTACGATTTGTATTCCAGGTACGTTCGTACAACCCCAGGACTTCGTTTGGTGATCACCAGTTTTTCATTTACATCAAGGCCCAAGATGCAGCCGTTGTTTACGTTCCCATTGTTCCTATACGATTAGGTGACATTTCAGTCACAATAGTTGCATCATGTTTGATGGGAAAAGATTCTGTTACTAGAAATCTTCATGTCATGGTGAGTGAATTATCCAAATTATCAACTTTTTGTAATTCTCTAGATATAACGGATGGATGATTTGAAATTTCTACATGAATGTTATCTTGCTCTATCAATATTTATGATTTTCCAACTAATTAGGCTTCTTCTGAAAATAAAACCTCGGTGATTACTTGTGGTACTTTTACACACACATTTACTTGTCGGCTTCTATTTTCCCATTAATTTACTTGCCGAAATCATTCATATCAATCTAGAATCGATTTCGGAATCAATATAAAAAGAATATTGGACTCAATTTAACCCTCCTTTCATATTTTTACACATATAACCACCCAACACCTTCCAGCTTCCGGGCGACTTTACTACTCAATAATTATCATTACTAAACAAGTTTTTCCACGTATCTCTTTCGGAGAAACTTGAAGGTTAATAATAGGAGGCAATACAGCAAGAAAAATGAAAATCATACCATTGATTCTCTCAAGTGAAATAAGGTACTCCGAGATGAATTTTATAGTGTGCATTCATTGTGTGAAATGTTCGCTAAATATATTTTTAAATTTTGTTCAAAAACATGTAAGGGTTTTATATTGATCAGTTCTAGAATAGGTATATCTCACTTTAAATCATTTTCTCAATGAAAATGAATTCCAACATTATTGTACTCTTCTAATCTGTTTAACAGCCGGATGGTTTACCGCAATACAGACATCAGTCGATTCTGTTGGATTTGAGCAACCGCGCCTACATATTCCAGTACATGCACGTGAATATAACCGAGACGCCAATCATTCCCTACGACGAGGACCGTTACTACATCTTCGGCTCGAACAGGGCGTTTGTGTCTGTCGTCGGAGACGTTGTCGGGCCCATATTCCCAACAATGCCTGTTAATGCTACTTCACTTCTTGATTTACCCATGGTGAGAAATTGATTCATTCGTTCTTAGTTGAGTCACTTATGGAGTCATTAATAAAATATTATCATATCACTTATGGATTATAATTATGATGCCAATGAAATATAATATGCAGCTTTGGAATCTCCTACAAATGGAAATTTTTCACAGTATGTCTAAACTCCGCCATTTTATGCAGATACAGCACAAATTTATATTGCCTGCAGCTTATTAAATCCCATATCCGTTTCATTTTAAAAGTAACTACAGTCTATACCTACTTAGTTAACTCAATTGAGCTGTGTACTTAATTTCCTATTATTCTCACAACCACAACATAAGATTTTAGCCTCTATACAGTACTGTATTATTATCATCATGTAATATACATTAATGAAGTGAATGAATCTGAATCCTATTAATTGGTTAATTTTGTGCACTTGAATGTAGTAAACTTTCTCTTGTGGTGTAGCTGTGGATATTCCTGAATCCTGATTTCGTAGCATATGTGTAAAAAAATTACCCCCTAAATACATCCTGATAATACATTTTATGAGAATTGGAAAAGCTTCCCGGTCGGTGGTGATTGATACCTTCTTGATTTGTGTTTTCATCTTCATCAACTACACCGTTTCAAGCCACAAGTCAAGATTTCAAGAAAAAAAACATTCTTTTAATGACATTCTCTTTCTCTTCTTATTTGTCATTCCCTAGTTTCTATAAAGTACTTAAGATTATAACAACGTTATTTAGGTGGTTAGATTTCTTGGTTTGAACTCTTTATTTCTTCTATTATCAAGGACTGTGCGGAGCAAACAATGTTCAGCTTTGCTGTCAACCTGTATACAACACTCTACATGCGTCTCATCAACCAGAGAAACAGAACTCAAGAGAAGCATGCTTTCTTCCACATGAATGTGTTGTATCAACGCGCTCTATCATTCATGAACAAGGATGGCTCATTCAGTTTCTTCCGGACAGATTGGTAAGTAGGGAATAATGTTCTTATTTATCGTAATACAAAAAAACTACAATTATTTAGATGAATAAAATCTTGTCAACACCATCTCATATGAAAACTAAATTCAAAACAACTCATTCAACGTTTTAGTTTCAAAAATACAGTTGAAATTAAAATTTCAAAGAAAAATAAAAGCATAAAACAAATCCAAAGTTTATCTGTATTTTCCTCCAGCATTTTCTTTACCAAACTGAACCGTTGAAAAATCTTACTCTATATTACTTGAAACTGTTGAAACAAGAATCACAGTACCCTCTTTCAAATTTGAAAATGACTGTTACGAGTCGAAACATGTTATGCATAAATAAAAATTATTATAAAGGGTACTGTGATTCTTATTTTAAATGAATAAAAAACAGTGATAAAGTAGCCCTAAGATAAAGGAAATAGTTGAAACAATCACAATTCTGTCCTTTTGTGAGAGGAGTTTCTTCTTGATCTTGATCATAAAATTGACTTTTTCAGGAATCAGTCGTCTTCCAGTGTGTGGTTGACTGCGATGTGTGCTCGAGTTCTACAGGAAGCAAGCTTTTACGAATGGGAAAACTACATTTACATCGATCCCGATGTGAGTATTGGCATTACATGTTCAACCACTCTTTTAACATCCAACCATTTGAATTGTTTCAATTATTCATGAATTACTATTTATGTAAATCATATTTACATAAATAAGGGTAACTGGGTAATTTTCAATTTTTAGATGGAAGTGAGAATAAATGAACCTCCATGTGAGATAAAGAGGAAATAAATAGATTTATTATTCTTATTGTTACAATTGCGACTTGATAGCAAGTATTTCAAGCAAAGGTGATAACGAGTGATTGAATTATGATGTTTAGATGGTAAATGAAAGTTGATGAAAGTTAACATTACAATCTTAACTTTGAAAAATTTTGAACTTTGATTAAAGTTTACTGTTCACAAAGAAGATCTAATCAAAAGCACTAAATAAAAATGTTCAAGAACTTTGAAAATTTGAATCAACTTGGAAAAATTTAAGAGCAAAATAAAACCAAAGAAACAGTCATTACAGCTGTGGTTAGATAAAGAGATTAAAAATGTTTTTGTTAATTACTACTTAATTCAACTCTGTTAATCAACTACTTTATTTAGATTTTTCCAATAGAATTCTCTCCTAAAACCTATAGATTCAATCATTATTTCCTTGAAAATTATATTTCCGTAAACCATTCTACTGAGCTCTTTTGCTTATTACAGTTGATAGCGAAATCTGTGTACTGGGTGTTGCAACATCAAACACAGGAGGGCGCATTCTATGAGGTGACTTGGCTGCCCGATCGCAAGATGAACCACTCACTCAACTGGCCAGACGATCATATTCGCTTCAGAAATATCTCGTTAACGGCTCACGTTCTTATAACACTGGATACTGTCAAAGATTTGACTGGGGTAAGTTGATAGATTTCCAAGATTGTCAAACATAATTATTCGAGATTACTCCCTTATGAATGTAGTGTTTGTCTTGGCTTCTTTTATTTAATCACATATTGTTTGGATTTTAAAGTTTCTCTTTAGAAATTGGTAATATACTTGGCTACAAGAATGATTAATTCGTTCAATAAATTTATTCTACAAAAAGGATTCAATTTTATTGTTATCACAGAAGTAAGCATAATGGAGACGAAATACATAATCACTAAATAATGAATAACCAATTAACTTATTCAATGGTTGATAATTATAATTGTATTTGTTGTTTTCAATCATATTACTTGAGCAATAAGTGAAGAAAAAGCTAAATAACACATCAGAACAGTCATATTGAAACAGTCTTCTTGGAATCGATACAAATAAGATATCAATGCTGTTGGTAATAATTCTATCGTTATAAAATTAAATTGATGAATGTTCAAAAATGAAAGAGCTACATATTATCCTTTGCTTAATAGTAAGCTACTTGTAGAGCTAGATAATGCAGTACTTGATGGTACAATAATGCTATCATAAAGAGACTAGAATACTTGACGATTATTGCAATTTCGATTCGAACAGTATTATCGTTCAATTTATTGTGACGCTTGCAATGTTGTTTAATTTTTTTCAGGGGTTAGGAAGTCAAGTAGCGTTGGCTCAAGGTCGAGCGATACAGTGGTTGGAAAGAAATTTGAAACTGCTCGACACTCATGGGGATCCTTACGAGGTGGCAATTGTCGCTTATGCATTGATGTTGAGCAAGGCTGCTACTGCAGAGGCAGCTTTTGGAATTCTCATCAAGCATGCTAGAAATGAAGGTACGAGAAGAATAAGTTCTTTCAGGAATCTTGAATTACGTCTGCTCAGAATTTTTCAATTTATTCTACTAATAGTAAATTGTATTTGTTATCCAAAATGCTGATTAACATTCTGTATAATATCTATGAGTATACTATTAATTGACGATATTTTAGGAAGTAACTAGTTTTGAAGTAGCAGGTTGAAACAAAGAAAGTTTGTTGAAAGAGTGGCAAGGGATTGCATCAGCGTTGACAATTGAGCCGCGCTTTCGTTGGAACTTGTGCCTTCTTCTGGATGCAATTCTTCAACCTTTAAGAAGAGAAAAAAATGATTTAAAATAATCATTCTTTTCAAATTTCTATTGAAATTACTTTTCTTTTCAAGTTGCAACTTCTTATTTTTATTTTTAAAGTCAATGATTGAGGCCCGATTTCACCAAGAACTAAAACTACAGTTAGTTTTATCAAAACTGACAGTTAGCCCGTAACTGACAAAATCGGATTTCACCACACCCGGTTAAGGTCACGTGACCTCGAAAACTCCGTTCAAAAATAACTCACCGATTTTGGTCAGTCAGCCATCGAAAACTACAGTTTCTAACCTAAAAGCTATTTAGGTTAGGGTCTATCTGAAGACTGAAATGTTAACTAATACTAATGTAGGCCTGGGCTATCGTACGAAATAGATTAATCTTGAGGCTATTTTTTGTTCAATTAATCAGTCATTAAACTATTTAGTACATGCATTTGTATTCTAGTATATTGCTTCATTGATTATTCAGTCAACCCAAGCTGAATTAAGTAGTTAGAGTACTATTTGAATTGAAGTATAAAATTTTTACGGTACCGTACTGTTATGAAACAACCAATAATGCTAGAAAGAGAGCTTTTATGCATTGGTGTTTGTAAGCCAAAACAGAAAAGTCATTTGCCGTGAAAGGAAAGGTTATTTGTTTCAAAAGTAAGTTGAATATCAGCAAATTTAGTTGAGCAGAAGTGAGATTATGTTGTTTCATTTGGAGTTTCTTACTTTCCGGTACGGTAGTCTATTCTAACAAAATTGCCAACCGCAATGTGAGAATTTCAAGATATTAGGCAGAACTTTTCTTGTGATTAGCATGTCGTTTTATATACAAGAATGTTTTAATTAATGAATGGATGATAGAACAATCAGTTACCGGTAGGCTACCCTCTGAAGTAGATATCAGAGAACCAATAACTTTCTTTTTATAGCCTATTGACTTGACGAGAATAAGAAGGAAGAATATTATTATTGTAGAGAATAAGATATTTCAGCATTAACTTAAATGCAATTAATACAGATGCAGAGTAGGCTTACTGCTTCCATTTCAAAGATTAGGCTACTCTGTTACTGAGTAGGCTAAGGTCTACAAGTCTACTCAAATATTCTATATAGCCTACTAGAGAATCATGTATTCTAGTATCCATGAGTCTACTGTTTACATAACTACCTACTGGTAATGTCCACTAGTAATTTGGATGATGTGGATTACATTACTAGATAGCCTATCCGTAAGGTTACCATACGTCCTCTTTTCCCTGGACATGTCCGGTTTTTTGGTCATTTGAAAACGTCCAGGCGGATTTTTCAGAAATCCCTTATTTGTCCGGGTTTTCACGGAAATGGGCAACAAACATACAGTAAACATACTTTTTACTGATTTATCATAATTATTGTGTCATAAGAGTTGTAGTGCCAATGTCTTTTCCCGTTATGTAAAGAGTGGTATAGTCTGTACAAGCAAAGAAGACCCTCTGGCAAAATGATAAAATAACTCCTGCTCGGTCAATATTGGTTAAAAAATGATTGATTTGGTCTAAAATCAAAATATCTAAGTATAAAAATGAAATGTCATTCGCCTTGAAAGGAAACATCAACAAATTTAATTGATCAAACTTAGGCCGGTATTAGGGCTACATGATAATATTTCTATTGGTATATGAAAAGAGATGTAAGTACAAAATCATAAATTTATCTCTTAAGATTGCATATGATAATAGAATTATTATCATGTAAAACCGGCCTTGAGGGAGATCTGTGGTTTCTTATGGATTTTCTTTCTTCTGATTGTATTTAGGCTACCGTATCCTAGCAACATTACAGCCAAACACAATTAAAGAATTTCATGATATTTGGCAGAAATCTATTATAAAACAACAGCTTCTGATACTGCCATCAATCCATCATAGAGAACCAATCAGGGTAGCTTCTTTCTGTTCATAGCCCATTGACTCAACTTGAAGAGAATCTCATCAAAAATCCATTTCATCATTACAATGTATGCAATCATTACAAATGCAGAGTAGGCTTGAATTTCTCTGAATAGGCTTCACAGAACTACTAGTAATTTCAATGGAGTGGATTAGGCCTACATTACTAGATAGCCCAGCCTTTTATTGCTTGTCTAAAAATCTGTTTCATCAGTGGGCTATACGTAGTCCTACTGGAATTAATAAAAGGAGGAATAGAAGAGGAAGTCTGATAATAAGAGATTTTGAGATACTTGAGTAAGTTAATGCATCATCAACATCTGCTGAGAGCAGAATAACAAGTCTAATCACAATGAATAGACTAGGTAGCCTACTGCAGCCTTTAGGCCATATATTTACCGTGATCCATAAACCCAAATAACTATAATATATCAATTCAGTCGTTTCAAAATATGGGCAATAACTGGCAAAGATTTTATCCATAGGCTATAACATGTTTATATGCTATAGGCCTAGAGGTAGGATGCTTTTGAATGGTAATGGTAGAATAGGAAAAAATGTTTCCCAGATATTGAACTGTGTCCCATATTTCACAAACCTAATTAAACTAGTTTAAATGTTTTTATTGTTAATCTTCTAGGCTCTTATTAAACAAATAACTAAAACTGTCTTCTTGTATTAAATCATCTCCAAATTTTATGGATATTAAGTTATGCGAGCTACTTAGAAAAGGAAAGGATCTTTCAAATAATGGTCATTTGTTTGGTTGAGTTCATTTCAACTTATATCATAAATAATAACTGGAATGTCATTTCAAGACTACTGAAATGGAACAAAATTCCAATTCAATTATAGAAGTATTATTATACTACAATAAAGTAAGTATTATTATCAAGGCTAAATAATAGGAAATATCAAAACTTACAAATAATGGTTTGTAATTCATGTTGAAAGGTTTGGGACATGCATATTGAATCACATTCTATTTACGGTACTTATTAGAGATAAAAGTAATTTATTAGAAATAACATCCATCTTCTTGCACTCAATAATAGTTCATTTTCAAATGTGTTGAATCAATACATAGAGGCTACTAAAGGCAAGTTATATTTGGTAATAGCTGGTCCCTCAACTTTTTGTACATTGAATTTAACGTTTTATAAGTTATAAATCATAACAAACTAACTAATCAACCAACTAACAAAGTTTCATAATTTATAAAACAAATCAAATTGTTGTTGAATTGAATTGAATTGCTGCCTTTATTTTTTTCCCTGGAGGGCGAAGTTGAGGCGCAGCCGGCCCCCTCTTACACTCAACCCTCCTATACATTTCTAAATCGCAAAAAAATTGAAATGAACAAAAATACAGTTCTTAATAAATAAATGTTGAATAGAAAGATTAAACCGATAAAACTACTAATAGAACGAATCAACAAAAAATATAACCAAAAAGAAAACAAGCGACATACATCGACCAAAACAAAGTTTTGAGGTTATAAAAATGACGTCAATTCAGTCCACTGCCTCTTCGATTCCCGAAAACTTCAGTTTTCGGAACCACGAGTCAGATTGTGCTGGTGAAATCGGACAGCCCTCAAAACTAATGGTCATTTGAGAACCACAGTTCCGAAACCTACAGTTTCAGCGATTTTGGTGAAATTCACCCTAAAAAGCTTGAAACAATCGATAACTTGACATAGTTTGTTGTTTTTTCCAATTTTCCATTAAAAAATTCTCAAAGTTACTTTGACGTGACTCATATTCTCATTCTTGTTATTATTAGCCTCTGGTCATAATAGTTGAATTTTGATGTCTTTTATTGATGCTAAACTATCTTACCGGGACTCTTATCCTAGGTTGTTTTCCGCAATGAACTAAAATAGAAGTATTGTTTGAACGGTCATAAATGTAGTGTGTATTATTTTGTAGGTGGATTGATGTATTGGGGCAAAGAAGCTGTGCCAGCTCCTCCTGTGAAAATGGAGAATCAGAAGCCTTTCCTGTTGCCTCGTCTGCCCTACAAGTACGATTCGACCAACATTGAGACGACAGCCTATGCTCTGCTGGTCTATGTGGCCAGACAAGAGGTCATGCTCGACTCCATTGTCAAATGGCTCAACTCTCAGAGATTAACCGATGGTGGATGGGCTTCCACACAGGTAATCATTCGCCGCTATTTATATTTATCTACTCATTTTTGTTTTGTGCGTAGTAAACGCCAAAAGTTGGGCGGTTTCGTCTGCTCCTTTTGCGCTCCAACAGCTGATGTTGTGTTGTCATTGAGCTAGGCCTAGATAAAATAGGCACAAAAGATATGTTACATCAGCATAAAAGTGACAGACGAAATCGCTTTACTTTTTTGGCGTCAACTATAACTATATGTTCATGTACAATGTGGAAATATGCTCTATGGTTTACTGGGTACATTTATGCTTAAGAGTGGGCAGTAGTAGTCAGCAAACTGCCGAACGGCAGAATTATGTCTCATAAGAACAATGAAATTTTTATAAATCTTTTGGAACAGATAGAGCCTCTATTTATGGACAGAATTCCACGGTCTTCATGTCATTGGAAAGAGAATTCAATTCTCCAGGGGCGTGACTTTTTACTTTTTTGATGTTTAGTTTATTACAATAATTAGAGTTCAATACTTTTATAGTCAATTAATTATACAATAATTAATAAAATGATATAAGAAAAAGTAAAAAGTCACGCCCCTAAAGAATTGAATTCTCTTTCCAAGGAGATAAAGAACGTGAAATGCTGTCCATAAATAGAGGCTATATCTGTTCCAAGAGATTGATAAAAATTACATTGTTCTTATGGGGTTTGATTTTGCCGTTCGGCAGTTTATCGTCCTCTACCATCCACTCTTAATTAAAAATAAAGGAAGGAGTCTATATACTGTACGGCAGAAAAGAAAATAACTAGTTTTTTATTGGTAACAAATCAATTATTCTAATTCATTATTTTCTTCACGAACACAAATGTAACGTCAATTTTTCTTATTTATTAATTAAATTACAAAAACATATTCGTGTTATTTGAATTACTATAAAAATTACAATTAAAGTTTTATTTCGAATCAAATCTTGAATTCTCAATTTATTTGAAGTAAAACTATTCAGTGGCCTTTCATTCAATAAGTAAGGTAGAGCATTATTATTTATTGAGGTAATATGTTTCTTATCATTCGTTACCAATTCACCTATCGAATATTTATAAAGTCTAAATCATAGTGTACAAAAATCATATTCGAATGTATAATGTATGTTAAAAAATACAAAATATGTTGTTCAAAAGCATATATCAAATGAAATTTATGATAAATTGCATTCAGTTTTCACTGATACATTCTGATATTAAAATATTAATTTTAGAACATGAAAATAAACTTTCTTTTCCATTCAACTTACTCCTCTCGTCTTTTCCAGGATACGGCTTGGGCGATGAAATCTCTCATTGAGTACACAAACCGAGCCCGCATAAGGGATGTGTCATCTCTGTCAGTCACAGTGGAGGCTACAGCACTGCCCGGCAAAACTAGACGTTTGTTTGTCAACAATAAGAACCTTGCTCAGCTTCAGAAAATTGAGGTTTGTACTGATTTTCCAGACTAGCTAAAGATTTTCCAATGAAACCACTCTACATTTTCTCTCTTAAGGCGTCAAATCGATTGACATTCATTGCCAAATCAGTTTAGTGTATCGTGAAGACATTTTGAGAGATTTAATGGTGCGAATATGGGTTAGGGAATTTAAAGATGGTCGCATCAACATTCTGGGAGAATCAATCTCATCAATCTGGTCGCATCAATCTGGGAGACCTTAAGTTATTACTGATGTTCAGTTCCTTATCATTACATAACATAATTGGCATCAAAAGCTGTAGTGTTAGGCACAGATGTAACATTTATCATTAATATTATCAGCTGTGATTGGAGTTTGTTATTTAGATAGAAATAAACAGTCACTTGACTAATGCATTTGCTTGAAGCTTGTTGTTCTTATTTCATATAATTCTACACAACATTACATGGTATCAGGTGTGTGAATTTCTAATATGGGAAAAAAGAAAAACACAAAAAAACCCACTGAAGTTGAGGTAGATGTTAATGAAGAGATAGATGACGAAGATCTGAGCAGTGTGCCATCAAGGAGAATGCCAGCAACTAGAGGTAAGGCAAGACAGAGGAAAGTAAACAAATCGTTCAATAAGGATAATACTAGGCCTAATTCTGGGAGTGTGAATTTCTGAATTTCTAAATTTTCTGGGAGTGAGAAGTACACTTGCCGAAAATGTGGGACAAAACACGGCATACGAGAGTGTCCAGCATTCAAAGAGAACTGCCATAACTGTAAATCATTAGGCCATTACGCAAAATTCTGTCCTTATACGTCAAAACGTGTTGCCCTATCGCGAGTCAAAATTCACCAAACTGTTTCAGAGGTCGCTCAGTGGCGATGTCATCCCCGAAACGAATTTCGAGGAGCTGCCCAACGTGATGAAAGCGTCAGCTATCGCCAGAAAAGTAATCATTTCCGATTCAAACATAAATACCACGTCGACAATGAGAAAACATCGTCGATCACTCACTGCCTCACTGGCCGAACACAACAACACGACTCGATGCGCACCCACAAAATTGAATTCGATAAAAAGTGCACCGCCCTTGAAAAGCTCTCTACTGAACTGGACGCTTTGAAGTCAGTGTACAGTGATAAATTACAAGAAAATATACAATTGAAAGGTGATCTCCGAAAAGCGAAGGAAAGAGAAGTCGAATTGGAACAAGATTACAAACACAAAGTTGATCAAGCGGAAATTCTTGAAAAAGAGATCTCAACCTACAATGCAACTGCAAACGCTTGACGGAAAAAGTTGATCAACTTGAAAAGAGAATTCTTGACAACGAGAATCTCTACAAAATTACAATTGGATCAAAGGATAGAAAAATCAAGGAATTAGAGAAGAGAATTCGTAACAACGAGAAAGCCAGAACGGTTGAAATGCAGGTGAGCCTTGTCAACATGAAGAGGAGGAACGCATGTCTGAAACGACTACTGGATAAGACCAGAGAGGAAACGAACGCGCGAGAACTTAATTTGGAGCGACAATTGGAGAAAAAAAGAGAGGGATTGCGAGAAGAGAAGGACAAAGTAGGAAGCTACAAGAACGCTAATGACGAATTAATAAGGAATGCTAATGAGAAAATGGGATTAATCAAGTGTGAAGAGAAGAATTTTATCGAGTTTGAGAAGAAAATTGAAACCGAATTGGATAACGAAAAGAGCAGAAGCACTACTAGTTTATTAACATACTACACGAAAGAAATCAAACATCTCAAGTATGAACTGTCAAAATGCATAGAGACCTGGGTCTGCTGGCTCATAGAACCCCAAAGTTAGAATCAGGACTTTTGCCAGCAGAACTTAGATGGAAGTCTCAGAAGGGAAGATGTAGTGTTTGGCACAGATGTAACATTTATCATTAATATTATCAGCTGTGATTGGAGTTTGTTATTTAGTTGGAAATAAACAGTCACTTGACTAATGCATTTGCTTGAAGCTTGTTGTTCTTATTTCATATAATTCTACACAACATTACAAAAGCTTTCCATGATTGGTTTTCTTTTTCAATTTTAAATTTTAATTGTTGAAATTCTGATTCAGATTCCAGAGGCATGGGGAACAGTGAAGGTGCAAGCAAATGGTGCCGGGTATGCAATTCTGCAGATGTCAGTGCAGTACAATGTGGACATTCCCAAGTTCCAGACTCAGCCTCCCGTTCGCGCCTTCTCTCTGCACACGCATGCTGTATTCCATGGCAGGAATCAGTCTCACATCACTTACAAATCGTGTCAGAGGTAAATCATTAGCCTATATTATTAGATTAGACTTGAAATCGTTATGAAAGAACGATAAATGATGTTCATTCATTTATTCCATTATCTAATCATTAAATGATACTTAGAGTATACAACTACGGTATCTAGTTGTTGAAAATATTCCTTTAGATTTGCATGTAAAAATAGAATAGTTGCATTCATAATAGTAAACATTAATAACGATCAAAGGCCTGGTAGGCCTAGGCTTTTCATGCGCTGTTGGGCCATTGACAAACAAACAAATAACGTTGGTAGAATTATTAGATATTGCAATATATGGAGATTTCTAATTAATAATTATTGAAACAAATAACGATCAAAATTTTTATGTTGATCATCTTATGGTATGTTGGTTGTTTACGTGCAAACTTATAATAAGAGTATAGTATATGTCGAATGTTAAGAATATAGTTTATCATATTAGTAATAGTAGAGTCCAGTTGATTCTTACTTTCAGTTCATTCTTACTTACAGTTGATTCATAGAGTAAAGTGATGTTTTGGTGGAGTTATCATTTAAACAGAAATTTGAATTCAGAGTTGGGCAGTGTATTAGGAATAAGTGAACACCAATAAAATTTATTGCTAATAGCTTTTCAATAATTGCTTGCCCTGAATAATAGCCATCAACTTCGGATTTTGTAATTTTTATATGAATCTAGTTGGCTGAATATTGGGTAAATGTCAATAACTACGTTTTATTCGATTAGAAACTTACCGACTAGCACAATTCAAGATCCTTTAGAAAGGCGAGATTAATGTAGAAAGCTATACAAATTCAGGTTATCACAATCAATAACTCTTTTCATTTCCCTTCTTAATAATAAAATTGTTGTTCAATTTAAAAAAATTCAATTAGATTGTTTGAATATGGTTGATAATGTTTTGTAAATACTTCAACATTCAAGTCTTTAACTCAGTCAACGTACAGAAAAGAAGTACTAGACATTTAAAATTGTGTTTGATTATTATATTTAGCAGAAATTTGAATGTATTTATTGTTCCATTCTTAGATAAAATATTCTGATCTTTATTGGTACAAAATTGGAACACTTATAATGTTTTATTCATCTTCACTAGGTGGACAAATTACAATGAATCAGTTCGTTCGGGAATGGCTGTCCTTGATGTGACAATTCCTACTGGATACATAATACAACAGCAGAAACTGGACGCTTACATCAGATCGAAACATGTGCGCAATTTGCAACGTGCTCGTTTTGCTGAGCGGAAAGTTCTGTTCTACTTTGACTACGTAAGCACATTCTTTCATTCAAAACTATGCTATATTTAGACAACTAATTTGTTGTTAATGAATGGTATCAATGTCCATAAACATAGTAAAGTATTGAAAAGTCAACCTCAATAATCGCAATACTAGAGAATATACAGAATAAAGAATGGAAGCTGTAGAGAAAATACACAGAAAACATCATGTACACTGCGATAAGAAATGAAACTACATGTTAATGATATAATATAACTTCATTTCTTGAAAAGGAAAGAAACATCACAATATTATTTTAGTTGTGAACAAGCCATTGCTGGAGATACAAGAACACACACAGCTCAATCATAGAGAGATCAGCTTTAGAGTACTATTGAGTACTAAAAAGCAAATACAGAAATAAATGAGAAACATAATTGGTACATCAATATTCAAAATTCAATACATAAAAAGTGGAGAAATACAGAAAAAAACAAATAAATCTGAACATACATTAATAAATGGCAAACATTACTGGTAAATCAATTTATGTAGATTCAATTCAACCACAGGTTGTCTGAAAAGTTTCAGGAGTTCATTTTTCGACCATTCTTTCTTTCCTCTTCTATTTATCCTTATAAGCATGACTACTTGTTTAAGTTTTAACTTATTATCTTGGATTTACAAAAAAGTCTATTTCAATCTATTAAGAAAAATCCAATTGAATTTATCGTTGAATGTTGAACAGCTTGATGACAGAGACGTGTGTATCAACTTCACAATCGAGCGCTGGTATCCAGTGGCCAACATGTCTCGTTTCCTGCCAATCAGAGTTTACGACTACTATGCACCTGGTGAGTGGAATAATTACTGAAATTGTAATCGAATATTCTTTATTTCTCAAATCATGCTTGACAGGATATTTTCTGTTGTATGTTTTTTCAAATCTGAATATCGAATTTGAGCTCACTTCCATGAGAAATATCGAACTAAAGTTTTAACATTGAAACAACATGGGAGAATCGTACCCATGCTGATTATCCTACAATAATATAAATTCGAATCATACAAATAGTTCATAATTGACTTCATTGATTGATATAAGTTATCAAAATTTATCTATTATAAAAGTTATCGATATTTAATTTTACATAATATCTTGCTTAATCATTTCTCTTCACCTCTTGAAGAAAGTGACAGTCGATGACTGAATGGAAAAAAATTATCGCATTACAACCCCTCTCAACCTACTCCTAAGCCCCCTGTACACGGGGCTAGTAGTGGCGGCCAGTCGAACAGCTGTAGCCAATCACAGCTCTTGTTCAACTCAATGACAAGACAAAGGCTGTTATTGGCTACAGCTATTAGACTAGCCACCACTAATAACCCCGTGTAGAGGAGGCTTTACGGGACTTGACCATGGTTGGCATGTTTGGATAATAGTTGAACCAATAATGTGGAAAATATAGGTAAATGTGTGAAAAAGATGTGATTTAAATAATATGTATTGGGAATATAGGCAAAATAATAGAATATTGAATCCTAGCAATACATCGTTTTCCAAGCAATAAGCGTAATATACTATTTATTATGGATCAATGAAATGTTTGCGTTATTCGCAGAACGCTTCAATGAAACGATCTTCGACTCGTTGACGACGTACGTGCTGAACATCTGCGAGGTGTGTGGCAGCAGCCAGTGCCCCTACTGCCCCATCTACAACGTGGGCTCACTGCTTCGCGCACCCGCCGCCATCTTCCTTCTATCTGTGGCGCTGTCTGTCGTCTGGTCACGTGGTCTATGGACTCATCCGCCCCCTCACTTGTGACCAACACACTAAAATGTCAGCTGCAGTAACTGGTGCTGCTTGTGATTGTGATGCCAGATCAGCTGTTGCTGTTACCTGTCTCCGTGCACAAAGTGATGTATCTATTCAATTATTCAAACTCCCATCGGACAATGACTGATGATCTGCCAATTATCTCGTAAAAAGGGGTTGTTGCTCAAAGTTTACAGCTACAAGTTCATTACTAGTGGCTTTTTCTCATTTCTATATTTGTTTTTGGGAGTCAAATTTTTATGTAACTGAAATTACTTTCTTCTACATTCTACGATTTTAAATTTGTTTTTATCATTTCAAGCTAAAATTCCGAAAAAAGCATAGAACTGAAGCAAACCTGCAACCACAAATATCATTTCAGATCTTTGGTTCAGACATTGGTTCTTTGGACCAGTTGCACAAAACTGAATTAAAGTACAGAGTGTCCCATAAGTTGGTTGTCTTGAATGAAAATGTCGAATGAAAAAAATGCTTTTTACGTCTGTCTTATGGACTACTCTGTACTTCTCTGACTACTAAAAAGATCAACAATTTTCGTTGTTAATTAGCTCAACTAAACTCTTTGGAAATGGGACTAAGTGTCTCAAAATTTACCCAATATATACATTGATAAAATAAACGCCCAAGTCAACCAAAAGTTAGCTCTGTAACTTAGTTATTGTAAAGTAATAATGATTGTTTATACTGTTTACTTCTGGTTGATGTTCAAAACCTTGATTCAGTTCAGGACATTATATTAGAGTAATTATTATATTCTTTCTAGATTCGTGATTAGGGGTTTTCAAATCAAGAGTTTATAAGTAGCTCGAACTACTATTACTTATTATTATTACAATTAACATGTCAATACATGACCAAGCCAATCATGATTGTGGGCTTGATTATATGTTACACGGTTGAAGTTAGGAATATTGACAACTTACTCCTAACAATGAATTGAGCTTGGACTAAAATTTTTAACTTCCAGTTGTATATAGTTTTAAAATTGACTTGACCAACAAATTAGTGTGTCTTGGAATTTTTATAGTTTTGTATAAATATTATTTCCTGTCCTTATTTCTTGAATCTCATTTTTTTATTGTAATTATGCTGGATGTATGTATGATATGTGAGGAACTTGCGATTATGCTTTTGGAAATTTTTATCTTTCAAGTTTGTCGAGTGAAGCCAAAATATTTATAATTTTAATTACCACTTTAATCCCTCTTACAATAATGGTCTTTATATTTGTTGTTTTCCTGTATATTTTTTATCCTAAAACTCATAATGTTCTCAAATGCAATCAAAATCTGTGGAATATAGCTTATGAATCTCGAATCTCATATTGAAACCAATTATTGTGCAATATCATATTATAGTGAATTGTATTAGTCATTGAATGATCGCATTATATTGAAAACAACGTATTTAATAATCTACAATATAAAGTTCAATTTCGAGCTACATCAGAACTACTTTTCTCCCATTGACATTAGTGTTATTTTTAATTTGGCCTTCTATACATTTTATAATTTGACCCCGACTTGCAATGCAGACAATGCATTTAATGATTTTTTATTATTTCATCGATTTTTTTTTAAATCAATCCTTATAATCTAACTCGGGAAATTAATAATTGATCAAAAATTTTCAAAGGTCATTTCTAACTTGCCATCCCGTTCAGTTTGCAATAATTTATATTTTTTATAGCTTAGTTATTTGTTATATTATGATTCATAATGTATATTGATAAACTTACAACTTGAACAAATGCAATTTTCAACATGACAGTATTTTATTCTTGATACTTGGATATCACAAAATGTCCAACATTTTATTTTTATATTATGTGTAATATTCAGTATTACTTCACTTTATTTTTTTCTCCGTCCTTCAAATATGTGCTTAAATTAAAAATTCGCCTGAATAGTGCTAAATATACTTATGGTCTTTTAATGAAGCAGTTCCTTACTTGGGATGAAAAACCACCTGCTCTTGGGGTTCTCAACTTCTTCATCTTTATTCCATTTATACATTTTTCATGAAGTTATAAATCATTATGGAGCTGTTCTGTTCAAGGAGTCTTCACTATTCCCTATAAAATGTAAATCCATACCTTGATAAAGGAAGTAAATTTAATGATAATATTTTCTTACTTGAATCCCTATTCCATCCAACTGTATTTATGTTTTTCCAGTTCCCTCGTAGGCTTGATTATAGTACTGAGCCAACACCCCTTTGAAATTAGTCACTTTTTCCGTCCATCGTTTTGTAAATAATGTTCTCATTGATAAGTAGAATTATGAGTTCTCTTTTACAATAGGAAATGTGTATATTCAAATATGGTATTAGTTTGTCCAAACTTAGTAGTACGACTCAGACTCACTTAATCATTCATTGCCTTAGGTATCATTAGTGAGTTTTGATTCTGCAGAAACAATGTCAATAAAAGCTTAGGGGTAAGTGTTAATCACACTTTGCCTTGTTTGTAAGTACAGTATGTTGTTGGCCATTGTATGCGTGTGATTTCTCTAATGGTAATATATTTATTATATTAAAAAATAGATATATTTCATAAATTATTGTTGGAATTATACATTATGATAGTGAATCATAATTATAGAGGATATAGATAGATATTTTTATAGATATTTTATAAAGTGCATAGTAGTATATTTTTATTAATTTTCAAGTAATTACTATTTTATCAATTTCGTCTTCTTTCTGCTAAAAAAAGTACAGTATTAAACACAATATATTTATATTAATAGTTTTGATAAAAAATTTTGAAAATAATGTTTTATGTGATTTTTAGTTTATATTTCTATGTTTCTTGCTAATAAATTATTCTCCCTTTATTCTTTTGAAATATTTTCTTTATAATTATTTGAAAATAAATGAACTGCTTGCTAATTAATATAACAAAGATGTGTATAGTTCGATAAGTTAGTTGATAGAAATTAAGAATTGAAATGTTTTATAAAAATTTACTATTACCTCTCTTATATTGATGATAGTTTTCATCTTGTGTTCAATTGATCGCTTTCTGTTCAAAAATTGGTAACGTAATTATTATGAGAGTTGTAAAAAACATGTAGTTTTTGTGAATCTTATCAATTTTTTACTGCATATGATGAGTTTATAAATAAACTTGATGGTTGTTGATAAAAATTGGATTTGAATTTAATTCTTCCTCAATTTTAAATATTAGAATAACAACTAGAATGTCTTGGAAATAAAAGGAGACTATAATAGAATCATGAACCTCTATTTCCAGTAGAGATCTTACATATTATAACTAATTAACGTCATATCTAGGCCTAATTGATTTTACAATCATTACAGACTTAATTGTGCATGCATAAGATCTCTGGCTGGTTTTCTTATGCAAATGAATGTTTTAGCTTTATTCGTCCATGCTTTGGCAATGATTTCCAGAGTAGTAAGAATTTTCTTCAATCTGAAAGAGTTATTAGGATTAATTAGATTTTTAATTTTGTTTCACAAGAACCGTAGAAGTTATATCGTATTTATAAATGTTTGATAATAGGGTTGAAAAAATACTGAAATTGAATTTCAATAGTTTAAAGTTGAATCGAAACAGCAGCACAATATTATTTTCTTTTCAGCATACAAACAAGTCAGTGGAGGTTCTGATTTGACAGTTTTCCCCAACTTTAAAATAAATGGAAATCTTGTAGGTGATAATATTACAAAACAATGGAATAGAACTTCGTTTCAGCATGAGATATCAAACAATATTTGAGCTTAGATGTTTTTTTGGAGATAGAGCCCACATATGAGCTCTTGTGTTTGTGCATGGATAATGTGAGGGATGATGATTAATTAAGAGATGTCGGGACCGACGGATTATATTATCATTTTTCAAGACGGGTGGCCGTTCAGTTGTTGAAATCAGTTCAGTCAACTAGAATCGAATTCGGAACCTCTGACTATCAGACCGGCGCGTTATTAACTACTCCAACGAGCCACCTAATTTTAGCAGTGAGTTGCTGTTAAGGAATTGACTATTAAACAGTTTTTTAAATAATAATTACCAACATCTTCAATGCTCTCAACATTTTATGTTAATTACGTACCTCATCAATATGATGATCCAAGTGGTTTTCATGTTTGCAATAATTGATGTTTTCTGTCTCTTCTGCTTGTGGCATTGGGCGAAGACAATCCTCAAGTTTATCGAGTTTGAAAGCAGGATGATGATAATCCACATAGCCCGGATATTTTATCATAGGTTTTCTTCTTGAAGTCTGGCGACCATCTTTTACGAGACATGGCCTAATCGAAAGCAAACAAAATTATTTATGATTTTGCGTATAATCGTTGAAACTAGCATGCACACCATGCACTTTTTTCGTATGGCTCATTTTGTGGGGAGTTCCGAAAAAGTTCCACAGCCGACATAACCACAATATTTCCCATGTTGGGAAATTATTGTGGTAGTTAATATTGAACAAAGTCATTGGAATTTTGGTGAATTTCTTCAAATGTCATAAAACCAAACACAAAAATAGCACTCGAAGCACTAATCCACGATCGGAAATTATTGAATTTAAAAAAAATTTAGAGCACAAACTTTTCACATTACAATATTTTGCCATGGCAACCAAAAACTGTAGTCTTCTTATAAAATTACAGCAAAATGTAGACAATATCATATATTTAAATCACAGTACACTTTTAGTATATTTTATAAAAAATCATAGTAGGCTACCCTTTTATTCTAGTTTTTAAGTACTTTTTTATGAAATACCAAAAGGTTATTTTTATTATTATTTATTTCAAGATAAGAGTGTGGAATACCTAACTTGGCATAGGAGGTAAACATTTATAAAACTTGTAATATTTTGAAAAATAGGGCTTGCCCCAACAAAACTAGGCCATATTTCAGTAATAGTTTGGAATATGTAACTGAAAAAATCCATGGAAATTCTTATGTGCCCTTTTGGAATAATTACTGTTGTTTCTGTTCTGTTAGAATATCACTTTTTATCAATATAAATACTTTTGCTTCGGTATAACTCACTTGAATATTAATTAATTGCTAAAAACAGTTTTTTTCAATATAAGAAAAGTAGAATAAATCCAGAAAAAGCAAAATACTGTATTATAGTCTGTGTCTTACCTGTCATCGGCTTGATCAAGAAAGATTTTCAGCTTATTAATGAGGTTTTGTCGTTTTTCTCCAATGGCATGACACATTGCCTCTGTGTGTTGTATTGAGCTATTATCCTTACAGAATTGATTGCTCATTTTCAAATTATTGAAGTGAATAGATTATTTATAACTTGAAAAAAATTTGTATGAGTGTATTATTTTGTGTTTGTATGTTGTTTAGATGTTTGAGGGTGCAAATTATTAAAAGATAGTGTAGAGTGAAAACAAATCTTACATGTTGAGGGATATATTATCAGGTGTTGATAAGGTAAGCTATCCACCATAATATGGCATATGGTAGATAGGTAACATTAAAGAAAATCAACAAATTAGTAGTTTTCTAATGGAATTTTTATATTTTTAATTCCTGTTTTTCGGTAGTTGGAATAATTGTCACAATAATTATAAATATTTATTATTTTTCCCATTTCTGCCAGGTTTGGACTAGGACCTTTTTGAAGCCTTCCAGAGGGCTCTCTTCAGTTGGAGACGGATTATTGTTAATAACCTTGGGATGACCCCACGGTGTTCAAAATATTTTATATATTCCTTGGTACCTTGGCATAACCATGGAGAAAGAATAGTTCAAGTAGGCTATATTTTAAAGAATAGTTTTAAATATAATTTGTCTATGGCATAGCTAACCCAACAAAGTTAGGCGGTTTCGTCTGCTATTTATGCGCTGTAACAGCTGATCTTGTCAATTAGAGTTGTGCTTATTGGCTATGTCTAGTTGATTTTTTAAAACTCAACAGACAATAGATTCTTTACTTCAGATCATAGGCGTGCGCAGACCTTGATTAATGGGGGTACCAGGCAGTAGGATCTGATGGAGTTCCACCCAGTGGCGTAGCCAGGATTCGATTTCGAGGGGGGGTTGGGGGATCACCCCCCAAGAGCAAGGGGGGTCCGGTGGTCCACCGGAAAAACTATTAAATTTTACAGTACAAAATACCGTTTTAGCGCCATTTATTATTTGTATTGAATAATACGGACTTCACTTTAAGGGTTGAATCATATCCCTTTACAGTAGCCTATCATTTTGATACTATCTGTTTAGTTTGTGTCCAAAATATCATTGTAAAGCACTCTTTCTCAAAGAGAAATAAGTAATACAGATTCACTTGATACAGTTCAAATCTCATCAATCAGAATATTTTTATAATATAATATTTATATTATAGAATATTTTATATTATATAATCGGAAATAACTTGTTCTGCTGATGAGGGGGCATATTATTTTGTGTATTATTCAGATTATTCACATTATGTAGTTCAAACCCCAGAAATTTATTAGCTTCGTTAATACCACTTGATCAGTTGGGAGAAGCCTTCATTATTCGGAAATAGCGTTGTGAGCTCTATATTTTAAGATACAGTTATTGAAAATGCAGTTCCATAGAATGCAGTTTAGTTTTCAGTAATCTGTACTTTTTGGTCCATCGTTGATGTTAAAACTCAGTTTTTAAGCTGCTCAGTTTAGAGAAGCCACGCTCACACAAGCAACTGGTTACGATAAGCAATATTTTTATTGTGTTGGTTATTTAAAATAATTTTAAATATGTTTTATAATAAGAGTAATATTGGCAATTATGAGCAATTTTCTTCTGGTTCATTAAAAAAAAATTTAAGGGGCCTATGGGGGTACCGCGGTACCCCTGGTGACCCCCGTGCGCACGCCTATGCTTCAGATTCTTTGTTGGTCGGTTACATCAGAGATTGACGAAACCGCCTAGATTCAAACTTCAGCTACTATAGGCTACCAATGGATATTGAATATTATATTAAATATATATTCTACTTTGGATAACCTGGCCTATCAAACAATGCTTACGCTCAGAGACCGACATTTAGCTTATGAAAAATAAGTCCATAAAACCAATAACCACGAGTTTTGCAGTGAGGAGTCCTAACTCCACTTTAAATAAAGGCCATTGTTCAATTATCTGTAATAAATTCTATAAGCCCGTAGTTAGCCAGACTTTGACATTGATTAGCAGATTGATTGATTTCTTATTAGACATAGTGTAACTTTTTTAAAATAACTTTTACTAATTGCATAGTTTGTAGCAAGATCATTATTTTATTTGGTTAATTATTTCTGGCACTTTATAACAATCTCTGTCAATCCTTTCCATAGTTCAACTGACAGAAATTATCTAAATCCAAGAAAACAAATCAACCAAATATACAAACTCAATAAAATATTAACTCTATTCTCATTGTATACTATGTGTGACAAAAAGGATTATTCATAATTAAAATACAAAATTAATAATCAAATTTCACAGATTATATTTAAAAGAAATATATATCAAGAATTGGACAAATATAATTAATTAATCAACATATTATAATAACCCGGAATTGTAGAAAGATGTAATTGAAGAAATACCTTTATTTTCGAAGAAGTGGGGGGCCCAAACACTTATAGAAATTTGATTTTTATTACACTTTCACTTCCACTATTTAGTTGAAACTGCCGTCTTGTTAATACGGAGAAGAATGGATGTTACCAAAATCTTGGTGAAGCTGAAGTTGTCCTAATTATAGCTGGATAGTACTGGTTAAATTTGGAAGACTCCATAGTAAGGCTGGAAATCTCATTGGGTGCAGCTGGAACCACTGTTAGGATAAAACAAATATAAAACTAATTTAGTTTTCTATCAATTTCCTATTAATTCTTTTTGCAGATGAACAGCAAACTCAAAAAACGACTGAACAATTTTTAAACAAAACTGCTACAAAATAATAAGATTACAGAGGATGAAATAATTTGAAAAATAATAAAACTTCAGATTTAGATAATTAAAGAGAACAAATTTAAATTTATCTTGCAGGTATTTAATGTGTTAAAGGATTGAATTGATACTGTACTTGAAAATTTCTAAAAATTATTATAAAATGGAACTCTATCATTTTGCAAAAATATAAAATCATATACTAATCGTACAAAACATCTTCATACAACCCACATATCAATAATATCAATCAGATAATACTAAACAATAATCAATAAACCAATTATATCAATAGTTACCTTTTAAGAGCAGATTTGAATATGATAGTCCATGATTCAGAAGGAAATATGATGATTAGAATGACTTGGAACTTTTCATTTACAAAAATTTAAGTTTGAAAGAATTTCTTAGGAAATTTGATTAAAAAAATATATATTTTAAATTATTAAAAACGTCAAAAATAAATACATCCTGGAACTTTTAGGAGAAAAATCCCCAAAAGTCAAGAAACATGGTCTGACTCTTCCGACTGCTGTGGACAGACTGGCTCGAGCAAAACAGCATTAAAGGAATCAGATCGTCAGCCTACCAAAAAGTACAAGTTTGAATATTGAGAAGGAAAGAGAGAGTAAAGTAGCAAGTCATCTAAAAAGAACTATGTAAGAAAAGGATAGAGAAATAGAGAGAGCACAAAGACTAATTATCAAGGCAAAAAGTACTTGTAGAATACAGAATATCGACATAACAGACAAACAAGCTCTATCTCATTCAAACTTATTGCAAAATTAGAGTGAGGCAGATGTTTGTTGGAACTGTATTTTTCAAAAACAAGATAATGGTATTGATTAATTTAATGCATGTAACATTTTGTTACAATAGCTTATAGGCTAACGGCTAACTATCTTTTAAAGAGGCATCTGGAAAGAAAAATCAGCAAAACCCACTGCAAGACTTGAGTTTACCTATGTACCGTACCTACGGTAACAGTCTTTGAATGGGATCATTATCCAACTAGAATTTTTTATTCAATGAGAATAAAATGGTGAGTTTTTCAGCAATGCGATGCTATAATCCATTAGGATTAGTGGACTTGATGCTCAATTTCCCCACAATTATTGTACTGTCAACCGGGGTGACATTGAACACTTTTTGTTTTCTTCACAATTTCCTCAATTCTCCATCAATAAGTATGATTTTCTCCCAAAAGTACCCGAATTTGGTGTACTTTATGAAACATATTACAGTAATGCCATAAAAAAATTTTTATAAGAAAAATTGAGAAAAATGTGACTGTTCAATCTCACCTGGCAATGGGGTGAGTTTGAACAGATGAGAAAATCTGGTTTATTCACATGTAAAAACGATCAAGTGTTCAATCTATTACCTCTAAAATGTTATCCTCACATAAAGTATCTTATTAACTAGTAGTTCTGTGAACGGTAGACCTCACGAAGTCACCAATGTTCCCTGCATCATAAAAGCACTGTCTGTATTCACGGTACGTTCAGATTGTGCGTCGATTCCGAAAGTCGGCGCGAGGAAGTCTGGTCAGCAATGCAGTTGCCACAGTCACGCTCTATGTCGGCATCAGTTCGTCACGATTCGTCAAATTTTGAGGGTGCTTGGAAAACCGGGCATCAGTCTCTATAATATCATTGCAGTCTCTATAATATTATTGTAATAATGTTTTCCTCCATGTGAAACGGTTCGAACAGCTGAAGCCAATCACAGCTCTTGTTAGCCTGCGGTCGACCGTCTGACCGTTTCGCATAAAGAAAAACTTACCTTGATATTCAACTGAAATATCTCAGCTGACTTCAATGAAAGTATATCATCTGAAGTAGAAATTTTTGAAAATGTTTCTATTATGGATGTCATAATATCACATGTTTTAGTAATATCATAGTAGTTTATGCAACGGTTGTATAATGGGAGCCTTTATAGCATGAGGTGAGATGTAAGTTAGAGCCACGAGCGAAGTGAGTGCTCTAAATATCTCACGAATGCTATAAAGGCCTAATACAACCGTTGCATACACTATTTTATCTACAACCACCAGTGTAGTTATCAGTATCAGACCAGTATCAAGCTATCTGTAAGTGTACGCTATTATAAAAATCAACATATCATCGTTTATTCAACTTCTTTTGTCTTCATCCTAGTTGAACTGTTATGATAATCAACTTATTACTTGTTAGATATGTTAAAAATAACATATCAGTCAGAACCACAAAACGCATTTGACAAGCAACAAAATCGTGAGTGTCGTTGTAAAAGTGAAAGTTATTAACATATTCACTAACAAAGTTATAAGTATATTAAACTATTTAAACTTTGAACTATTCAAATTAGTTAAATATTCAAATACGTAAATTGAAATATTGACGAAAAAATACTGGTAGGCTACTCAATCCCAATCGCAGTTTTGATTTTGAGGTTACTTGAACACTGTTTACTTTTTATCATCTGATTTCAAAACAAAACAAGGAATGTATCATAAAGTGGAATTTGGACTGTATCGAAAAGTTCCTCCTGTATCGAAAAACGTTCATTACGACACGGTTCTAAGATTCCATTTTGAAATGGTAGTCATTTTGATTTCAATTGTAAAACTGAAATAGAAATTTTCCAATACGCCCGTAGATAAAATCATTTATGGAGTATACCTATATCAGAGAATAGGTCAATCCTTTCTTATCATTCTTAAAATTATCATTAGGCTTGAATGTTCTAACTGGAAAAGCAAGATTAACATTTTGCAGAAACATATAAAAAAACAATGAGAACTTGAAAATTTAATATGAAAATTGTCAAAAAACCTAACATATACATCGACGCGCGGTTTCAAGAGGAACATCCCTGTCAAATTTCATTATAATATATTGCCGCGTTCAGTCGTAAATGCAAAACATACATACATACATACAAACAAATGCAAAATCGTCTACTTGAATCTTAGACCTCACTTACGTTCGGTCAATGAAGAGAATTAACCAACTATTTCATCAAGAATTTGATAATTTGAAAAAATTACGTAGGAAAGTTGAAAAAAGTCTTGATTTTTAATGGAGGAAAATTTATTTACAATTTAAGTCATGAAATTTAGCAAAAAATGATCAATTAATATTGTATTTTTCAAATTCAATTGTAAAAATGGGTCTGTCTCTTTTTGGGGTTGGCAGGACTTTTATTATATCGTCCTGATCAACAATTGATAGATCTTCAATATCTGGCCAAAAAAATGTTGTACCAGCTGCAGTGCTAACAGCACCAATTTTTTTTGGAACAAATTTCCTAAGGAATTGTATCTCAAAAGTGTCTTCAAATTCCTTTTGGACACAGCCTACAAAATGTCTTGACAGTTTTTTTTTGTTCTAAATTGTACAAGAACATAAGCTCCTACAATTTTTTTGAAATCATCACAGTTGCCTGCATCATCACTTTCTTCTCATACAGAAACATCACAGGGGTTATCTTCATTTTCTTCTTCTTCCAAATTGAGGATGGTGGCTGATCTGGTTGAGGTTGATGCTTGTTGGAAATCGGTTGATGAGGATGATTGCTGGAGATCAAAATATTTTTCAAATGTCTCAGCAGTTACTGATGCACGTTCAGGTTTGATATTTTGTGAACTTCTTAATGACAATCTATTTTTATGTCTTTTTAGAAAACTATTGGCCCATTCATTTGATGGCAGATTATTTTCCCCAAACTGTTTGACTTTTTTCCCCCTCTTATCAAGCATTGATTTTGTTAAATATCGCAGATCCATTGTTGACATTGGATAACCCCAAGAAGACAGCTTCAATAGAGCTGAAATCAGACGCTCCTCTTCACTCGTTGCTAAAGCCAATTGTCCTCCAGTATTTTTCACAAATTTTCCTTTGACCTTATTACTAAGCGTACCTTTTGGAATCCCATAAATTTTTGAAGCACTATTGAGACTTATTTCATTGTCTTTGATGCGTTGGATTGCTTCATTCAATTTCTCCACAGAGTAGTCTCCGTAACTCCTTGAACCTAATTTTCTCACATATGTCCTAGGCATTTTTATATTTACATTTACAAATTCAAACACAATGAAACTATTACTGTACCAAACTTTAATGTCAATTCGACTTACACTTACACTGTGGATTAGTTCAAGTTAACAACGACAAGAACTAGATGCAAGATGCAAATGCAACTGATTTCAAACTGTGGAAAAACACAAACACACTACCGTAGGTAGTAGCAGACAGCCAAGGTAAGTAAATCTACCAGGTAGGCCAGCGTCCATAAGAGCCGGGCGGCCACCAAGTGATCGACAAACCAAAAGGTCGACACGACACAGCGTCGACAAACCAAAAGGTCGACACGACACAGCGTCGACAAACCATGTGACTTTAGCTTAAGCGAAGCTTTGTGGAGGGGATAACCGAAAAAGCTTGAAACCAAAACGGCGACAAACCAAAAGGGCGACACAACACAGCGTCGACAAACCACGTGACCCTTTCCACCAATCATAATAAAGTATATAAATTCGACTAACGGTCAAATGTTATAGGTTAGAAAACCCGAGATATAACAAACAATATTATATTATTATTGTGAGTCTATTGTTATTGTATGTAACTGTTATGTAAATGCTAAGTAAAACTGGTTTTAATGCTAGTACTTCCCTATTTTATTAGGTACTATTTCCCTATTTCAATAGGTACTTATTTGTTTCATGCCATCATCATGTATAAAATTGTATAACTTTTAGCAAAGATTATTATTGATTGATATTTGATTGAAGTATTTGTTTTTCAGTTATTACTACTATCAAGTAAAAATAGCAAGGTGCTGATTCCCAAAAATGTCATTAGAACTGTAGTTTCCCGGAATATCCAAGTTTGCATGATTGTATTGTTTTTAATTATAACAGTCTTTCTTTATAAAAATTATTGATTTGGTCTCAATTGCAGGAGACATTCCAATCTACACTCTGAGACCAAATCAGTAGTTTTTGAAACAATATTAACCGAGATGTAGTCATTTTCTCATCTTACCAAAGGCTCTTCTTTGCTTGGACAGACTGTAGTATTGTTATATCAAGAAGACTTATTCTTCCTTCTCATAAGATAAAGTGTAATATTCAATATTCAACCTCTCACTCTCTTTCTCTAATATTATCAATATTAACCCCCCTCTCATTTTTACAAATTATTAGGCCTACTTATAAGATAACATACTTTTATCCGGTTGGATAATTCTCAACTCAGCTATTATTGGATGATCCCAACCCAACTTATGTATATTTTTCCTTACTTTTCAATTGTCATCAAAATTATCTCAAACAAAAAAAAACAGATAAGAATAGTTTTGGAGCCTACATTCCCAATTATTATACCTTTTTGACCCCTAATTATTCATCTTTTTCATCTTATACCAGGAGGTATGGAGTACCCCCCCCCCCAAAGGCCCAAGGTGTCCGGTTTTTTGACCCAAGCAATATACCCCTATATAAACGCTAAGGAAACTCCAATTCTATAGGTCCATGCTGCATTTGTACACTTTGTGTTTGATCATTGCTGTTGCATGCTTTCATAAAAATTTCATGAAATTATTTGAAAAGAAGTACTTATCAATTAGCCAATATGAATTAGGCCTACAATTTTTAAATTCATGTTTTATTTCTAGATTGGTGTTGAATCTCAGGAAGCATATCAATGAGCCTTTGCTGCAAGATGCACAGACAATAATAATTATATTAGGCATATATTCAAGACCTGAAGTCGACTTTGATCTGGATTTAGTCAATGATAGTTGAACGTACCGGTAAGCTGATAAATCTTGTTATTAACTTAAGATAACAAGAGTTCTATTATTTAGTTAGTAGATTTGTAAAAACTGTACTCACACAGCATTTATTCATGTAGGCTATTATTAATCGTTTTTTAATAAAATGACCATTTTTGCACAAAAATGGTCTTGCTAGACCTTTATGTTACATGGCAGATGAAAGGTTTTACGGCTAGAAAAAAATATGGGATTGTGGATAAATTACATTTAAAGGATGTTAGAACCAATTTTTTATCTTGCTTAGGCTGATGTCATACCAGACACAACACAAACAGACAAGAATAAAATGCAAAGATGTATATTGATCATATGTAGGCTATCTGGGTGTAGAGACTGTATAATCATAGCACCACATTTCCACTTGGAGGATTCTATGTTAGGCCTACTGGATTAGAATTCAAAAAGTTCAATTCAATTCTTTGTTCAAGTATTAATTCAAGAACACCCCAGTGATAATTATACATTCAGATTGTCAAAGATTGGGTGCCTCATTAGAGTGAGTGATAACGTGATGGTCTGATAACCAGAGGTACCCACTGAGGTTTGATTCTTCACAAGGGAAAAGGTTTTAACCAAAGCACAATCACATGAATATGGCCACCCCATCTTTTGGAAGTGATACATAAAGCTGTTGGTCCCTAATATGTAGTTTTATCATCTTCATCATCATCTCTCTCTCTCTCTCTCTCTCTCTCTCTCTCTCTCTCTCTTTACCCATGCACATGCCTTAGAGCCCATGTGGACATCAACCTCAGAAAAAATTGATAATCAACTGTTCTAATCTAATTCAACGTTCGCTCTAGTGTTATTTATTATATTCAAGTTCCTATTGTGATTGATAAAAAATTTTATTAAATTGAAATAGATCATAAGATATCAACTTATAAGTTGTTTCAACTTTTCTCAATGGAATAATATCCCAAAAATAAAGGATGAATAAAAATTGTATTTGATAAACTACAAATAAGTCAATCATTTTTAAGTAAAATGTTTGATTGTTTAATTTTAGATCAGGGAACCGTCAATTACAATTTTGAAAGATGTGTCCAAAGACTCATAGATCCGTATGAGTGCCCCTGCAACAATGTGGCTGTCATCAAGAATGTCCTTGACAACGAGAAGAGCAATTAAGGTAATATCGCCATTGAATATTTATTATATGCATTTCAAATTTTTGAATGGTTCTTGATAATATATATTATAGTATAAGTGATTAGTAGTCCCACTCCCTGACTGCTCTCTGGGATGAGGTTGATTTGTAATTGTGTTCACATTACAGATAATTTAGCTTTCTTTACCAGGAGTATTTATAGAAATAGAAAGGTCTGTACTCTTTTTCCCTCTCTATGGAAATTACGATATCTTTCAAATTAAATGTGTCAAATTAATTGTTTTTATTTTGCTATTTTGATTTGATTTGATTATGATATGAGTTCTTCAATGTTGTGAGCTTGAGGTAGAGTTCTAGCCTCTAGGATAATCAAGAAAACTGGTCAAGCTCTTCAGGTAATATATTGAATAATTATTGAATAAAATATATTGCGACTTCGGCTCAGTCGGTGTTGGTTTGGGGACTGTGAGTTCTGTTTGAAAATTTATGGCTTTTGGGCCGGTATTGGCCGGGCTGGAGTTATTTTCCCATCTTGTCGGGGTGTTTTCTTTGCTTGAACGGACTGTAAAGTGGAGTGAATATGAAACTGGCAACCAGCTGGTAGGCCTAGGCCCTTCTTGGGCTGTTGAGCCATTAACAAACAAAAAGTACTTGAGGAGGAGGAGGAAGGGCAGTAACCCCGTTAGTCATCTGCAAGTCGGCCATAGTGGCCAATTTGTTGCAAGATGGACGGCCAAGCACCGCTTTTTTGTCTTGGAACAATTTTTCATAGACAAGCAATAAATGATTTATCACGATGCAATGCTTCAACAGCATTTTGGTGTAACTTAACTTACTGTCCTGCTAGATCACAATATGACCTCTCAGCTTGTGGTTTTCCCTGAAAGAGACAATCCGAGCGTAAATAACGGCTATTGTAGATGAAAATCTACTAAATGTAATGGACAATTTTGAGGAATGAATTCTGGAGTGCATCAATGTGGAAGGACGCCATCTTCCTGAAATAATGAGCCGGCCCGGTTGGCGCAGTGGGCTGGGGCGTCACAACCTTCAGTCCGCTAGCACTACCGCTGGTCAGGGTTCATGACCCAATATGGCTGTTTTTCACCTCATCATTCACCTTTGCACTCATTACCCATTACCCACGCACAAGCTAAAATGCTTATGTGGGCAACATACATGAAAAAATATTTTGTACATGATTTTCTGTAATAGGTTGCTGCTGAGAGTAGTATCCAAAAACGTAATTAAATTAACATTATTCATGAAAGTCAGTGTTATATAAAATTCAATAAAAAACACTTATAAATGGAAATAAACTTACTTAGTAGTAGTTACTATAGTTTCGACCTGTTATGTGGCCATCTTCAGACTCTGTCTGAAGATGAAGATGGCCACTCAACAGGTCGAAACTATAGTAACTACTACTAAGTAAGTTTATTTACATTTATAAGTGTTTTTTATTGAATTTTAAATTTCAAAGTGGAAAAAAGAATGGATACACAACACCATAATCAGTGTTATAATAAATTCTAATATAACCATACTTTTTGCGCCACTCTGTATATTATTCAAACTAGTCTTCTCAATTGTGTAGACTTTGACTGTAGATTTCCTAAAACTCCAACACTTGTTGGTTCTAGAAATGTGATAAACTTTCAAATATACCTACATTTTCAAAACTTTTTAAAATAATTTATTTATTCACATTCAGCGTTCAGGCTATTAATGAAAATAATTATTATTTATTGATTCATTTGAATGAGGCTACACTATTAAGGTACTATTAATATTATGGTACATTATAAACTTCAAATAACTTACTGTATATTTTATAGCCTTATTTTATTAAGCTCAGCTTTTATAGCCAGATGTGTGTTGTGAGAGAGTGGAAGTTGTTTTGATGTAATTATTGAGCAATAGACAAACGGCAACAGTGCACTTCTACTCACATAAGAAAATTCATTGCAATTGAGCAATCATTCTGTGCATTCTGTGTTAAAGAACTATTTACAGTACCTAGTTAATCTCTTTTTTAAATTTGGCATGGGTAGCTACTATATTTTGCTCATGACTACCTGGTTGAAATTTATAACAATCTCTTCTTGTTGTTTCCTTAATTTCAGGGCTACTTTTATCACTGTTTTTTTTATTTTAAATAATCATCAAAGTACCCTTTTTTAATTATTTTTTAGATTCATTACATGTTTCAACTAATTATTGTCATTTTCAATCATTGTTAATTCAAAAAGGGTACTTTGATAGTTATTTAAAATAAAAAAACAATCTCTTCTTCTATCATAAATTAATTACAATTATAAATAACATTGTTCATTTTTTCTATTACAGACAACATTTAACAAATACGCTGCCTATTGTCAACACCAGTGAAACCTGTTCATCCTGCAAAACAATTCAACATTTCGAATGTTCTACAGGCAGACATGTGATTTATTTTTA
Source organism: Sogatella furcifera (assembly GCA_017141385.1). NCBI lineage: Eukaryota > Metazoa > Arthropoda > Insecta > Hemiptera > Delphacidae > Sogatella > Sogatella furcifera. The sequence continues at coordinate 30,940,870 of CM029546.1, forward strand.
AAATATAATTTTTCATTATTGATATCTCACTTTTTGTCTCAATTTTAGTGTAATACAATATCAGCAACACACCTCCTAAATCTCATTTATAATGGGGTCAGGACAATAAAGCAAAGGGAGAGGTGGTTGCGGTTGAATTGCTGTTTTTTTGTTCATTACTAAGAGAGTAACCAATCCAAGGTTCATGCCAAAACGTTGGGCTGTTTCGTCTGCTCCTTCTGCGCTTTAACAGATGATGTTGTCAATTAGAGGTGTGCATACATGATGTTTTTTTCTAATTAAAAGTGTAATATGGTGAAAATTGAGTTGTTGTATTATTGAAGTTTTATTTTTGTGTGCATGTAATAAATTATTTTTCAGTTTGATGAACTTTTAGATTTAAGCAAAATTTTTACATGAACTTTGGTTTGGATTAGAATTGGTAACGTTGAATAGAAAATTGCTCACTTGCTGAAGCTTAGTTGTCGAAATTATTGTTGTTGGTGCATTCCCAAGTACTGGTTTCAATTTTGTAACCAAAAATGATACCTTATTTGGAAGTGTACCAATAGGAGAATGACCCTTGGAATTTTAGCTGGGAATTAGTCCTGACTCCACGTGTAGAGTGGTTGGAGGGGGAATGATTTCCAGTGCTAATTGAAGAGTTCGATTTGAAACACGGAGCGGTAAACATCAATATGTAGAGTGAGCAGGCCTTGGCTCTCTGAAGGGGGGGGGGGGTTCCCTTCAGAGGCGCAAAGTTGTCAAGATTTCTATGTTCGGTATACATTGTAATTTGCTTCAAAGTAATTTTATCTTTTGTTCTTATTCAAATCAATGTTTTAAAGTTGTTGGAAGTGAAATTGGGGGTTTAGTTCTTTTCAGTTTGAGAGTCAAAGTAAAGTATGAAAGTTTCTGTGAATATTCGTTGTGTATTGTGTGTTTTAATCATAATTTTGATGAGTGCTAAACATTTGTTGTTTTTTCTCTAGCTCAATTTTAAATATAATTAGTAGAACTTTGACCGAGGCCTTAACACTAAGTAGCAGGTTAGCAATGTTTTCCAAGAGTTAGGATAATAATTTGAAGTTTTAATTTTTGAGAAATATCTGATTTGTCTGAGTCGATTTTTCTCTGAAAGTTGTTTTTCTTTGCAAAAGTATGATAAGTAACATGATTTCGATTGACTGTTTTTTTCTAAATATTAAAAGAATTTATCAAGAGTTCAATAAACAATTCAATTAATCATTATAAAGATTTTTCATTGAGGTTCCTGGCTCGTAGCTGTTAGTTGCTAAAATGCTTTTCAAAATAATAAATCATAATAATTAGGCATTTGAATGAACGTATCCACAACCAAGCTCCCAACCGATCAGGATTTTGTTGCAGTAAGATATAGAAAAATTAAGTCAATATTAAAAAAATCGTATAAATCGGCCCAGCCATTACAAAAGCGAGATGCTTTACATCAACTGTTCAAATGGAACATGTATAGCGGTACCGTAGCCTACCACAAGAAAAACCACGAGGTTTACCGGGGGAGGAGGAGATTGGTGGGATATTAAGTTAAATAAGAACCTGTGTTCAGAGATGGAAGAGTATCCCGGTTGATCTCATTTTAACGAGAGAACGATCTGTGTTACTTACATGCTCATCTCCTTTCCTGACTGAAGGAAGGAGGAGGGGATGAGGATGTCAGATAGGGAAGGAGTCCTTGATACAAAAGAGGATGTTCCTTCAGCGCTCTTCTCATCTGTGTTCGACAGCTGGTTAATGATATCTGAGTGCCAATTCAGATTATTATCTTTCCACAACTCTCTGTGACGACAATATTTTACGGTCTTTTTCTCTAGAGTACTCTGACAATATAGGTGCAAAGAATCTCAGAAATTATTAATTCAACTCTTTTAAAAACCTCGCCTGATTCTTCCAATTTAATGGCCAGGTATCAACATGCTTTAAGTTGTGTAGGCTTAAATCCACTGGCGGTTTGTGCCCACGAAACAGGTGAAGTGCTGTACAGTAAAAGATTTCGTGAGCACTAGCCGCCAGTGCTTAAATCTGATCTTGTGGTTCTTAGGTACTATCACCTTTTGCAGCCAGTAAACTGATTGAGCTGGAATTTTTTAAACTTTGGTGGCAAGTTGCGTGAAAATCAAAACTAGGTCTACGCTGCTGTAAAATATGATGTCATTTAACATAAACGATGAATGAGAATGACGTCATTTTACAATAGTGAAATCAATGAGATTTTCATGAATTTGGATGTGTGTGTTCATTCAAGTTATAGTAGGTACCTACTCAACTACCTAATTAATTATTTTAAATTTTATTTCATCATTGTAGTTCAATATGGAGTTGATCATTCAACAAATTCAATTTTTTTCAAATAAAGATGATATTTACAAATATTTTCTCAAAAAATTATTTTTTACGTAATTAGTAAATGGTTTATCTATAGGCTGTTATACTGGCAATATATGAAAAAGAGTGATGTGGCAAGTAAAGTAGATTACCTGCTACTTTCTACTTTAAATGGTAGCTTATTTAACAGAAAATTAATTAATTGTAGATTGTATGGGAAAAGAATAGTTTTTTTAGCTATAATTCAATAAGCCTGTATGTTTTTCAAAACATTTCCATTCTCAAGAGATTATTTCTTATCAACTCGAAAATTTAAAGATATTAGAATTGGCCAAGTTTGATATATCCAATAATAGGAAACAGCAAAACTGGTATAAAATGAAAAAGTAACTTATCCGATTGAATTGATATTATATTGGTAGGCCTATGGAGAACATTGGTGAAGAAAAGCTGGTAACGTATCATACCAAGGTGAGTTTTTTAATTCATATTGAAAATGATATAAACTCCTTATTATTGATACTATTGATAGTTTTATTTATTTATTTTCCTTTGAGACAATTATGGATGCCATACACTGTGAATTATTCATACTTGCTCCAATATATATTTTTAATAAACATTAATTAAGGAAGTAAACATTTTACTTCCTTTATAATAAAAGAAGAAACGTGTAGGCCTATTTAACATTGAATAATAATTAAAATTGCTTTAAGTTTTTGGCATAGTGGTAGTGGCAAGGGAGGATAATCTTTTAAAAGTTTGGAAACCCATACAAAGTAAGATTCATTTGATAACTTTCTATTAATCCTCAAACAATTTATTCAAAAAAATTAATATTGGTGTATGGATTATGGTAGCAATTCATATTTAATACACTAAATAATTATTCCAAAAATTTATATTAAGCTTTAACTTATATAACTTATATATTAAGGTCTTGATATTTATTTTCAAAATGATGCATCAAACAAGATAACTTAATTTACATAATAATTAACACATAGGTACCTACTATAATAGGTAACTTAGGGCCGGTTTCTCCAAAAAAGTTAATCTGAATTTTGGATTAAACCATCAGCTGGCTCAATTGAAACACATAGTGGTATACCACCTCCCACTCTGCGCAGATCACAGGCACTTCTTAGAATGTACAACAGGATATGCTCTAACCAGCAGCTTCCAATACACATAGACATCCCAGACCTTGACAAAAGAAACCTCAAGTCTAGAAAGCCTACAATGAAGTTGGCAGAACGCCTTAAGAGAGAGAACTTTTCCTTGACGGAGAGATGGAGAGAGGAAGTTCCCCCTGACATACCAGATGCTCTCAAACAGTGCTCCAAACCATCTGGTTTTGACCTCCCTCGACATGCTTGGGTGACACTTAACCGCATCCGCACAATGCATGGTAGATGCAAAGCATCTCTCTTCAAATGGGGCTTCATAGATTCTCCAGAATGTGACTGTGGTGCACCACAACAAACAATCAGGCACATTGTATATAAATGCGAAAGACGTGCCTACCTGGGTGAGGCTAATGATTTTACTGTAGTAAGCCCCCAGGCCATACAGTACATTCTAAATTTAGACGTGCGCTTATAATGAGTGCGAAAAAATACAGACTTGACAATAAAGAAAATGCCATACACTATATATATATATATTGAAACACAAGTTAATAAAAGTGACCATACACTGACAGCTGATACTTTAAACTAAAATTTCAGTTGAACATATTTGGAGAAACCGGCCCTTATAGGCCTACTGGTATAATAGGCTATAAAATATGATCTGTACCAAATTGGACAATAAATTTAGAAAGTGCTTGAATAATTATGATACAAGAAGAAGGTATTTCATTGATAATAATTTATAATAGACCTACGGTACTCAATAGTTCCAGATCTTCTGTGCCAAAATTCTATTGTTCTTGTAGTCTTTCATTGCTTGTTTAGCCTACCCTTCTTAATTGAATGCTGCCTATCATGTAGGGAGTGGATTGAAACACATAAACTACATTATTATATCACTCAAAAAGAATATAATGTTGCTGTTAATATACCATATTTATGTTCCACTACCTTTCTAACATTTTGAGAATAAATTCAACATCAAACAATAGGACTATTGATTTGTTAAAGTACTGAGTAGCCTGAATAATCAAATAATGATATTTGTCTTATGATTTGATCAATTTAGAACTCCATTAGTTAATATAACTGAAAAACAATTCTATATTATCCAGATCCACGTAAACTAATCAATAATTATTGTTAGAATATCTTGGAAAGCATTTTGGAATTGGAGTTCAAAATTGGCGGTTATTTTTTGAATCTGTTAGCCTACCGACAGTTAATTAATTGACTCAACACAACAAGTTCTTGAATAATAATTGAGGCAACCCTCCAGAATCTATCTCATTAATAATCTCAAAAAATATGTAATGGAATGAAATTGATTCATCTCAATCAATAAATCGCAAATGAATAATGAATAATATATTATTCTTCTTGCTTAAATTTGGTATATTGGTAAAAGAATGTTACGTGATTTACCACGTGGTAAAAGGTCACGTGGTTTGTCGACGCTGTGTCGTGTCGGCCTTTTGGTTTCAAGCTTTTTCGGTTATCCCCTCCACAAAGCTTCGCTTAAGCTAAAGTCACGTGGTTTGTCGACGCTGTGTCGTGTCGACCTCTTGGTTTGTCGACGCTGTGTCGTGACGACCTTTTGGTTTGTCGCCGTTACGGTAGCCACCCATAAGAGCCCAGCAGTCCACTTTTTTCCTGCCAGATGACGTCACTAGTTTTATTTTTCACATTATGCTTTATACCTATATTTATGATTCGACATGTATCTAAGATTCCAATTCTCCAGCTGTTCGACAGAGAATTGAAAAATAAAAAAATACCACGTAAAAAGCTCAATAACAATATTATTAAGTATGTAAAAATGATGAATTAATTTATTGAGTATTATTACAGTCGAATAATGATGAATAATGTTGTGATATTACAACAATATAATGCTATTGTTGTCATAAATTGGGGCAAAAAATTCGAGAAGCTGGCGCTCTCGTTGAGAAAAAAATAAGCTTTGGTGGGTTCAAACTATGCGATTACGATTATAAAAATAATCACATGTTTCACTACAAACAACTAGGAAAACTTCAATAATATGTTGCTTGTTCATTGTGATGTTCGAAACTCATCAGAATTAATTTACAACAATACTATTCTTCAACACTAACGAAAATAGGTTATGTTTACATTTTCATCAGCTGTGCTTTTCATTTTCGGAGCACAAGAGTCGACACTGTAGAAAAATAGTGATGTCAGATTTGTGAACCATAATTTCCAGGCAAATATCCCACCTGGTAAGATTTACTAGCCTTGGCGGACAGCTGCCTGTTCAATCTCACCCCAAAGTCGACAGACATTGGAAAAAAAATTCAATGTGGGAAAAATAATTGATTTGAAAAATCGTTCTTTGCATGTTCTGAAAGAGAGAAAAAAGCTCTCTCCATCAATATACAGGGTGTTTCAGGAGGAATGTGCAATACTTCTCAGGGCTGATTCACTTACACCAAGTAGACAAAAAAATTCTATGGGACCAACCCCCAAAAAGCAGCTTTAATACCGAGATTAACAATGGCGGAAGATTGAGATTTTTCAAAAAATATTTATTTTCTAATTTTTAGAGCTTACTAGGTTCTAAAATAATCAATTCCTATAGTAAAATTAGCTGAGGAATTCAATGAAATCAGATCTAGAAGTCTGTAACTTCAACGGTAATTGAGATAATTGAAAAATATGCTTAAAAAACGCATTTTCAACAATAAGGGTTATTACTGGATAAGGAATCATAAATTTGTATTTTTCATTAATGGAAGTTGAAGAGAGTCGGATTCTAAAGAAAAAGTTAAATGGCATCGATTGTGTAAATGCTACCCAAATCACAGAAATAGCGATCAAAGTAATCATAAATCATCGCTACCGTAAATACAATTCATCTACTTTGTGTCAATTTGCGATTTTTGATCGCCATTTCTGGATTTAGGTGAAGATTTACACAATCGCCGCCATATCAACTTTTCTTTGAATCCAGCTCCTCTGAATCCAATTCATCGAGTCTCAAAAATCATTTCCCGGTGGTTCAAATTCTGCCCACCTAACGATGGTCCATTCATCTCTCATCATCCCCTCATCCTTCCCGTACCAACGCACGGTGAAGAGCCCATGTGGGCATCACCCTGCAAAAGAAAAGTTTGTTTTATGTTGGTGAATTTTTAATGAAGATGTTTTGGACTTAGCCTATGATCTACGATAGTCCTATGTAATGAATAATACGGCCTACTACCAGCAACTTGGAAAGTGTAACCAGCAACTCTCAGTGTGTGGTGTGAACTTTAGCGCAAATATAAAATTAATGCTGGATGATGATTGAAATTTGACGGTATACCTTCCATTTTCAAGGTAGTGTTTTTCTAAACACAGTTGACAAGAATAATAATACGAGGTCGTGTGCTGGATCCTGGCCACCTCGCAACAATATCCAGAATTTCCAAATTGGCGTTGCAAATAGCCTGGACATTCAGAGAAAAGAAATTTTTTCTATTCGAGACACTTCCCCTATGTGCAAGCATCTGTGAATTGAACAAAAGATATGACAGCCAGGCATGATTGATTTTGCATTGATACAAATGGTCGAGATCTGTGCCATGCAAGCAATTGCACTTCAATTCTTTCTTGGCCCTGCTTGGCCTCTTCACACTGGGGCAAATAGTTTTGGTACATTTCCAACAATTGCTTGCTTGTTAAAATTTACACTTTTACCCCTTTTAAAAACTTTAAAAATATTATAATATTCATTACAGACATGTTTCTGAGGCAAAGATGCGGTTCAAGTATTTTATTTTCACATTAAAAATGAGCTATACCTCAAAGCCTGTCTGTGATGTAATATTTCTAAAATTTTTAATGGGATACCTGGTTTTTATTTTTAGTAGTTCATTTAGCTTGCTAGTTGTTGATAGTCAGTCACCATGATTAAACATCATCATTCATACATCCATCTCCTTTACTTAAAATACTTGCAATTGTAACAATGAATAAATGAATAGCCCTGTCCACCACAAGTTGTAATAGATTCATGACACATTGCATTATCATTTTGAATATAGCTAGGTACGAACTAGCTTTTCAATTAACAGATATTAATATGAGGTAAAAATATAGGCTAGGTACAGAACTAGCTATTCAATTAACAGATATTAATTATGAGGTACTCAATCTTGTAGTTTCTCTTGTAATTATGTGGTGCTTTCAAATTAGACTCACACTTATAGCCCAAAATCCTATCAACTTCATAATATTTTGATAAAATTAAGCCTAAAAGTATTAAATTTATATTTCACCTACCTGGACACTTTCAAATTGTATGTGGGTGCAGTCTATGGCACCCCACAACTCTCACAAGGAAATTTGGCAATTCTGTAGAATTGCAATTATGTAATTGATTTAATCCTCTTCAGGAGTTTCAGGGAAATGTAATTAAAATGTTTTCCCGGCACAGAAAGCAATTGTCATAGCTACTTTTATTGTACTATTCTGTGGGCGGTTGTTGTGCTAAAACCACTCAGGTCACCAGAAACTGATTGGTAACAGCCTGTAGCATAGAACCGGAGGGCCCACTAGTAACTGATTTATGGGAGATACACAATTATTCCTGAAAAAAATATAAAGAATCACATTAACTGCTGGATAATAATTAATTAGGATCTCCATTTATTACTGAATAAATAGACAAAGGACCACTTTATTATCAACTATAACATTAACTATTAATCATTAATTTATTAGCAACATAATGTTCACTGGCATTACCAGCTAATTTTTCAACAAAGATAGGCCCTACTTACTTGTTTTAACTAGCATTATTATTGCATCATGAAATGAGGCCTTTCATTACTGAAACTGACCATGTTTAGCGTTGTGAACTCTTTATTTAATAAATCAATTCTTCTTTAATGCGTTGCGACTATCCTAACTTAAAGCAGTATTCATTTGATAGCTGGTGTAGCTAACAATAAGTTATTTGATAACTTATATATGGTACAGAACTACTGTAATGGATTTATAAGAACTGTGAATAGACTACCTACTATATTTTTTGTAACATTATTATGAACAAAAGTGCTGTGGATTAATACATAACCTTGTTTTATTTGTACATATATTCATCAAAAATTCAGGAAAAGAAATAGTACAGGTTCTGCCTAGTTTTCTTGCTGGTTATGATACAATAATATTATGATTAGTGTAATGATATCAATGAATATTCAATAATAGCGTATATTGTGCTTATGAGTATGTATGCATTGTATATTATAAAGTTTGAAAGTTAGTTTATCTTACTTGTCTGAAGGAAATTCCAACTCATATTCTACTGAGATCCAAATTTTTCTTCTAACACAGTTGGCTTGGATAAATCTGTACCGGGTAATGAAATCCACATCATCCAGATCTTCAAAAATCCATTAGATCTTTGTTTAATCCCACCTTGGACGACGAGAATAACATAATATTCATCATCACTATCGATATCAAAGCGCTAATTGGCATAATTCTCACTCCTTGCACTTGGCCGTTCCATGTTTTGAAGTACACAGTACCTAATCTACGCAAACTGTCTTTCTTTCCATAACTATAATTGACTAGAATTACAATATTAATTGACTGACTGACTAATTAACTATTACATTTTCAACTAATAAATCATTAATTAACTATAATTAGTGAACATTTACAAAACTAGTAAATGTAACAGAATATGAAATAATAAACAATGCGGTATACCTAAAAAGCTCAGCTTTTTTCGAATACACGGTTCGCGCCAATTAATATCAGTATTTTTAGGTTAGAAGAGCTGACGTTTTGTATCACAGCTAACTTGACCAAAATGCGGCGAGTTAGTTTTGAACCGGAGTTTCTAGGAATCGCGTGACCTTAACGGGTGTGGTGAAATCCGATTTTGTCGATTACGGGGCTGACTGTCAGTTAAGTTCAGACAAACTGTGGTTTTTTAGATTTTGGTGAAATCGGGCCTAAATCTTACCCAAATCTCAGAAATAGCGATCAAAAAATCGCGCAGGTGACAAAACATAGCACAGAGCAGTAATTTGTATTTAATAGCTTGATTTCTGCGATTTTTTTGGTCCTTATTCTTCTAGATTTGGGTAAGATTTACACAATCGCTGCCATTTAACTTTTCTTGAGAATCCGACTCTCTTCAACTTCCATTAATGAAAAATGCAAATTTATGATTCCTTATCCAGTTATAACCCTTATTGTTGAAAAAATGGCGTTTTTAAGCATATTTTTCAATTATCTCAATCAACTGTTGAAGTTACAGACTTCAGAACTGGTTTCATTAAGGAATTCCTCAGCTAATTTTACATAGGAATTGATAATTTTAGAACTTCAGTAAAGCCTCTAAAAAATTAGAAAAATACATATTTTTTGAAAAATCTCCAATTTTTCGCCATTGTTATCTTTCATTAACAAGCCTTTGGCTTGTTTTAGAGGTTGGTCCCATGGAACTTTTTTATCTACTAGGTGTAAAGGAATTCCCAGCCTGAGAAGTATTGCATTCCTCTGAAATACTCTGTATTAATTAATATTCATAGCTTTTCCAGGAATTTTGCTGTATATGAAAGTTTTGAGGCAATTTGAAAACTGCATTTCTCTGAAAGCACGAAATTATAAGGAAAAGGCCGTGGAGCCAGTTGACTGTATCGTCAAAAGGCTTGATTGTAGATATCGATTCTATGACAAAAACTCGATTTTTAGGGAATAAGATTGTCTCTGTATGTCGAACAGATTTCTCATTATAATAACGAAAATAAAAGTCCTGATCTTGTGTTCAAACTCACCCCACTGTTCAAGTCACCCCGGTTGACGGCACCTATCATTTCACTTTATTATTAAATCATATATACGGTATTCCTTATTCATATATATATATATATATATATATATATATATATATATATATATATATATATATATATATATATATATATATATATATATATATATATATATATTCGCTATTGTGGCCATATCAACATTTATTGGATAAAATCAAAACTAAAGAATTTGTGTACAGTAGGTAGTTGTTATTTATTTAATTGCTTTTTTATTTGTTGTTTGAGTTCGTATAAAATTGTTCTTGAATTGAGCAGCTATCCTTGGTTTCAAAGATTGGAAGCTGGATATCAATCAAGGAACTGCATGGTAACAGTAAGTTGTCACTCATCTGCTAATAATAAAGAGTTGTCATCTCTGCTATCTGCTAATAATCTGGACAGTACATTGAACTTGGTGATCCATATCGACCTTCTTCACAGGCTTTCTGTTGAAAACAAAACAAAAATATAGTTGGTTATTCTACACTAAATTGGAGCTTGATTCAGGAATAACTTTTATTCGAATCGATTGCAATGAATAATATTGAGAAATGTAGACTTTAAATTCTCAATCCATAGGTATGTTAAAATTAATCTCTTCAATTTAATGACAAATAATAATTACTTTCATTATACCTAATGCATTTTATCTTCTCATCAATCAATATAGTATTTCATCATTTCAGACTACTTTTTCTAAAGTAGTACTTTGTCTAAATATATCCTATAAATTTTAAGTTATTTTTTGCAAATGCACGATTCATGCTTTTTATGCTTTGTTTTAATTATTTTAATATAAATCATCACGTATAAGGACAAAACTCTCTCATGAAAGTCGAATATGAAGAACTAATGAGCATTTTTTTTACTGAACCAAGTTAAGTAATAATCATGATAATGACAACAAACCTTAGCAGCTCTTAACCGTTCTTCATACGCGTTTGGACAGCAAGGCTCAGGCATAGCTTTACATCCTGGATTAAGTATGCATTTCTGAAGAGGACAGTCATCTTGTAAGCCGTTTCTTTTGGAACATTGGCAGAGATCGTAGATGACTCCGCCGCCCCCAGTTTGACTCTTCTTGAATTCCTTCAACAAATAACTTGATAATTATAACTTTTTTCAGTGAATTCTGGTTATTTCATCAATTATTATTAATAAATTCTGGTTCTATATCTGCCTATAAATGTGAGCACTATCATTCTCATATTTCATCTCATTACTCATTCACAACCTTATTTTCTATAGGAGACACATTTTCCCAAAAAACCAAGCAGATACAACATCTTAAAAAACAAGATGAAATAATATAACCTTCAACTATGAATTATCATTCCGGCATTTTTCCAAGCTTGCTCAAAATTGAGGGACCCTCAAATTTTGACGAATCGTCAATAGAGCAGCTGAAATTTTCTATTTTGAGTGTAGAAAATGTAAACTGTTGAATGTAAACTTGAGGGTCACTCAAGTTTGAGTGTGCTTGGAAAAACGGCATCAGATGAGTGTTGTATTAATCTTTAAGAACTCACATACGGTATGGTACATGAGATGCATCATTATCTGTGACAAGGCTGTTAAAATAAACATAATAGAGAATAACAGTGATTTTAATAATTAACTCCTCAATTCGCCTATATTTGTAATATTTGGCAATGAATATAATTTTTACCTCAGTTGCATCACGCTGGTTTGCATATTCCGGATATGTAATGAGAGGCGCTCTACTTGGATCAGGCCTGGCCCAACGATTTACATACAAGTGATTAAGGCTAACTTGTCCTCTAGTTGAGCATATATTGGGTATTGCGTTCCGCCTTTGTTTTCTTGTTGTGTACCTAGGATCTGTGAAGAATGATCAGAAAAAGTCGAATTGGGACTCAAAACTATAATAATATTAATTAGAGTACAAATTGGTAAGCTTGATAATGGAACTATTCAGCAACATTCATTTTTATCTGGATTTGCTGTACAAAGAAATCGTTATAGGCTTCAGGTTTCAGTTCTAGTAATACCGTACCGTACATGATATTAATTTTAGATGTACAAAAATTCAAGAGTCCTCTAAACCAGGAAGACAATAAACCTAGATAAATGCTAGATTTGCAAGAGTAGGCTGTCGCTAAACAGTTCATTTATATTTTTTGAGCAACTATTAGGCTACTTTTAAACATTGCAACATACTAGATTTAATAAAATTGAATTAGTCTGAAATTATTTTTTCATTATCAGTTGCTCAAATTGAAGAATTTTCTTTAACCCTTGGACTACCAACCTTTTTCACATACACGGAATATATGATTATTTCACATTCCTATCCCATCAAATAATCAATTTAATGATTTCAGAAGCTATTCAAATGTGAATAAATATTTCATTCTGCAAAGCATGTTTTTGATGAAAAAACTGGCAAGTCTTCAAAGTCGAGCATGCTATAATATTGCTATAGGAGAAATGTTGTCAAATAATAAAAGTATGTTGATAAAGATGCAGATTTATTGAAATAGTATTATATGAAAAATTATGAAACTTGATTAATAAAAAATATTGTTGTTTTAATGAAATAGAATCATTATTGACAGTCCAAGCAATTGACCAGTGTCAAGTCCCTCCTATGTAAATTGCAGACAGGCTTCTGACAATTGCAGCACATTATCCTGTTTTCCTGTCTTCATTCCGAGGGCACAATGCACAACGCTTTGATGCATTCATTTTTGAAGGACCAGGTGTTATGGGGCGTTCTTTTGTGGATATAGGAATTACACCTATAGTCTCCATGGCACAGATGACGTCTTTTTGAAGAGAAGATGAGTTTTTTGCTTTTTAAAATATGTGCATTTAGGGCCGATGTCAATCAATTCCATGAACAAGCGATATGGCCATCGGTTTGTGATTCGGACACAGCTATACTCTGCTGTCATCATGTCCCCCAAATCGACCCCTCCTTTGGTTTGATTGTAGTCTGAAATGATGATAGGCTTCTTTTCTTCATTGTCTTCCACTTCGATAGAATTGTGCTGAGTCGAAAGCAATATTACCGCCTTATTCTTTTTTGGTACATATGAAACCATTGTGAGGGTTTCTGTGAAGCCAAAAATTGAAGATTTTTCTGCTCTGCTCTTTTTAGGAGGAATTCACTGGGCACTTCCCTCTTGTTTGCCCTGAGGGTTCCAATCAATGATAATTGTTAATTTGTCATCAATTCCTCAGCCAGGGTATAGACGTGAAAAATTGTCGGTTGTGACACCTCTTCCTGATCCAAAGTATGGGGAAACCAACTCTTTCACAACACGCATTCCTTGATTAATTTCCCTTTGATTATTCATCATTCCTGTGTAGACCTGGAGATTGCAAACATAACCATTCTTTGCATCAGCACATACCCAAATCTTTATACCATATTTTCCTGGCTTGGACTTCATGTAGACACAAAATGGACACTTTCCTCGGAATGTTGCAAGCCTCTCATCCACGGTGATGTGAGCATCTGGACTGTAACTCTCAATACAAGCCTTTACAAACAGATCAAAAACATCTCTTATTGCAGCCAATTTATCATTTGTTGTTTGAATACGAGCTTGCCTTGTTCTTTTATCATCAAATCTTATGGCAGACGACAGCTCTATCCTTCCATGTTCTCATGTTTTGCTCTTCAGGGTCACACTTTTGATTGTACTCTTCCACCACTTCCATTTGTCCATTCACAAATAATGTTCATGATTGATTCAGAAAGAAACAATTTGAACGGATCTTCAACCAGCTTTCATGTTGTTCAGCACTATTCTCTTCATGTTCAACAGAATTATATCCTTCATTTTGAACTGCACTATCTCCTTCAACGACGATTTCATCATCAATCTCATCTACAACTTCAATATTGTCCTCAAAGTCACTTGCATTCCATAAATCATATAACTCACGTTCTCCTTCACACAAATCGTTAGGATTATCGATGTTTAGTACACTTTCAAACTCTTCAACACTGAATACTTTCGACATTTTACACTATTCACATAACAGCAAGCAGCAGATTGACAAAAATTACCTACATAACCTCAAATCAACACAGTTTTGTCTGTGGGGTAATATAATGGTTTTATGATAAAATGATTGAAGTGATATGTTTTTAACAAGTACTCAAAGTTTCCATGAAATCCATCTACATTACATAGAAATAATGGACAAAAAATAGGTTTTAATATGGTTTATGCTGAATTTTGCAATGCCAACATTTTTTTGATTGCTTGGACTTTTATAATATTTTTCTCTAAAAATTACATTTCACATTTATTAGCCTACTCAATAAGTAATTGATTCAATAACCTGCTGTGTTGTATTCCTTTTGTCTACAAGGAGTGCACTGCAGAAGACATTCATTATTAGGAGCAGATTGCTGGGACTTCACCTCCCCAAACTGTTGCTTCTCTCGATGTTCATTTTCTTCACTGTGAGTAGGATAGAACAGATCAACACCATAATCATCATCAGTTCTTTGACTTGAATATAGTTAATTGTTTTGGAAATGTTCAATTTAAAATAAAATAAAACTTTAATACGATACATACATATTTACCTCATCTACAATATTACATACTGAAACCGTAGTTATATCATTTAAATATTTACAATCACGATTACTAGAACTAGACCATTGACCTATACTAGATAGATATCAATTACGTGTAGGCCTACTCCTACAGTTTCATATAACTGGAAACCCACTTTGGCAATTTGATATTCTACTATATCAAATTAAAATATCTATCCTTTCAAACTTATTATGATTAGTGTTTTGATTTGATGCTATTCGATAAAATTTTCCTCACTTATGGAATCGATCCTCTAATGTAAAGTTACAACCTACCCTACTAGAATATAAATTTTTAATAGCGTAGCCTACTCACTTTTCTAAAGTTGCGCATAAATCACGAATCAATCCTGCTATTTCCAATTGCTTTTTGCAGCATTTCTGTTCATTATGTTTGTTTGTCATGTTTTTGAAGTTTTAAACTTGAAATTTTGTTGAAAAAAAAGAAACTTGGAATTTTGATGTTGATCTCGTGTGTGTCATGAAATGAATGAGGGTGTGTTTCTATGGCAACATTATTATTTGTACCTTTTTTTTATCATATCAGTGATATTTTCGTATCAGTACCAAGGGGATTTGTGTGAAAAAATTATTGAACTGGACTCTGAATTGTAGGAAATGAAGAATGTAATATTATTTAAAGTATATATATATATATATATATATATATATATATATATATATATATATATATATATATATATATATATATATATTATAGTGCCCCAGTAGGAACAGTTTTGGGTTTATTAATTACTATTTTATTTTACCGTGATGTTTCACATTACCGTATATTCTTTATTTATATTTCTAATACGGATTTTTTTTATATTTTCATACGGAATGAATGTTTTAATTAGTCGTAAAACATTATACGGTACATATAAAGTATCCAGAATTTCTTATTTTTGTAAAATTTTTGCAACTTTATGTACATATGTCATATATGTTGTATATGTGTGAAATATTATTTTTACTTCTCCTATCATTGAATTCCAGCAATTATTGTTCAGGTAAGTGAAAACAAAGGTTGTCAGATCCACAAAGTTTATTTAAAATACCATACTTAAGTTTCAATGCTCAGGGCATCATCATCAGTGTAAAACTGAGCATTGAAACTTAAGTATATGGTATTTTAAATAAACTTTGTGGATCTGACAACCTTTGTTTTCACTTACCTAAATTATGGATAAGTTCCACAACATCTTTGATTACAGTGTAAATTATTGTCCTTAGATCTTGAATAGATCTTTAGATATTGATTTTTCCGCTCGATTTTTTCATCCATGATATATGCGCGTGAATATATTCTATCTCTATTAAAGTTTATTACATTGTTGGGCTATAGGAACTAGAAAACATAATATATATTACTTTATTTTTAATTTACTGTATATAAGATAAAATTGGAACTTTATGGGTACGGTACCAGTAATAATAAAGAATTTGGTATGGCACATATATAATTAAGTATTCAATTGAAGACATAAATAAATAGCTTAGAGAACTAAAAGACCCTATTTGTTCTTTTAATTCTTTGTAAGTCAATACTCGTCTTCATAGAGCCTCTGTACTAGCGCGTAGATGTCACGTGTTGAAAGCGTGTTCTTAAATCGGTCTATTTAGAATGGAAGCCAAAGAAGTTTTGTTAAACTCTTCAACTGTTGATTCTACACTAAACAAGTTCAATGCAATGCATTAGATGAAATTTAAATATTATTTTTTGTTGAGAATGACATTTATTGTGGCATCTATCTTCTATTAGTCTCACATGGCAAGAATCACTGTATTACTAAAACTTGAATAATCAATCATACATCACTGTTCATACAAGTACAAGTATATTAAATTGTAATTCCAAGGATGCTAACACATCTAGCTTTAGTAAAAGTTTAAAAGTTCCGTCTTTATCGAATGATAGGGATTTTTATTCAATCATTGATGACATCTGACATGGTGAGGAAACACCATATCGGAGAATTGAGACAGAGGAAGAATTATGTTACATAATTATTTCGAATAAGATCAATGTTTTCAATATACAGCTCAGTTACAGATAGAATATTTTTTCGGTCAGATCACTATTTTGCATTTACAGCCTGATTTGATACTAATTTTAATGAATTTTGAAAGTCCTAATTCTAGGTGCTCTTCCTTGATACTTAATACTTAGCATTTCAATTGTTGTGTGAAACTGATTATTTTATTAATTGAAATCAATTTAAAAATAATACTCATCTATTTTGTTTTCCATCACGAACTGCTAGTAAATATTTCACTGAACTATTTTACACGACTCTGCAGTCAAACATTTTTGAATATTTCAAACTATGAACTATTTTACACGACTCTTACTCTGCAGTCAAACATTTTTGAATATTTCAAAAATGTTTTACTGCAGAGTCGTGTAAAATAATTCAGAGTAAAATAAAAATAATAGTAGGCTGAGTATTCAATAAGTAAGTTATAAATTATTATACAATTTAAACATTTGTATTATATTCTCTTGAATAATATAAATTCAGCTATAATATATTTTTTATTTATGTAAAAGGAAAGTGCAGGATAGGCTACTGTATGCTTTGTTTGGAATGCGTTATCCTCCACGCATTTACATCAACTTAGCAATTATGTAATATACCATTTATTTCGTTCAACATTTTTGTACATTCTCTGCGAATATATCTGAATCATTTTTTCCAATTTCGAAGACACACTAATCAAGATTGACTGTTGCCAAACCATCACCTAACAAACCGCAAAAATTAATTTCCTGATTCAGTTGATCCGGGCAAAATCGACGTGCTTGTATTATTTGTAATCGATTACCAAATTTCCCGGTTGATATTTTGTAATTCTGCCACAACAAGCGGCAATATCTTGAGTTTTTATTAACCTACCTACTTTGTTGTTTGTGGTTTTTGTGACTTTCACAATTTGTGGAACAGCAATAAAACAAAGAGAGAAAAACAAATGAACAGCTGTCTGTGAGATGGGTAAGCGCGTCGATTCGAGAGGAGCTTCAGCCTCTGACAAAATAATTGTCAGGCATGACGACAATTGACGGAGTCTTATTCATGCTTGGTCAATTGTCTCGCTTCGCTCTCTAGAATCGAACCGAACACGCATCAATGATTTCTTCACCAACCATCTTCCTTTTCCATCTCTGCCTACACTTCATACTTTTGCACTAGGTACGTAGCCTCTCTCTTATCATCATTTCTCTGTACAACAGCAATTTATTCTCCAACTCTTGCGATTTAGCTCATTTATTTGGAAGCGTGCATAAATTTACAAACTATAGTCTGTCCAAGCAGAGAAGACCCTCTGGCAAGAAGATAGGAGAATGACTCCAGCTTGGTCAATATTTGTTCAAGAATTATAAATGTGGTCTTAATTGTAAATCAAATTGTTTCCTACAATTGATAATTTTTGAACCAATATTGACCGAGCTTGAGTCATTCTCAGGTTTCTCCCATCTTGCCAGAGATTGACAGTGATCTTTGCTTGGACAGACTATACCAACCCACTTTTATTGCAATTTTGATTCACCTATTAAATTGCACAATATTCAGCACTGTCGCAATTCAATCTTCTCTGCGGTCTTGCCTTCTGACGAGAAACATCAGATTGAACTCCAGATTGATTTGGGTTTGTGCATGATTATTTAAAGAAGGAGTTTTGTGTCGTGTGCTAAGATTTTTGAAAGTTTGGATGGTCTAATTTTTCAATAGTGAAACAAACAATATTGCCAATCAATAATGAATGTCAAATAAGCCACATAACAGTCAATCATAGTATAGGTATAGATTACTATCCCGTATATAAATATTATAGAAATAGATAACTTATGCTTTATTTTCAATAATAAAATAAAATGCAAGAGTTTGACATTGTTATTTTGATAGAGACTCTTAGAGAGATTCACATTCATCCACTTTATTCATGTAGGTTCAATTACATGCAATAAAAAAGCGGACTTATTTGGACACATAAATAACCATTCTTATAATTGATTTTAGAGAGATTTTAGATGTTGCTCAAGAACATCTCCCCCAACCATGAGAAAAATACTAAATAATATCAATAGATTTGAATATTTCCAGGTATCCTAAATTTCATTAATTGAATCATGATAACGATAGGTGATAAGATTAGAAGATGAAAAATAAGCTTCGCAACCATCTTTTGGCTTGAAGTCAAGGAGGAAGCAATATACTTTAATATTTCTAAAATGAATTGACTACTACTGCAACCCTACTTTGCATTATTAAAAGATTAAATGATTGTCCAATTGATATATGTTTTATTGAAATAGCAGGTATATATGCATCTCCATGCGAAGGCTGTTGCATTCGCAAGCAGAGTGTTGCGTTGCGTCGGTTGATTCTTGGCCTGTCAGCAGCTCTGATTGAAGCCCCTCAGTTGGCCAACCAACCAATCTTGTTAGCAAAAGCTTAGAAATGCTATGTGTTCCTTAGTTGGAAGCAGACCATAGTAGGAACTACTACATCTATTACTGTAAGTACATCTATAAAAATGGAATTTATATTTATCATTATTTAATAAGAATACGGTACGTGATATACTATATTTTTTCGTTTTTAAGCAATCAAGGGAAGGATAGGGAATTGAAATTGGAGTTACTGAGAGAGCTAGTGGTACAAAATTACATGCGGCGATTTATCTTTCAGTATAGACTAAATTAATTGAATTTCCCTGATTTAATACTGTATGGTATTTATTTGATAGGTTCACAGGAAAAAATTATTTACCTACCTACTTTAATATTTTTTAAAATATATTCTTGAGTAGCATGATTGAATTAGCAGTTAGGCTAATACAATCCAATGAATTTATTACTAATAACACATCAAGCCGCTACTCGTCTTGAAGTTTTGTTACTACAACTTATTATTTTGTGAGTGAAGAATAATTTGGTTATAATTAGTGAAGTTTATTGAAACATGTAGTGTATAAATGGTCAATTCAGTTTTTCACTTGAAGGCAAATCGTTTCAGTGGAGAAGTTATAAAACGAATTTCTTCACAGAGATCTAGAGGATGCCATTTTCTATTGATTGTATTGTATATTGTATTGTATCGGAAAGTAGTAAAATCTACAGTGAATATCTTAGGCCTATTTAGTCACTGTAGTGAAATCCAACTAGCCTTCTAATACGATGAGTGGTACAACTCTTTCCGATCACTTTATAAGAACAATTTAAAGATGATCGCGCATTCGGCTAATTCAGAGGGTTATCCTTCATTTGAGTCTCCAGTTGAGCCTCCCCATGTTACGGTGGTACTCCTCTTTGGTGCGGTTCATCTAAATTGAGAGCCAATTTCGATGAAAATATCTTGTATCAAGGGTGACACATTATTGCTCATTAAACTAGATGACTAGTTTGTCGATAACGCAATCAAGTGCCACTTCCTCCTTTCTAACAATTCAAATGGATAAAAAGAATTGCAACAATACCACAATGAAATGGATGAGCATTTCACAGCAGTTTTGCGGTTAAGCTGAATTAACTTAAGAAGTATTACTTTCACTTCCTAAAATTTCTTTAAAAGCGGAAGTAGTTTTCTTTAATCTAGTGACAGATCGCAGAAATTTTATGAAACTAATGTCAATTGAAGGCAAAATTACCATCGCTCAGGTACTCAGTAAAAATTTCACTATTAATTTATTTTTGTTGATTCCTACTTAATTACTGATGTCCTTCACTTTATTGTCTTGGAAATGAGGAACTGGGCAATTCATTTGTTTAGTTTTCTTTGAAATTATTTCCTCTGATATTGTAGATTTCTCATTGGTTTTTTGTAATGAATATTTGAATAGAGCTTCTATCATATGAATAACTAGCCGACAGGCTCGCTTCGCTCGCCTTCTCCGCCTAACCAGGGGGCTCCGCCCCCTGGACCCCCGCCAGTATATGGCAGTGTAAGTGAGTCAAACAGGCTCGCTCCGCTCGCCTGCAAAACCTCTCCCAGTGTCAGCAGAGACAAACAGGCTCGCTTCGCTCGCCTGCAAATTCCGTTCAGAACGGTTTCGAAATTTATTGAGCACAGCATTAATTGACCTAATCTAGACCTGTTTATCAAATTTCAACATTTTCTGCCAATTTGTTCTCGGAAAATCTAAGAAAAATTCCGAAAAATAGTAAAACGCTAATATTGAGCGTAACCTTGGGAAGTATATCGGACATTGTTTGGAACTTGATTCAATATCTTCTTAATTACTCCATCTATAATCTCGCCTGAACGATTGAATTTATACTAAGTATTGGTCGTATCAAGGCGAAAGATATGCAACCCGCAATACATCTACAATTTTGAAAACCTGATTACTGGCGTAATCTTGAACGGATTTCAAAAATATTTTAACACAACATTTCTAGACCTTATCTGAACCTGCCCACCAAATATCAACATTTTCTACCGATTGGTTCTCGAAAAAATTGAGAAAACGCCGAAAAACTATAGAAAAACTCAAATATTTAGCGTATCCCTGGAAATTTTTAAAAATCCGTTCTTAGCGCGCGTCTAAACGTCCAACTGAACATGCCTGCCAAATTTGAACGCATTCGGTTCAGTGGATTCTAAGTTCTGGTGATGAATGAATGAATGAATGAATCAGTCAGTGCCATTTCGCTTTTATACAGGGTGTTTCAGGAGGAATGTGCAATACTTCTCAGGCTGATTCCTTACATCAAGTAGACAAAAAAGTTTCATGGGACCAACCCCCAAAAACGCTTTGTTACCGAAATAACAATGACGGAAAATTGAGATTTTTCAAAATATATTAATTTTTCTAATTTCTTAGAGGCTTTAGTGAGGTTCTAAAATAATCAATTCCTATGTAAAATTAGCTGAGGAATCCAATGAAACCAGTTTCAAGTTTGTAACTTCAACGGTAATTGAGATAATTAAAAAAATATGCTAGAAAACGCCATTTTTTCAACAATAAGGGTTATAACTGGATAAGGAATCATAAAATTGTATTTTTTATTAATGGAAGTTGAAGAGAGTTGCATTCTGAAGATAAAGTTAAATGGCGGCGATTGTGTAAATCTTACCCAAATCTCAGTAATGGCGATCAAAAATCGCAAAATCGCTACTAAACACAAATTCATCACTTTTGTCAATTTTGCTATTTTCGATCGCCATTTCCGAGATTTGGGTAAGATTTACACAATCGCCGCCATTTAACTTTTTCTTTAGCATCTGACTCTATTCAACTTCCATTAATAAAAAATACAATTTTATGATTCCTTATCCAGTTATAACCCTTATTGTTTAAAAAATGGCGTTTTTTAGCATATTTCTCCAATTATCTCAATAACCGTTGAAGTTACACACTTGGAACTTGTTTCATTGAATTCCTCAGCTAATTTTACATAGGAATTGATCATTTTAGAACCTCACTAAAGCCTCTAAAAAATTAGAAAAATTAATAAATTTTGAAAAATCTCAATTTTCCGCCATTGTTATCTCGGTAACAAAGCGTTTTTGGGGGTTGGTCCCATAGAACTATTTTATCTACTTGATGTAAGGAATCAGTCTGAGAAGTATTGCACATTCCTCCTGAAACACCCTGTATATAGAGATTAATGTTATGTTTGGCTCTATTATCAATGACGAACATTAACAATAGAGCGAAAAATCTTTGAATTTATTTTCTATATTTTCTTATTCAAATATTTGACTTAGATATTAGAGTTTAGACAACTGTATATTTTATTCATACATATGTTTACAGTATTAAGATCAGGCATTCAAAAACATTCACTTATAATATAATTCGATTATTAATGTTACCTACGGTTTGATAGTTTTCATCAAGAATCGAACTCGAGACGTTTCTAAGTAGACGCAGATCTATGTAGGCCTACATCAGAATTTAAATTCACATAAAACTTCTAATTTTAGACAAACTCCTGGCCTAGCCTATATATGCGTGAATGAATAATTATGTTGGGTTATTAACCCAGCTATTTTTCATGAGCTACCTCTACAAATTATGAGAATTTGATCATCGACAGTCTGGTTATACGTACCGGTATCGTATAACAATAATTTTCATAGATGAAGCAATGAGTCACATAATATCCTAGTATGAAAATTTAAACATATATTCATGGCTTTTCACACGAGCTCGTATGCAGCAGAGCATGTTACACTATTCAGTTATTTTTTAATTGATGTCACGAGAGCTATCTTATATAAGGCTTATTATGACGAGATACGGTAGTGTTAAAGTGACTTTAATCAGTCCATTTCATCCATTTAACCACATTCGACCATCCATTCTCATTGTTTTCTCGTGAGAGACCACTTTGGAGAAAGGGTACAAGACTTTACAATATCCTATTATGATTTTGAATTAGCAGCATAACATGATTCGCAAAATGTTCTAGATTTTTTCTCATAAGAACTCTTGGAGGAGGCTGTGATAGTTCCAATGGCTAGGAACTCATTAAACTCGAATTCAACAATAATTATGAGGATCATCGCATTGAAACAACTCATTTGACTCAGATGCAGAACAAACGATAATCAGACTAATAACATTCATCTTTTGGAATTAAGCTACGAGCACCCCCGTTCATTGTTAGTTATCGTGGAGGGGGGTATTTTCGAGGTAACCATTTTTTATTTCCATAATAATTACGATAGTGCCTATTCATCGACTCTCATATTTCATGAATATTAGAGCAGTAGACCTAACAATAGGCCTACTTTGTACTTCTCATGTATTCTGCTTCTGATATGAGAAAGTGTCCACCTTTGATTCTTTTGAAATGAAAAACAGGATCTGGATTAAATAGAATAGGATGTTGTTCAGATTATTCTGTTGCATATCGATCGATTTGTCACGTGGCATTCAATGTTTCTCTCGCTTGAAAAGCGTTCGTTTTAGCTTTCCCTGATTCCCTCCCACTTTCTTTTTGTGTTTCGCATGTTTCTTTGTTTTACTAGTCTTCGGGTTCGGTTTGATGCTTTCATGCAAACGAAGGTTCAATGGCAGTTTTATCATGTTGAAGTTGGGATTTAACTAAACGTTCTTGTTGTATAGGTTTCAAATTCAGAATTCAGATTGAGCTATCAGATATTCACACCAAGTCGGGAGTGTGCTATTCTACGATTTGAGGCCAAATTCATAATTTGTTATCTATAATATCTTCCAGAATTTATTCTTTGCTTGAACAGACTATATGAATCTTATGATAAGCTTAATCATAATATCAATGACAGTAAGTTTATACCAATTATGCTAATAACTACTGCTATCAATCATACACATTGAATAAGCTTTCATTTATCGTACCGGTATGATAATAATAGGAGAGTTTTTTCTCATGGACGCTTATTTGATTTATTTCTCTATTGTTTTACTGGGTGATAGTTGAATTTGTTTAAATCTAACTACCAAGTAAAATATGTTGTCAGTGTACTGTATTCTATAGTTTTGGTGAGAGAATACAATTTTTCCATTTCCCAACTAATCTTAAGCATGAGTTTGAACAGTATTAAAAGGGTGTCACTCGAATTTATTTACGGTTTGTTGGTGTCAAAGAATATTGTAATTTATTTTGAGGTCGTTGCCGCTAGTAATCCCCTTGATCGTGATTAATTAATCACAATTCGTTACAAAGGAGATGAGCATTGAATGGACTTCAATGGTCTTTGGTCTTTGAGACGACGTCAAAATAATATAATTAAATCCTACGAATAGCCAGTTGGAAAAGTAAATTAAGGTCGTGAGGAGTTTGCTTTGTCATTGGTTGACTACATAATTACCAAGTAGGCCTAATAACCCATTAACCCGGATTTAATAGAAATATATTGAAGCGAAGTGTCCTTTCTAACCTATCTATAGTCTTCTTGTTCATTTGAATAATTCTCAATTGTATTCTCAATTGTAGCGTATGAGGCGCTTGGGACACAAAAAGTACTAAAAAATAATGGATCAAACACTACAGAGAGTTGTGGTATAGAAGTGATGTACCATCCATAAATGAATCTTATCATCCCCAAGATAGAATAGAGGGTATATTGATCTTATTGGTCTTGATGAATTAGAAGAAGCTCTCTCTCAAATGAAAAATGAAGCTCTCTCTCAATGGAAAGCAACAGGACTGGATCACATAAACTAAACTCCTGAAATATGGAGATACAATGCTTAAATTCAGGCTACTTCACCTAATAAACATGCGTTGGACTTCAAAATATGTTCCTAAGGATTGGAGAAAGGCAGTAGTGATATCACTTTTCAAAAAAGGGATCAGGAGAGATCCAAACAACTATAGGGGCATCAGTTTATTAAGTAATGTTTATAAGCTGTATAGTGAAATCCTGAATAATAGTCAGAAAAATCTCGGATGTAGCCTACTTTTATTGGAGGAACAAGCTGGCTTCAGAGCTGGAAGACCCTGCATTGACGACGTTTTTGCATTGAAACAGATTATTTCAAAAAGAGTAGAATTCAACTTGGAAACTCATCTTGCATTTGTGGATATGTTAAAGCATTTGACAAAGTTGATAGACAACTGCTATTTAATATACTCTTAAGACAAGGCTTTGCAATCCACCTGGTAGAAGTGATAAAGAGTTTATACTCCAGAACTACTATAATTTTGAAATGTTCTGGCCAGTTGACAGACGAGATCCACACAAACATGGGATTGAGACAGGGTTGCCCACTCTCACCAACACTATTTAATATCTATACTGATGATCTCTGTAGAAGATGGAAACAAAAGATACATCCAGGCATACAAGTAACACCTGACGTTGTGGTCAGCTCATTGTGGTTTGAAGATGATCAGGTAATACTGCAGGAAATTAACAGAAGATAACCTGCAAAGAGCACTTTATCATTTGAACCAGCTCAGTGAGGAATATGACATGAAGATCTCCTTCACCAAAACAAAGATGATGGCTTTCCTTGGGAAGGAGCCACTAAGAACAAAAATAGTTCTGCTTAATAAAGTCCTCGAACAAGTATCACATTTTAAATATTTGGGCTGTGATATTAGTTATGAAGAAGATCAATACTTGAATATGAAAATAAATCGATTTCAAGCTATTTGTGAGACAATCAACAGAACTTTGAAAAATAAAGCCAAGAGAAATACCAAATTGAAATTTTATAAAGTGATGGCCATCCCAGCTCTCCTATATGGCTCTGAAACCTGGATACCGATAAATAAGGAATGGAGTAGGTTACAAGCGGCTGAAATGCGATTTTTGAGAGCAGTAAAGGGGTGTACCAGAGAAGATAGAATTCGAAATGTTGAAATAAGACAGGAACTCAACATGTTCTCCATATGGCAGAAGATCGATTAGAACTGGAAAGATCATGTTGAACGGATGGAAGACGAGCGAATTCCCAGGGCAGCACTCACCTATCAACCAGTTGGAAGGAGAAGTGTGGACAGACCGCGTAAAAGATGGACATAGAGAAGCTGTTGAAGTCGGAACAGGCAACTTGCCTAATCTTTGAAGGAAGACGACGACGATTCTCTTATGCAAAAGTTTTCATATTGATAAAATCAACTATGATCAAAGTTATCAGATCAGCAATGTAACAAATCAAAAAATTATATAAAAAATTGAAACTTATTCATATAAAACAAATTACATATATAAAAAATTGAAAATTTTTATATCGCATGCCTTGTTGTTGTTGTTGTTTAAATCGTGTTTTAAATGCTGATTTATTACAGGTATTACACTATTTGTGTAGAGCACCTCGAGTAAAACAGTTCAGAACACAGAACTACCAGCGCAGACAAGGAATTATCATGTTCATGACGATTTTATAGTTTTATCATAAAGTGATGAGAGAATCTCCTCCATCTGTTATGTAGGCTACAGCTAGCAATAGAGAAGAGAAAAAATGATGTTTTAGTATATGAGTACTTTGGTTTTGAGTCAGGATGTCTGGAGCTGGAGCATTGTAGTGAGATAAAAATAATAGCCATCCTTTCATCTTCTGAGATTGCATACCTTCTCCTAGAACCTCGTCCCTCCCCTATTTTCTATGCAGTCCTGTCGTCAAGCTTATCAGCTGTTCGGCTGTTTGAAGCTCTCCTCTCTAGTCCATGGAGATACGTAGGTTCAGGCGCATCATGGATTGATACACATGCGTCTCTGGTCTTTCAACTCTCAAGAAACCCAATATTCAGTAAATTTTTTCAACTACAGCACCACTGCAGTAGCAAAAATTAATAAGATAAGGTCGGTATGATTTCTTATCTTGTGCTTCTATGACTAGACTCTGCTTGATGGATTATGAATATTTTTCATGTCCCATCAGGTCATCAGACCCACTGATATGAAAAATTGGAAACTTTGGATAGTTCATAGTTGGAATTGGAAATATTAGTCCAGTCACTTTATACATTAGTGCTTTCATATTGTATTATAGTTCTGATTTTTAGTATGTTGTTTGGATACATAAGAGTAGTCTGTAACCGATTTATTCATCACCAGAAAATACCTTGAGCCAAGTCCGCCATTTGGAGAAAATGACAAAAAATCTGCTCTTTTTCAGTTTTAGCCATATAACTCGAGAACCATTCATCTCACAAAAATTATTTCCACACACTTTTTAAAGAGCATAGGGATGGAGGACTTAGGACTAACTTACTACAGTGCGTTATCTGTGACTCCGATCATAACATCCTGCGACTCTGACTGTACAGAACGATGACTGACTGTTGTAGCAGAATGAGCTTCCTGCTTACAGGGAATTCTTCAGAGTGCATACCGCTATGCAGCGTCGTTCCAACTTCCAATCTTCCAGTTTGTTGTTGACGTTTGCTGAAGTTTTGTTGTCTATGATCTGATTTATTTGTGCCAACTTGTTGAATCTTGTTCGTACGATTGCTGTAGAGGGCTGAACTTCAACGTTCATGTTATCTATTTTATTAGCTTATTTGAATCTCGGAAGTGCAGTGACCTATTGGTAGCTGTGAAAGTTAAAAGGATTGTGAATAATTGAAAAGTTTGAAAGAATGTACTGAGATTCCATGCCGGTGTAGTGACTCCCAAGATAGTGAGTGATAACACCATAACACTGCCACCTTTTCGTCATGTAATCAGCATTCTTGATAATTGATAACTGTGAGTATACCACGTTGTCTTTTGGCTTGTTCTTTTGAGATTAAATTATCGTGTCAGACAGTTAAGACTGTAGGCTACTAGGTACTGTATTACTATTACTGTGTAACTTAGGATAGACGAATCTATTTAAGGCAAAATTTATCATAAATCATTGCATCATTCTTTCTAAAAGTGAAAAATAAAATTATCTTGCCTAAGAGTATTCCATTCGGACCATTCCTTGTGAATCAAAGTTTATACCTAGCCTATACTGTAACTGAGTTTTATAACATAAAACTTATTCAAACTTATTAAATTTATATTATAAACTTGTTATAAACCCATTATTCAAGTGAATATTTTTTTCTAAATTTCATGCAAAATATATTCAAATTCTTTCATGAATATTTAATGAGCTGGAGTGTACTTGGAGCTTGGAGGCACATGGTTTTAAAAAATTCAATCAATTTCATGAAGAGAAATTTAGACTGGAGAAAAAATGTTATTCTTTATCACCATATATAGCATACAGGGAGCATACCGTACTACAATATTTATAGGAGCAAATTGAAAGTTTGAGGGTGTGCTATAGTGTTGAGGGTGAGCAAGGCCTATAGACGAGGGTGGTCAGGCAAGGCTGCTCTAGATGATCGGCCTTGGATCAGCGTCAGGGCTTTCTCCAGAAGACTTATCTATATCCAAGGTTCAATTTGAGACGGTACGCCGTATCGGTACCTCTGAGAGGGAGAGGGATGGGAGGGAGGCTGAATTAATCATTTCTATTTTTTATTGAGAATATGGGAAAATTATGGTAAAAATAAAAAAATATTTAAAATCACTCCAAAAACGATTTTAGAAGAGTTAAAAATTCATGTTTTCTCCCAGAGGGGCCCCCAGATCTCCCGTTTCCCCATCGATACCGGAACCTTCAATTTTAAAAATGAATGTACTCTATCTACAGTATATGACAGACACGTGTATCCTATATTTATATACAACACAACAATATGTCTCACCAATTTGTCTCACCTCTCGCCGTCCCATCTAATTAATACTTAATTAGTTTTGCGAGTTAGGTGAGAATGCACCCTGATTGATGATGGAAAATTAGCTTCATTATCAGTTTCATCAGGATCAGGATCGCCGATTATTATAAAAGTTAATAAGTTATATGGAATAGAAAGTGACTATTCTATTCTCTCTGGTGGTGTAGAACTATTTTGAACTAATTTATGAACTTACAAGACCTATAAAGTAAATAGGAGTCTATTATAATATGTTGCTGACGCCTAAACATAATGATTCAATTATTCCTACTCATGAGTCTTGAGTTAATGTTGGTGCAATTAGAAATCTCACCAATTCCACTGATACGAGTAATTTCCTCTCTATCTCTATGAATCACCGCAATAAACGAGCTGGAAACGTGGAGAGCTGGTAGGTGAGAACCAATGTTTCTTTTAAAAATACATGAACCTTTATCTGTATACAGTTTATCTGTTGTTGCTATATAGAACGCGTCCTCCTGATGGGTTTATAAGATCGATTAAGTGCAAGCACTAACCCACATTTCGCCTGGTTCGCGGTCACTGTGTTTTCATTTGTTTGCGAGGAGAGGCATCAGCAAAATAGGACACCACCTTGAGGCGAACGGTAAATGGATAACATCGTGCTGGATAATAGATCAATTTATTTTATTTATCAAAATTAATCATGCCCCGAAGGTTGTTAGAAAATTGCTGACGCGAAAATGAGTGATATGACTGATAAGAACACTCGTTTCTGTCGAAGATTGTATATCTGTGGTACAATATTATTGTATTATAGTGTAGAAGAATTGAGATCGTGTACTAGTTTTGACCCATATTACAAGATAGTTCCTTCGTTGGCTAACATAATTGGGTTAGTATTTTTTATCCTATTTGCTATAGATATCATCTATGGTAGTTGATATAATCTACAGAAAATACTTCTTCTTGTGGCAAGTTATCTATAATTAAGACTCTCTTGAAGTAAGGTCTAAAGTTGACTCATCGAAATATAACTAGCTTATCTTCTAATTGGTTTTATTCTCTTTAAAGCTTAATTCAATGTGCTTCTTTTAGTCTCAATTCAATGAATTTTTTTCGAGCTATAAAATTATCAGTTAACACAACAAGGAACTCAATTAGTGAATTATTACTCTAAGTTTACTTGATGAAGTTTCTGCAAAGTAGGTTATGAAGACATCAAGATCTATATTTAATTATTATGAATAAATGAAATGAATAAATAAATAAATTATTATCGATCAACTTCAAATGGCATATGAATATGAACAATGTAATAAGGAAACAATGATGGAGATATGCTGATAAGAAGTTATGTGCATTAGCATAACATAAATGCACCATGACTTTCTTGCATATTTGAACCACCTCTCACTCTCATGTTAATACAAAATTATCTCAGCTCTATGGCTGAGGCCGCACTGCCGGTGGGTAGAGCGTGGAGGATGGAGGGTAGATGATAAATCTATAGAACATACACATCATCCACAGTAATACATCGTATGAATGGTAGGTGTTCAGCCGCCAACTTGAAATTCTTGAATATGGACAATATAACCTACATGATGATGATGGACTACATAACCTACACCTCATGATGGGTGGCTCGTTGGAGGAGTGATAAAGCGCCGGTCTGATAACCAGGTGGACCCTTGTTCGAATCCCAAGCGGAGAACAATTTTTGACCACAGCACAATCACATAGATACGACCACCCCGTCTTTCGGAGGAGACGATAAGCCGTCGGTCCCGACTACCTAAAAAGTAGTCGTCATCTATCATCCATTTCATTACCCACGCACAAGCCTATGAGCTTATGTGGGCTTCACCCTCATAAACAAACAAACCTCAAAAAACAGTATGACGTCCTACCATTCATACGATGTATTACTGTGAATGGAGTGTATGTTCTATAGATTTACCATCTACCCTCCACCCTCCATGCTCTACCCACCGGCAGTGCGGCCTCAGCCTATGAGCTCTCCTCTATTTCAGATCTCCTGACTCCTGTCAAGTTGAAGCTCTCGAAAATTAATTGACCAATCATTTTTTCGAAAATTCTAGATTCAGAGTGAAACTTCCACTCTGAAATCTCAATCCTATCGGCAATGATATTTGTATAGGTGACATTATGTTTGATATTTACTCATATAACATGAGACTGATTTCACTAGGCCTCGAGCTTTTAACGCGTGAATCATCCATACTTTGAAAAACGACTTTTACCGCTTTATTTTTATGATTAACCTCAAGGAAGTGTGCCGGATGAAGATTTCATGCTTGCTTTTAAACGACTTACCGCTTCCGGCAGAGTCTGCTCGCGTGATGAGACATCTCCGTTCTGGATGATCTATGTAGTCGATTTGAAATAAATTGTTGAAATAAAAGTTAATTGAAAAGACAGTCTATTCTACTGGAAAAAGCATTAGTTGTAGCGCCTTTCTCGAAGGAAGCGGGTGATAGAAGTTGAATCCGAGGGAAGTGGCACTTTTTTCGAATAAAACTGTGCCGGCACTTTTTCCTTGAATGAAAGTTGTTTACCGACAGAGGAAGAGTGGTGAAGAAGGAGAATAAAATGATGATGATGATGATAACGATGATTGTTATGACGGCTGGGTCATCGGAACTGGTCGCAAGGTTGCCATAAGCCAGTTACCATATGCTGGCTCCTATAATGTATAAATATACGGTACTGTATAGTAGATAAGCTATAGTGTAGTGTGTAATAATAGTAATGTACTTAGAAAGATCATGAACTTCCAAAGTTCACAGGCCTCTTGATGAGTTTGTCTGGCGTATCTTTATGATGTTAGGTCTGTTAGCGTATCTTGATAGTAACGAATGTAAACACTTCAGCATCATCTGGCTCTATGCTTACAGAGCCCGGCTTTATTTGTTCAGCTTTTTTATGGCCTCACCAAACATACACGTATCTTAATTTGATTACAGACAGGCTGGGGGAACGGTTATTGGTGAAAGTGATCAATCAGTAATGAATCATAATTCTCTTTACTCTGAGAGTAAAACTGGTCAATGAGGGCTGATAAATTACATGTACTGTAATGGCAACTACATTTTAGATCTGAGATGATAATATTGTGATAAAGCTGGTACCTATTCATCTATAATAATGATTATATAGAACTTGTATAGGCTATCCAGGATATCTATATAACAGCTATTTAAGTATTAAATCTAAATTAATCTTAATAAGTTACACCAAACAGTTTCAAATAAGATTAATCAGAAATCATTAGAATTAGAAATAATTAGAATAAATAATTACATTTATTTGGATTCCGACATCTTTAGGGTCATTTGAAACCAAGAAAGTTGAACCTCCTTGTTTGAAACATTACGTTCATTTTTCAATTACTGACGCACAATTTCATGGAAAATGAATTGAAAAAATTAAGGCTATTTCAAGTCTTTGAATGTTAAATATTTTTATTCGAGGTTCTTATTGATCAGCTAGAAAATATTGGTTAATCAGATAAGATGTAATTTGAAAGAAAACAATTGAAGAAATAATTGAGAGCAATTTTTTAAAGAGTAAATTATATTATATTCCTGTTGCATCAATAACTATTATCATTGTTCAAAAAATGAAATTTTTTGCAGTAATAATAATAATAATAATAATAATAATAATAATGAATTACTAATTATTTAATTCTTGAATAGTTATTTTACAGTAAACCAACAGACACATTATTAGCTTGACAAAAGTCAAGAATGACGAATTAACCAGCAGCGGGAAAACTGAGTAAACAGAATAAATTAGCCGCAATCAATTTCAAAACGAATTGATAAATTACCGATACAGTTCTCAGCAACGAGTAGTTTCACTCTCTCCAATCTAGCGAAATTTTCTTGGTGTATCTAGCCTTTCACTTTATTGCAATATTATACCTACTCCTATCGCATTATTTTTGCTATTCATTGCCTCTAGGTAATTTCTCCCAATACGTGGAAACTTCACTCCAATACTTTAACCTAGTGCAAAACAACCTGTGGATCCCATTGATAGAGATCGTTTCTCACTTTCAGTCTTGCAGTGAGCATTAAACTTAATTTTGCAGTTTCATTCGGTTAATAGTAATAATTTAGTTTTTAATGGAGAGAAGTGGGCTTCAAAGAACGATATAATCTGTAACGGTAGATTGGTCCTACCTGTTTTGGGCCATTGACTTAGTAAGGCCGACCAGTTCCAGACAGACTGATTATAGGTCCAGTCTGTCGTTCCCTTTCTTCACTTAATTATATGCAAATATTAATGTATTTCATATAAATTCTATGAACACTCCTAATCCTTGTTTCTGCACTGCCCATAATCGGAGTATTTAAATCTTGTTTGTTCAATTTCTCGAAAGCAGGAGCAGTTTATAGGAGACGGGTCCATTCTTTCTATCAAACTATCATGATGAATTTTCATCCGATAATTCGATAGCCGTAAGACATAATAAATAATTTTCATGGATTACTTAAACCATATCCATTTAGATTTAGACATTCAAATTCATACAGTATTATAATTAATTAGGAAATTGATATTGTTAGTAGCTTCTCAGAAAACTGGTAATTGATCACGTGATGATTAGTAAAACACTATCTCAAGTGAATAAATCAAGTACTCAATGTAACATTTTTACAATTTGAAAAATACTGCCATCAGTATAATCTGTCCAAGTAAAGAAGACCCTCTTGCAAGTGGAGAAAATGACTCCAGCTCGGTCAATATTGGTTCAAAAATTATTGATTTGGTCTCAATTGTAGGAAACATTCTGATCTACAATTTAAGACCAAAAGC
Source organism: Sogatella furcifera (assembly GCA_017141385.1). NCBI lineage: Eukaryota > Metazoa > Arthropoda > Insecta > Hemiptera > Delphacidae > Sogatella > Sogatella furcifera. The sequence goes on from CM029546.1 coordinate 30,974,740, forward strand.
AATAATTTTTGAACCAATATTGACTGAGCTGGAGTCATTTTCTTATCTTGCCAGAGGGTCGTCTTTGCTTGTACAGACTGTAGGATGTGTATTGTTTCAATTAGGGTTCAATGTTTGTATAAATGTATAGAATGCCATGTAAACAAAAATATTGTGTATTCCAGTACTGTAATGAATAACAATGGCATGGATGAGTGCCTTTCAAGTCTACACGCCCTAATTCCAGTTGAAAAGCTCATTTCATGGCCATCCAGCCACATCATAGCAGGAAGAAGGGCACAATACGAATGATCACAATAGATCGAACCCTATACTTCCTGTCGAATGTTGTGATTGGCCCATCCCGTGGCTGATATTAAATAAAACTGCTTTTCAGCAAATTTCCAAATCGAAGACAATAGTATAGTCTGTATTAGGTACTTTAAATGAAAAGGATAAAGTTATACAGAGGAGATTGTTCTATTTGTTTTTGTATTATTTCAGGATTTTTTTCATTTATCAACTGTTTGAAATACTCTGGTTGTCTGGTTATAGCACATTAGAAAAATACAATACAAGGCAATGCTCCGATATTCGCGATTTAATTTTGATGTGTCGCATTCTCCATCCCCATTACTTGAATCATTGTGTGCATGATTCTTAGTGTCTTGTGTCACGAATTAGAAATCGATTGATATTGAGTTCTCAGTGTCATAAATCCAAGTGAAGAATGGTAGTGGGCTCCCAGTGTCGTGAATCTAAGTGGATTAATATTATGTTCTCAGTGTCATGATTATGAGCGAAGATTGATAGTGAGTTTCCAGTTCTGCAAAACTACAGACCACAATATATTGAAATACTTCAAGTTTACAACAAGCTGGCTTTATGCTTGACTTTTGATGCCGTCCTTTGACTCAATAATTTCTTTTCTTGTTTTTAGTGCATTTCATTCGAAAAAATGCACTATTGGTCTTGCCCTGACAATCGAAAATTCATGATGTGATATATTTTATATATATCTATATTTATATATTTTATATCTATTTCGGAGAGCGACCAAATTTTGCTCAAAAATCATTAGTGCTAATATCTCGGTCAAGTTCGTTAACCAGCCAAATTGGTCCAAGGGAAAGGGGTGAAATTAGGGGATGAAAATTTAGAAAAATCACTACAAATCAACCAATAACTTGATCGTTTTGAAAATTGGTGTGTATAATACCCTTATTATGCCCTACAATTTGAGCCATCAACGAAAAAGTCCAATAGAAAATGGCGGAGAAAATGGCGAATAATATGGCGAAAATTGTGTTTTTATGGGTTTTTCGAAAACGGCACCTTTGAATTCATACCCTGAATAGCTCATTATAAGTCATATGATTCAAGCCATCATACAATTTGAAATGCACTCTTTCCGACCGCCAGCTGCCGGAGCGAATTTTTTTGCTGACTTTTTTATAATCGAAGCAAAAAACGCCAAATCGGTTCAGTATTGATTGGGCTGTTGCTTTTGTGTTGTAAATTTCGATTGATGGTCTCCGCCATGTTGGAGAATTTTCTCCCCTCGATGAATTTTTAAGCTCGCACGCAACGGCTCAAGAGTCCCAACTCAAGTGCTGACTATAAAATCGTGAGGGATCTGTGTTGGGGTGCTCAGATGCATATTGCAGTGAATTGTTTCTGCGTGACGGGACATGGCAGCATAAGTAAAGAAGCATCTCTCACTAGCACCAGTCTTCTGAGCACACCATATTGCATGGTTGTGTCCAATTTTCCAATACCTTTCTACATCCGGTTCGATTAATCGATGATGGTCTCTAGAATTTGGCCCATTATTGGCAAATAAATGGTCCCTAGATAGTAGTGTGATTCCCTCCTATTCAAGGAGGAAAACGGGGAACAATGGACAAGTGCATTTCTTGAAAGATGGACAAGAAATAAATTTTCGACTTCACCCTTCAGGTAGGGTATAAGTTATCGAAAATATTTCAACTCTCGATAGAATTGATGTATCGATTATGAATGATTGATTATCATTATCATCGCCAACGGAAAAGATCTTCTTTTAAATTTGAGATAGGATATCTCCTTTGGATTCGAATTTTGTATAATTTTAAAACCGTCAAATTTCTTCTCCAGTTGTTGATAGGCTACTTATTTCTTGGCTACTTACTTCTACATATCATGTATGCAATATTTTATCAATGAATGTGTTCAACAATACCAAAGTCAAGTTCCCAGAAAAAAAATAGTTCCTCTGTAAACACATTTTCGTAAGCACTGAACAGTAGGCTCACACGGAAACTGGGAGAATTTTCAGTTGCTGTCCTTGACTGCAATATTATTGTTGGGAATGAATCAATGAATAGAACAACGAACAATGGATTCAAATTTTTAAGAATCCTGAACATCATTCGAATATAACAATGAACTCACTACATTTTCATAATAATGTTTTTATTCTGTCAGGGTCATCCATAATAATCGTAATCTTCTATCATTCTTCGTTATTCTGTCGGCTCCCATTAATGCAATCCTCTCAAATTGAATGTGGTAATATCAGTGTACTTGTACTCGGTTATACATAGTGTAATCAATAATAATTCATGGATACAAAAGACCAATCCAATCATACTTGAGTATGTGTACCCTCTGGCCTCTGCAGCACCCACTGTAGTTTCGTATAGAATGTAATGGGAAGGAAGAATTTTAAACTGTTGTCATTCAATAAACTATTGACCTGATAAAAATAAAAAATAAAGTTTTTCGGGATGAAAAACGGAACATTGGAAACAAATTTATTTTCTCGTCTCTGTATGCTTTCAAACTTATATAGCAAGTACTCAATTATAGTGTAACACAAAACAGAATCAATACATCGTGATTCATCGAAATGAATTAATTGGAATGCTATCATGATTTTTTTTACAAGCACCATAATCTTTTTCCCATTGATGCTCACTTTAATTCTTGACTTGTATTGATGGTGAAAGAGAGATGAATATTAATAGTAGGCTACTCTTTAGTTAGGTGAGAGCGATGGCTCAACGTTTCCTCCAAAACACAGGAGCTCTTGATATATTTTAATGGGAGTTTTATTAATTACAGAAAAATTATGGCTCCATGTTGATGTGCGTGCCAAATGAATTTTTGTTTTGACAATTTCGTAGTCTTAAAATAATGAATTCCAATCGAATACGACAATCCAGCCTGAATACAAAATTAAAGACGTCGATGGACTGACTTGTCGAAGTTCGCGTGATGCGAAAGGAAAGTGCATAACTCGAGATGACAGTATGCTAATTTCTAATTAACAATGCAGTTCCCTTCACCACGACTTCCAAACACCGATCATCGTGAATATATTTTTCGAAGAGGAATGCTTTCTTGTCTCTAGTCTCCATTTTAATAATGTTATCTGTTTGACGGAATGAGGATATATATTTTCTTCTTTTGATGATCGTTAATATTTTCCGAACAGTTATTTCGTGTTAACCTCCTAACGGTTTGGAGTTTGAAAATATTTCTCTGTTTTCTTTTCATAATGTTATATCTGTTGAGAGTATACTGTATAGGTATTTTTTTCTGAAGATAGTCGTGAACATTTTTCGTAGAGCGACTGTATATTTGAATATCTGTCTCTCTCAATAATGTTGTCGGTGTAAGAACTTCAGGAGGAGACATCTGGAAACTCCCGAAATACACATTAAAAAAAGGCTTGGTAGAAATCAGGTTAGCAAAGAAGCCTGAAACCAGTCGGCTAGATCCGAACGGCTCAGTGGTGCTTTCGGAATTTCGGCACTCGACTGCTTTAATGGAAAAGTGTGAAAAAAGAAGAACCTTATCGCGATTTAGCTAACCGTTACAGTTGTTCCAATTCTGTTATTAATTTCTGGCGTACTCAATTTGCATATATGCAAAACAAAACTGGAAGGCTTGTAAAAATATCTGGCTTATTGGCTCGGATGAATCCAATCTGATCCGAGTTAACTGAACAAGTTGCGGTCCGGAGTACTGTAATCCACTTCTTTGCAACCTACACATAAAACTTGAGAATTGGGCCAAGTGAATAAAAACTAGTAAATACTTGGTAGTACGGTCTGTCTAGTTCTATTTTCGCTATTTACGAACTGAAAATCTCTAAACGTAGGCTATTATTTTCTATCAGCAATCAGGATATTGCAATTGAACTGCTCAAGAAGATTGGCTAAGCCCCTGTGTTATTCAAACAAATGAGATTCATTTTGTTTACTTTGATCCATTTAGCCCACTGAAATTCCCTATATTGCCTTTTATAATAAACATTAAAGTTGGTATTGCCAATTGGATGCTTCGTACAAGTGCATTCAAAGAGGTCATATTAGAGAAATTCTTATACGTATACTTTTGGAGGACTTCGTTAAAATTCTTAAAAGTTAATACATCAGAGATCAGAGATTGCCGAGCTCAGTTGAATTTATCAGCAAATTGAATTGAATTCAATTTAATGTGCTTTCACAAATATCTTAATTCCACGGTTGCTATGAATTTGTTTGTAGATGATAGAATTTGGGCAACCAGAAGAAGTTATGTCAATTTTCATAGATGGTGAGGTGATAACTAGTTGGCTCTCCAAAATATTCAATTCAATCAATCATCGTGGGCTGTAATAGTCCATTAATAAATGCCAATTTGAGTTTTATGGCAGTTTGAATGGATGTGTATTATTTTATCGACAAGTTTCCTTTCTCCTAGCGCCATTCACTGGTCCGCCTTGAAGATTATGGATTGAAGCCAGCTCTTTCTCGTCTCCTAGAAACTAGAAACGAACTGTGGCCCACTCGCCATAAAAGGTCACGCACGAACCCAGCATACTTAACATTCAAGCATATTTAAGTTCGCTGAAATGCTTAATTAAGTGCGCGAGTCGGAACTGGGTTGAGAGTTAGTCAAAATGCAAACAAGAAATAGGATTGACAGCTGAAATCTCACTCGAAAATTTGAAAGTGACTTTTCCATATTCAATATGTTCTGAATTATTTGAAATTCTTGTTGAATGGCGCTCATTGTCCAACTGGAACTGAACGAAAATTCAATCTTAGGGATTTGGATTACGTAGGCTATATCATATAAGAAAATGATACTCCTTCATTCAGTTTCATCCTTTACATCAGGTAAACTAGCCTAACGTCGTTTATGATAGGCATCCTTAATTATGTGGTGAGTTGATGAGCATCACCTTCAGCTAGAAACCTCATTCTTGATCAATCATCGTTGTCAATCCAATAGTTTGTTTAAATTTTCAATCATTGTTACTTTCAAGTCAATCATAGCCACAGTTGTTACGTTGTTACAAAGTGATATTCCTTGTATTTTTCTTTTTTCTCTCAATCACACTTTGTTATGTCACTAGTTGGTGAATTTCATATTATGCAAGGCATAACGTGTGAGAATGTACGAATTTTTTCATTAAAGGTTGAAAGTGAATGTTTTCTAAAATAGCAATCCATGTCGAAAATATCAAATAACACAGGCTTGAAATAAATATCAGAGGATATTATTGTACATTGCAATATATACAATTTTTAAACTGTGACCTGTGTTGAAGTCCTCCTTCAAGTGAGTACTTGCTTCATGAGCTGGTCTTTGACTTGCCGAGTCGTCTCGTTGTTGCTATTTAGTTTATAATTCTAGTCACGATCTCTGCGATCCTGTCATGACCTCACGACCTATCGGAGAGACCAAAAGAACGCTTATTGATAGGTGTGTGAATTCTGTAGACTTCAAAGTCTTGAATCAGTAATAAGTAATTCGCTAATCAAAATCTATTTGTTTTGAAATTTTAAATAATTTTTTCAATGTTTTCAATGTTCTAGCACTTTTGTCTCCTCTCTCCCTCTTCTCAGTTCTATACAATCCTTTATTTTTTCTATGATCTCTTATCCGCAATGACTGTGTTACTCCTCGTCCATCTTCTATCTCGTCTTTTCCCCATCACCGCCCTGATTGTGACGATAAAGGTATGTGATATAGCTATGTAGTATAAAATAGTGATAGTGGGAGGCGTAGTTCATCCAGCAACTCAATATTAATATTTTTCAATGACAAATAATTCCAATCGTCTCGTATTTTATTCATATTATGTCTTCTCGTTGCACTCGTCTTTTTGAATTATTACTTGCGTTTTACGTTAAAAAAATTTACTTCAGCATATTGTCTTGTTTTCTTTTATCTATATCCTTCTATTTCTACGATGGTACAGAAACTTTACTATTCTGAATTAGTATTTTTCTTGATGAGCCATTCGCCAATATTAGACAGAATCCACGAAATGTATAAAATTACCAAGCTACAACCAGTTTCTAACAAGAAAGTGATTCAAGTCACTAGAAATTGTTAAATAGGCCAGATAAAATAATTATATTTTTTATGGCCTCTAACTCTATGATGTGCCAATTCAAAACCGAATTTAGTAAGTAGGCCTTCCCCTGTAGTGAGCAGCAGCACTTACAAATTTGAACGAGGCAACTACCATTGAACAAGTCACTACCTATTGTAGATCAATTAATTAGGCTGGAATCGTATTGTACGTGACATTGAATGGCTTTATTTGTGACGGTACGGGTACAGCATGCCTGCTCCGCGGGGCTTCACTTTCACCGTTTGACCGTCAGGTCTCCACTTCTCCAGTCTCCTATAAAATACAGTAATATTCAACTTGAAACAGTCATGTTACAGTACATAATATATAGTAATAGTAGGATGAGGTGGCCGCTCTCTTATCCTGAGGATGTCGCATCGCGTGAACTGTGTCGTGCTTGAACTGGCTATATCTATATTTTATACTACATAGAGATATACCTGTATCGTCAAAATCAGGGCCTGAGCCTAATGCCCTGAGGCTATTCAACGTCATCACTGCCACCGACTCACGCTCTCCTTCTACTTTATGAAATGCTCACTTGCTCTACTTTGCCTATCCATCAAGTCTGGGCGCCTTTCCTTTTTCACCCAACACAATTCGCATAATTTCGCATGATGTTGTTGAAATTCTGAAAATAGAAAACGTCTTAATCGAATTCGGTGAAGGTGGAATTTGTGAAGTTCTTCAAGTGGAGATGCTTTAGTACTATATTCCTGATGTATAAATTGAAAAAATCTTCGGAGTTATTTGATGTTCCAGTTCACAGGTCAAGTCTTGAAATGATTATGAACTATTACATATATGAACTATATACATACTTTATCAAGAGTGGAATTGATTGAGAAACTTTTTCAAAATAAGAAAACTAAAATACTGATTTACGAGCTTCTATAACTGAAAGTTCACTAGTTGAATTGTCTGAAGTAATGTATTTCAAGCATATCTTATTCATTATATTGGTTGATCAGATCACAAACTGGAGAAAGCAGAATGTGACAATTTTACATTGCCTAATATTTTTGTTTTTCTATTGCAAACGGAAGTAATGTACACTTAACTGCTACGAAATGTTCAGTTCTGGATGACATTTTACACCCGTCATTCACTAAGCTCACTAAATTGGCATCAAGCCATAGAATCATTCTATGTTGGGTGGGTCTCTAGATAACATAAAATATTCTACAAATAATTAAAATAATCTTTGGGAACCTTTTGAATAAAAAAATCAAATCACTTTGAGAAACGAATCTTCAAAAGTGTAAGATGCTAGTACTAGCTTTAAATCGGTTGATTCTCAATTAATTAAAAGGTTGAGACTCTAAGGAATTTCTTGATTATTTGCTTTAAACAACCCCTTTTTGGGTCATATTCATTAGCTCTCAAATATTATAGCACAGAGCAGTGACAAGTCACTTTCTACTTACCTTTGCGTTTGACCTGATGATAACGTTTTTCCATTAATGGCTATTGGGATTACAGAGCGCCAATCGATACTAATTAACCATTTAAGGTTAATTGGATGATTCCTTCAAACACATTCAGCAAAGTAGTCGAACAAGCTGGTGATGCAACTCTCTTTGCTAGATAATTGCTATTTCTCAATGAGTCTGTCTTTGGATAAATGCCATTCACCTGCTCATTAATTTGCGTTCCATTCCTTCCAACCTTCCTGCAAACATTCAAAAACTTGCCGCTGCCTTTAAAGAAAAAAGTATGTGAAATTATTGAGAGTTGCAAGAAGGTCATTGCTTGAAGTGCTCGCAACTTTGAGAGTATGCAGGAATTTCTTCTTAATTAGATTCCTGTTTATCTTGTCTTACATTATCCTCTTTCTCTTTCATATTGTATTGAATGTCTCCTCTTCTATATGCGAGTATTTGAGCTATGTGTTCAGTCTTCATGAGCTCTGCCAAATTCCGTTGAACTCGTATTAATTCTCAACATCAGGGTTCAAAAATGCTCTCTCACGATCAAAAAACTCATTCTCCGAGACAGCCTCTGTATGATAATATCCGAGATCATGTCTTCAAGGTAATTTCAATATAGGCTAATTTGAATTATATTCCAATGTTTAATTCAATAGCAAAACATTTTATTCATAATACAGTAATTTAGTGAACTATTAAGGATAACCATCGATTCAAGGAACCATTAGCTTGCCATAAGGCACATTAGGAGCCCATTAAGATTGAGGAATTCATAGATGGAATCTATAATTTTCATCTATGGAATCACTTGTCAATCACAATTAAGTGATTAATCTATGATTTAGTAAATATGTGATTCTTAGAGTTATAAATGCATGTTTAATGGCTGATTCTTTTCATATAGAGATATTATATTTAAAATTAATTAGTAGCTAAGAAATACGTAATATTCCGATAATTAAATGAAATATAATTTCTTATCGTAATTGTATTTCTGCCTCCTGTATTCCTTCTCAACATTTTGACTACTCTGTTGTTTTTCGCTGTGAATGAGTTTCCACTTTCCAGACCTTAGAATGCTTTTTTCCTTCCATTTCCAATGAGCTAAGTACTCAGAAAAATAACCAGGAGTCGCTCATAAAAAATTCCACCCCAACATTTTTATTGGAAATTCTGTAGCTGAACTTAGTTTCATAGTTCAACTATACAGCTTTCGGAACTCAACTTCTGGAGTCGTCTCAAAGTTGAAATGCTTATTTGAAAAGTTGTTGGATGAACTTGCAGTATCGGATAACAAGGATTCACACTCAACTTCGTAACTTGCTTTCTATCTCCCCTTATCCTAGTATAGGATAAGTTGAGAATCTGTATGTTACTTTATCAGTTGTTGGCTTGTTGCAAATCTCAAATACAGTTTCACCATAGTTTCTCCAAATATTTCAACAAAAGCATGACAGAGTAATTTGCCCAGACTCCGAGCAGTCTGCATGAAAGTTTCTCTGATACGAATCTCATTTGAGTTGGCAGAACATTGTCATCATCTGGCCGAGTGCTTCCTACTTGTGCGCCGATGCGCGTGCGCGAGCAAAACACTTAATTCTGGATGTTTTTGTTCGTCTTCTGAAGTAATGTGCGTCTACAAGACTTGATTGTTTGTTTTGTTATTAATTTACAGATCGTTGGTTCCTTGCGCGACGCTACTTTCTCACTAACTCGTCTTGGCATTTCCCTTAAAATATTGTTTCCAAGGGGATTCACGCTGAAAAGTTTGGGAAATATTGATTGAATTCTTGTCTTCAATGATATACTTCATTAGTCTCTTCAGGTAGAATATCTTTCCAAATCAAACTATTTTTGATTACTGTAATTGAAATTTTAATTAAGATATAAATTTATGTTCGAGATTAGAAATTTCTTATGAAATGTGTTATCTCTGTGCTAGGACTATTAATAAGAAATTGATTTTAACATTGAAAACTATTACGAAAGTATTGGATGTCACTATAAAAACATGGGAGCATTTTTCGGAATTGAAAAACTAGTGCTGCATATTCTACTTCAAATGACACAAATGAGGATGTTAAGATGACGAAAATAGCACATACGAAGAAAATCTATGAACTGTATTGATGGATAGAATACTCGAAGGGTTATTGGGCGATGTTAGACAAAAATTGATAGACCACTTTTTCTCACCTTGTAAGAACCTTATAGAATATTTGGATTTGTAAAAAAATATTAGTTCATTCACAAAAATAATATGCTATTCATTTTTAGGAGGCTTTCTCCGCGTTCCACTTTGCATTTTTTTTAGAATAAAGGACACGTCCTATTAACAGTTAGAATAATGAGAGCTTTTTAATGTGGGTACTTTCAATATCTGACTACAGTGGGAAAAGACGAGAAAAGCTATCAGTCGGGTTAGTTGATGCGTGATAATTGGGCGTCGTACATTGGAGAAGAGGGCGCCGAACCCACATTGCATCGACCGAGTTAGCCGCGCACAATTAAGTCTATCACGCGAATAAGTCGACCGACACACACAGACGGTGGCAGGCGGCAACCACGCGTGAAAATCGCGCACAAATGCCGTTATTCGGCCTGGCTGACTTATTTTTTAATTTTCTTGCTCCAATGCCATAATATGAAAATGCACCCACAATTCGTCCTGATTTTGCACGTCAATTATGTCACCATGATACAAAACACGCACAATGTGGAAAATGCGTACCACACGCTATTCCTCAGACGCCACGTATCACACGCATCCACGAGATGTGGGCCTCATATCTCATATCATATCACAAAATTAGCTAGAAACATTAAAGTTCGTGTTTAATGAGACAAACTGAGACAATTATTCCAAATAATTGGGTTCGTTTATGTAAGGAGAAAACAATGCTCTCAGTAAGATAGCATGCTCATGTAAGTGAAAACATTCATATAGTTTAATTAACAAATGAAGATAATTCTCAATTTGAAATATTTTAGCTCTCAAATGCAGACAATCCTCGATTTGAAATACTGTATTTTCGTTATCGATTACAGTGACTTGCGAGACGAGACTTTTGGCGTGGCATGTAGTTGATAATAATCACTCATCAATACAACACAAACGTGACTTTTCTGCTTTTCTACTTTAATTTCTAATTTTGGATAATCACTCCATGTACGGTACGGTAATGATGATAAGGTGTGCGCTTATCGTCGCCGTCACTAGCTCAACGGAAATCACCGAAATCGGATTGACGAGAATTGAAATCGTTCTGTCCTTGGCATATAGCGACAGGAACACGCGTTTCCGATCCCTGAAAATTGGCATAACACACCGGAAAACCAGCTGCTTTTAGACAGCACTTATCATGAGCATTCATACATACGCTTATGAATTGAAAAGTTTTAATACTTTTTTTATTTTCGTGAAAAGTAAGGATTAATGAATGTTTTTTTTTAATTTTGCGAAAAGTAAGGTTTAGCGTTTTTAATTTCCATCTACTTATTTCTTGAATAAGAGACAGTACAATATTGGACAAATTTGCTACAATATTCATAACAAACTTAGTCTTTGTAATGTATTTATAATTTATAATACTTGAACTAAAACTAATCACTATCCTCACTGACAGTAGTTATTAAAATACTGAATTATGTATGTCGTATGTGGTACTTAATTATGTGTACTTAATTATGTGGCATGTCGTATGCGAATAATATACAGAATCAAAGCCTATAAAATCGATCGAATCCGTTACTCTTCTACTTGTCTGCAAGAATATCTAATTCCCATCCCACAGAGGTTTGTGATGTCACAGAATTCTGCTTAATTAAATTTTTTCCTTACATGACTGACCAATTATTACTGCTTGTGGGAACCACTCATACCTTATTCGATCTTAATTAATCGATCACTCTCTCTCTCACCGTGCTTGATTGGGATTTTTCTCACAGTTGATCAAAATATGTAAGTTGATCACAGTTGATCATAATTGAAATGTAATAATATGTGACATGATGCATTAGTTACTCAATGAAAAAATATGAACTAATATAAAAAATTATTATTCTTTTTCTCTGATATTTATTTCCTAAAATGAAGCCTGATAATAATGGTATTAATATCTCTCAAATAATTGCTTTTAATGGTTAGTAATTAAAGCTATTTGTTCTTTGCTCAAAGATTCTCCACAGTTACTCCATCTTATTAGATCTATCTAAAATCTAAGATATCTAATTAATTGTAATCAAGAAGTGGTGATGATTTGAATAATCCGATTCGTAATTTAAGAAGTATTCTACCTCTATTGACGATTTGGACAATTATTATACCCACGATTCAGGCTGATATCTGGACCATATTGTGTATATTGTCAGTTCAATGAGTGATAAGACAAATGAACTTATTTCTTAAATTGATTAATTTTTAAACTAATCTTCACGATTCTGTGAAACAATATTAATTTAATGTGAAGATTTTATATCATAGTGATGGTAAAAGTTGCCTTGAAGGATTCGGTTCATTGTATTGTCTGAAACAATTGTGTTGCAATCACTATACGAGTACAGTAATCCGGAAAGTTATTGCAAATATCTGATTTCTGATATAAATCGCATGCTACTAATTTCTTTGGGCATCCTGCCGTTTTTATATGCTGATTACTATTGATTACTACTTACTAGTGATTAATATTGTTGTGTAAATCTTGTTGCAGGTGAGGATGTCCTACCGGAATCTTAGCAGACATGTGGACTTGGAATCCTTGCAGGAGCCGGGCAATCGGTTCAAATTGCAAGAGCTGATAGGAGAGGGTACCTATGGCGAGGTTTACAGTGCTCGTGATACTGTCACAGGTGTGTTTTGGTTCATTTTATTCCTTAGTGGAGTCATATTCAATAGATTCCAATTCAATTTTAGAATTATTCAGTCCTTTAATCGAAACAAAAAAAACTGGTTGATTTATCAATAACCATCAGGTAACTTTTTATAGGCTTACAAATTACGCGACTCAAATGATCATGTGGGAGGAGTTAGTTATTTCTGAATTGATTAAAATCTAGGGCTTTTTAAATACCTTATTTATAGCATAGCTTCCTTTCTATTAAAGGAAGCTATGTTTATAGTCTTTATAGTTCCTTATTAAAATCCAAAAATTCCTATCATTAACTTCACTTATATTATAACTTACTTCAAGATCAAGACAGATCTCAGGATGGAACCACTATCAACATTATCATCAATGAAACGATTGTTCCAATTATAGTTGTGCAAACTCTTGCACTTGGAAAACATTGACAATAAATTCTACTATCAGAAGTTGAAGTTGTAGAAGACCGAATAGAAGTTGAATGGATGGTGTTGAAGAGATGGAAAATGCTGAGAGGAGAGAGAATAGCTGCGGAGGAGTAGACTGCGATACAGGAATGACGACCCGACCTTATTTGAAATGGGAAATGGCTAACATGAAAAGATAAGAACTAAGGGGAAAAAAGAAGAACAAGAAGAAGAAAGGATGAACAGAAATTCTACTTGTGCATTATGATCGGATATAAAAGAATCCAAAATAAAAGAACGGGTGTTTGATTGATTTTTTATAATCGGGTATAAGAAATCAAAGAAGAACCGAAATCTTACTGACTGATATATTATTATAATCAGATATTTTTTCAAATAATATTTTACTCATATCAATATTATGGCTTATTGTGTTTTCATCTGCTACACAATTGAAATGCAGTACAGATTTTGGCATTGATATGTTTAAACGTGGTTGCTATTATTAACGAATTTTAGTTTTTTAATTCATTTTATATCAGTTTATCACTATCACCAGATTCATTAAATAACATAAATTTCGTGTTCGCTCGATCGGTTTGCAACTACTCAATTGGAGCAATTACGATGGCAAAGTGAATTCAATGTGAAATCGTTTAGTCTGCAGGTGACCGGTTCAACAAGAAAATAATAACTTTTTTATAGCTTTGTGAAATCTGTTCTCGATACAAGTGGGTTTTTATGCTATTAAAAATTATTATACAGTAATTAGAAGGTGTCTGCGCATGTAATATAATATTATGGTATTCTTGTTTTGTGTGTTTAAAATATTTTATGATAGCTCAGTGTACTTACCTTGTATATTTACTACGTGTGATACAGACACAGCTATAGGTAATACAATTTACGATATTAATTTGAAAATAATTTCATGAAACTATCTCGTGTTGCTTCTATATTTCTTGTGCAGACAATGATTTGAAATCTATAATCTAAGGGCCTGGCCGTTTCGATGTATATAGAAAAATGTTTACAATAATATTGTAAAATGTGAAGCAATATGGTTTCTCAACAGATAAAGTTATGGATGTTACATGTTTTTCAATCATCTTTCTCGTTAATACTGTACTTCCATCTTCCACAATTTTTTGGTCAAAGTTTAAAAAATCTCTGGTCAACGACTTATAATAATATCGGCCAGGCAACACGTCTTAACTTGCTATCGACCAGTCTTCATTTCAGGAGAAACAGCTGCCTTATCTTGGTGCCGTTAAGCAGTTTGGCACGACTTCAACTGGGAATAGAGAGGCATCGAGAAGGCAATGTAGCCTACAGTGATTGTATTTCCAACCCATCGTATTTAAATTTGCCGCCGCTTCTCGCAGTTTCCGTGACTTGTCTTCGCCGACACCCACGTCGAGTCCACTGATAATTTCCTATTCGTTTGCAATTTCAAAGCCAAGTCGTGATGTCTTTACAATCACTAGCAGGTGATGTGAAAGTAAAGAAAGAACACACTATCTTTTCTCCACTTTGTCGGTGTAGAAAGGTTTGATATTTGCTATTGTAATGAATAATACATTGTAGGCTTTTATCTCATTATTCATGATAAAAACAATAATTTGAAAAAATGAATACGGAATATCAGAGAGAAGAAGTTAAAGATAAAGAAAATTATTTTTTATACTGAGAATATCTTCCAGGAACTATGGAAACTTGAAGGTGAGGGCAAAGCTATGTGAGATTCATCCTTCAATAAATTTATTGCGATTTTCAATGTAAAGGGCCTTCTGGCCTTCATATTGATTTTGAATCCTACTACTGTACCGGTGAATGTGAAAGGTGTATCCTTATATCATATTCACTGACTGTAAAAAGCAGTGTTTAAGATCCACCACCAGATATTTGTTATTTTGAGATATGAGACATACCGGTATCCGATAAGATTTTTCTTGGAAATCAAGGAAAATCTATCTCATGCTACTAGTAGTCATGTTGCATTTTTTGTGATTACGTGTATAACTGACGCCAAAAAGTTAGGTGATCTCGTCTGCTCCTTGTGTGCTCTAGCATTTGATGTTGTCATTTAGCCTGGATAATGTTTTAAAAAATCAAAAGATGCCTTACATCAGATGCTGCTGTTCAAATCAAATCAAATAGAACTCTATTCACAATAAATACATAACAGAAAAAAAATCAATACACATCTTGTTAGTAAGCTAAATCACTTACAAGGGACAGACGAAGCCGTCCAAAATTTTGGCTAAGCTGTATAAATAGAATTCTTCCATCTTCAATATCATTTCTTTAAGTTTACTTCGTTGCAACTCGTCGATTATAATCAATCGTCTATCTACATGAATTCCATTGAAATAGAAAAAGGAATTCATGTCCGTAAAAACTTTTCCCTTTCAATTTTGAAGAATAATAAAAAGGTAGATAAGGTAAAGGCCTAATGTAGACTTTTCGTGTTACTGTTTCTAATTGGAGTTCTTTATGTGCATAGTGCATTGTGCTTGCACTATGGAGGTCCCTAGAAGATATTATTTTGAGATTTTAAAAGTTGCATTCTATTTCTTTAAAGAAAGAACAAACAATTGTTGACTCTCACCAGTCAATATAAAGAGAAATATTTCTGCTCTCAATGAATGCACTACTCGTTGATACTTCAGCAATATTGAAAAACTCCGCACTAAACCTAAACAAAACTATTATTTAAACATCAAAAATCAAATTCCAACTTCCGTACACGGTTAGTTGAACTCGGTTTATTCGAACCTAAATAACATTCAATGGCTTTAGAATCGCTTCCAACTCCACTATACATTAGTGGAGTTGTGCTAGTAGCCTTGCATCATCGGTTCGAGTACAGCAGCGGAGAGGCTACTTGCAATGCCCGTAAATAACGCAATCTCCGCCTGCCTACCTATTCCTATTTGGTGTCTTATCTTGACTGCTGAATAGCCGGTGGCCGGATAAGGAATGTCGCAGTTGCTGCAGGAAGATGTCGTAACGCAGTCATCCGTGTCTTGAGGAGGTCTCAGAGAGAACCCGAGATCTCAGTAACGGAATCGCACTCTGGAACAGATTTCGTTTCACTCGGAGCGGCGCGTGACATCTCTTGACGAAATTCGACAGGATGATGCTGACTGCTGACTTTGCACCCACTACTTTCTATTTTCAACCGCGTTTCAGTCATGTGGAAATGATCGGTTTCATTTAATTGGTGCGGCTTCCCCGTTCGGTGAGGATGCTGTAATTTGTATGAGAAGATTTGTATGACGGTGCCTGAGAAAATCGAATTCGAGTAATTTGAAGTCACATGAACAGCTTTGGTTTGATCTTTGATCACTCCTGAGTATGGCATATTTGAAACCGTATACTCTATCTTCTATGCAAAAGTAGACGTGAAGTCGATAGGTTTTTAGCTGCCTAAAAATTAGACGATATCTTTTATTATTTCACAGCTCACCTCCTCATATCACCTTAAATCACCTCACAGCAACTAGCGCACAATTCTGACTTTGCTGGCTGTGCCAAAACATTAACATTTATTATAATTTTCATTTCTCTTATGTATTTTGTAGACTTTCATTGGTGGAATGAAATTGGGTTCGGCTCGGCCAGTGTTGGTTCGGGGACTGTGAATTCTGATTGAGCATTTATGGTTTTTGGGCCGGTATTGGCCGGGCTGGGGCCGTTTTCCGGTCGTGCCGGGGTGTCTTCTTGGCTTGGGAGGGCTGTATAGTAGAGTGAATTTGAGACTGTCTACCAGCTGGTAGGCCTAGGCCCTTCATGGGCTGTTGAGCCTGACATACATACATACATACATCAACTTGTTTTGTGATAAGTTCAGTTGTGTCGTTGTATGAGAACGATAACTATTGTTTTAATAGACTAATGTATTGTTTTGTCGTTGTACTGTTACTATTGATAAGAAGTAACAGTTCCACAAAATTTTCGTTATCATGTTAGTTGACAATTACAGTATCCGCCAAAATAAACAGTACTGGAACTGTTTATGTACTATTGTTTAAGTGCTATTTCAGTACTGTTTACTTTGGTGAATACTGTAATATATAATGGATTTTATCTAATGGAATGTGAACTAGAATAGCGTATTGTAGTGTTAACCTCATCATTGAATTGGGGACGTTGCAGTAGGCGGTAAAGCGTCGGTTTGATAAAATTCAAGATTCCTAGTTATCAGGCCTAATATTCTAGCAAAAACCGAAACTGGGGTTGAGCTACATTTCTTTCCAATCCCCTGATTTAAAATGGGTGTTGTAATACAGTACTGTACAATAATATGATTTTTGGTAGTTTAGAATTAGAATCAACTGAAGCTCAAATCAGGGTTCCATTTTCGAAGAATCCGGGCACGGTAGTGGTCATCAACGGTCATGACCAATACAATATTTGTACGTGTTATCGTTATTATCATTTAAATCAGTAGTACAGCTTCGTTCGGCAGTTGTGAAGAATTCGTGTCATGGGAACGAGTTCATAAACTGTTTGGAGGAACGAATCGCGCGACTGGAAGCCGCCTTTCTTTTCATTTTTTCTTATTCTTTGTCTTTTTAGCTGACTTGAAATCAATTGTTTGTTTATATCGTGACGCTACATACGATTGTAGCCGACTGGCAGATTCGACATCCAATCCATAGCTAATCGCGCTAGCAATTTCTCATGAGAAGAATCTAAAAACAGTGTTTTCCTCAAAAACTTACTACCTATCTGCCTTCAGAGTTGAAATTCTTATGTTGCTCAAAAACCAAGCAGTTTGGTGTGGATGGAAACTATTCTTCTGTACAAATACCTTGAAATTCAATGTAGTGAATGTGTAGTTTATTTTCAAATCTCTCAGTTTGAATATTTTACATCATCCGTATTCCTTTAACAGAATTTATGCATCAATTGGATTCATGTGGATTCGTCATCGCTCAATACAGTTTTTTTATCGAAAATTCCAGTCTTGGGTTAGTTGAATATTACCAATTGAAATTATTTATAATTATTCAGCCTTACTTTGAAGATTCCTAAAGTGACTGTTTCCCTCCTAATTTACATTATGGAGCTTTGAAGTAAAAATACTTTTCAAATTTTACTGTATATATTCCACTATCTTACACAATTCCACAATAATGTGATATTTAAGCTATCATACCTCTCAACCAGGCAAAAGTCTTGTGAGTTTATTGCTTGTCTTATTACATTATCAATGTTTTTCTGTACTTCTGTATTTATTATAAATATTAATGATGATGACTCAATCGGAGTCGATGGTTTGTTTTTATAACTTCCTAGATTTCTATACTTTATCCTGACTTGTAACGATAACTATGGACGATGCCTGGATTCTGACAAATAATAAGAAGTGAAAAAGTAACATTCCATTCCCTAATTTCGAATAACAATAAAATCATGTAGGCTAGGTACCTTTCATTTTTATTGACCTTGTGTTTTTTTAAGTTCTTTGTCAATTAGTAGGATATATATTTTTTGTAAATTGCGATTTTCGAATGTATGCGCGGTTTATTCGCTCATTTCTGTACATTAAAAAGACGTAACCTCGACACTAATAATAATTATTACAGTCGCTGCGCAGCTCTCATATCGTAAATTGCATTTTCTTAGTTTTGGCAAGGAAAATGAATAACTAATAACTTTTATAATTGGAGGCAAGACAATCTTGAGAAGCAATTAGTAGAAAACAAACAAATCAAAGAAAATTGACTGCAGCATCGCGAATTGCAAAACAATGGAATAGCTGCTATTTAGCACTCACAATAAAACGGAGAAAGTCAAATGATAGAACGGTAGTGCTCTCTACTAAGACTGTGATAATGATAATAGAACTTCTAGCTGTTAATGGAAGATTCTGTGATTACTGAAGCCAACCATGAATAGGACTAACCCATATTAAAGTGAAAGAAAACAAAATATGACCTGTTTGTGGGGTATCTAAAAATATAATTCAAGAGATATGAGAAGAAAGAAATTAATCGAAGATGATAAATCATTATTTTGTATGACGAAAATATTTTAGAATATAAAAAATAAAATTTTGCCTACGGTACTTGAAAATATGAGGAAAACAAGATCACATTTTCGAAACACCATATAGCCTACCTAAAATATCTTGAAGATTATAGGGGGGAAATGGGACAGGCTATGGAAAAGTATCATTTTACTCAAAACATAAGAATTTTAAGATTCAGGGATGATAACAAATGAATTTTCCAATCTCAGTGATTGTATTTATTAAATATGTAATGTAAAAAATTGTAATTTGTCAACTTGCAGAGGATTTATAATTTTGGAACGATGATAATCATTTATAATTATATTATTCAAATAATTATCGTTTGAGAGATAAGTATTGGCCATTATTCGATAAAATAACCATATTACTATTATTACTTGGATTACTAGCCTAAAACTTCTTCTGAAAATCAATAATTTTGCAGTGTGGAAAACGCAAAACTGTATTCCCATCAAATCGATTCCTTTTTAATACTATCATATAGATAGGCTGAAGCTTTCTGATTGTTACATCATTGAGATGAATGTCAAAACGTTTCCTCATCACTTTGACTCTTCAAGCCATAAATAGGAAATTATGTTTGATGTTATCAATCTGTCTCGAATTTTAATGATGACACAATCTTTACGATCCTCGGTTGAGTGTCGGATTATGAAACTGTATTACGAAAATCTAATTGAAGTAATGGCTTCCTAAATGGTTGCTTCCTGTATGACTTGCTGGATTAATAGTATCATAAAAACCTATTCATATACACGTATGTCCGATTTGATATTGCTGACAATAAATGCCTTGTTGAAACTAAGTACAAGTACTTTCGCTTCACTTTTATTCTCACATTGTGGATGTGCGACTGCAGCTGAGAGAAAGTAATATTTTTCCTGTAGACTCATCATTGGGAAACTACTCTGCCTGGCATCCATTGTTCCGGCACTTGTGCATTGTTCGGGAAGCATTGTTTTGTTTGTACTTGACAGATGCCTAACGCCGGGAGGGTCGCTGCTTGACAAGAAAACGTTTTTATGAGCAACATAATAATTGTCAGCTCTTCCTGATTTCAAAACGTGCATACAGTAGGCTACTATCTCATATAAAAACAGGACGGGGAGCATCTCAATTTCCATTTCAATAACAGATTTCCATAATAGTATCAATAAAAAGAACTTTATTTTTAATTACATTATTGATTTATTATTCCAATGAAAAAATCAGGGACGAACCCAAAATATTAATAGCATCTGAGTAAATTACAATATGGTTAAACCTTTATCAATTTTTTTTATTTATTTGCAGGTGAACGTGTTGCGATAAAAATTCTAGAAAATGTGTCAGAAAATATCGAGGAAATTGAGGAGGAGTACCTTGTGCTCCGAGACCTCAGTCTCCATCCCAACATTCCTGCTTTCCAAGGTCTCTTCCTCAAGAGGGGAGTACTCCCTGAGGAAGATCAACTGTGGTTCACTATGGAGGTCAGTATTTTATTTACTTTGAACTTTGAAACTGGAAACTTCATATTCATGACTCAAACATCTGATAATAATATCAAATATGAGTTCTCTATCGCATTGCCTTATAGCCAATTTATGTAAGTGGTAGCGGTCTGAAAGTCATAATTACTATTTATTGAAAATATAATAATTATATGTGTTTTCTTTATCTCAGGGCTACTCTTATAACTGTTTTTTTAATAATTATCAAAGTACCCTTTTTGAAAGAAAATAATAATTCAAAAAAGGTACTTTGATAATTATTTAAAATAAAAAATAATTATATGTGATGTGCTGAAAATTATTTTCTTGGAGAAGCCGTAATAATATAATCAGCTTCCATTCATCGTAAAAAATTAAATATTATTTAAAAGAAAAATTATTTGCCAAAAGTTTAGACCTAAGTATTGTACTTCATTGCTTGATAACTTCAAATATGGTCTAATATTATATTATCACAATTCATTTATATTTTTTAAAACTTTGTACATCTCATAGTGTAGTGTGTATAAATTCTTATTTTAATGTTGTTTTTTCAGTTATGCACTGGTGGATCAGTCACAGACCTCGTGCAGGGATTGAAAAAGAGGGGGGAGAATTTGACTGAAGACCAAATAGCTTTTATTATCCGAGAAACTGTCGAGGTATGTACAATATTCAACTAGTATCAAAGGGATTGGATAATTTGTATTCGGTGTTAGCTTTACAAATTTCTTCAAATCGTGCTTATCCAATAGATGATCAGCCATGCATACCAATTGTATATTAAGTGTGAGTCACTAATTTAAAACATTCCTAATCATGGCCTGTCTCCAGTGGTTCGCCTTCAATTAGTCGTCTTCGAATTTTCAATAAGCCAACTAATTGTTGAAGAGTGAACTTATCACTGATACAGTACTATTATATTTACAGTACTACAGTACTATATTCGGTTTGAGTAAATTCAACACCAGTATAATTTTTTTAAGAATCATTTGGTCTTTTTGAAATTATTAATTTTGGCAGTGACTGTAGCCGAGAACGATAGAGCGCTTATGTGGTCTGATAATAACAAAGGTTTGATAAAGTTCCTGGGTTCGATCCTCGTTGATCCTAGTTGATTTATGACCCCAAATAACCACTCCCGTCTTTCAGAGTAGACGATAAGTCGTCGTTCTCTCATGCACATGTGGGCATCACCCTCAGAAAAAATTATTATAACGACATTTTAAAATAAATTCCGGGTGATTTGACTGTGATAATTCGTAATATTAATATTTTTCCCATTCCAAATGAAGTTGTTTGAAATGGAAGGAATCTTCAGAAGGTGCCAATTCTACTTATCAAGTTCTGTTCTTCATTAATATAATTCAAGTTTTAAATTGAATTTAAACATCTCTGGAAACTCAACAACAATTTCCAAGCAGCTAATTTTTATTGTGTAGAATTAGTACTTAAAATTGTTGTATTGATTGAGAAGAATAAGTTGATATCCTTGTTGAACAGGCGCTGGTCTACCTGCATAGCAACCACTGTATGCATAGAGACATCAAGGGCCACAATATATTACTGACTGAGGAGGGAAATGTGAAACTGGTGGACTTTGGTGTGTCGTCCCATCTGCAAGCCACTATGGGCCGGCGTAACACCTCCGTTGGAACACCCTACTGGATGGCCCCAGAGGTGAGACTCATTCCTGCATTCATTTAAACTCACACATGTGACTTTTCACATAAGTTTAATGTGTTCATAATATAATATAATTTTTCCTAGTATTATATAAGAATGCTTGTAATGTTGTACAGTAGTAGACCTACTCATATGAAATACTTGTTGAAACTCCTATTGTAGTTACGACATGTATTTATTTGTAAATGAGTGAAAATTCACTACAAATTGTACTTCTATGAAAACGATGATTATTCTAATCTCAACTGCCAAACAATGTGAATGAATGTTACTCTGATAAGAATTAAGCTCCCTGTACACGGGGATTGTAGTGTCGGCCTGTTAAATATCTGTAGCCAATCATATAGCTTTTGTCTTGTCATTGATTCAAACAACAACTAAACAGCTGTGATTGGCAACAGATATTCAACTTACTGGCCGACACTACAATCTCCGTTTACAGGGCGCTTTACATAATTAAGAAGCACAAAGTAATCGATATAAAACTATAAATGACACTGTGTCTTCAAAAATTTTCATCTGAAAGTTCCTCTTTTCATAATACTCCTACTCATTCTGAGCGTCTATCTTAACAATAAATTTTCTTTTTACTATAATTGAAAATTATAGTATACATTATCATAGTACATTATATTTACAATAATTGTTGCCGGCCTGGTTGGCGCTGTGGGCTAGGGCGTCACAACCTTCAGTCCGCTAGCACTGCCGCAGGTCTGGGTTCGAATCCCAGTGGCATGGCTGTTTTTCGCCTCATCATTAACCTTCGCATTCAACATCCATTACCCACGCACAAGCTAAAATGCTTATGTGGGCATCACCGCAAAAAAAATCTCTAAAATATAAATCATTGTTTCTAATCCGTCTTGAAACTATTAATACCATTTCATTATTGATTATGTTCTATGCCATGGTAATGTAGTTTGGATGTGTTTTCATTGTGATGCTTGAATGAATTATCATTATTAAATTGAATATTGTTGATGCTCTTTACAAAATCTGAATCAGAAATCTATGGCTTTTGAGTTATACAATTATTATTATTTTGCAATAATGAGAACCTAGAGGATTATACTGCTTACCGGTACCAGTCAAAGGTTATTACATGATGAACAACATTTGTACTGCCCGTATAAAAAAGCCTAGTTTAGAGCTGCTATAAGTCTGCCCCAGAAAAGAAGACATTCTGGCTAGGCCTAAATGGGATAATGACTCTTCTTTGCTTGGTCAGACTATATAGCTATTCAGTACCTAGTACTGAAATGTATTATTACATCAGTAGTAATAACTTATTGTATTTAGTAGAGTATTTATGCAAAATTAAATGTTTTCCGTTGAAAAAACAGAACTCTGACATGACAATTTTTCCATGAATTTTTATTTTTTGTTTGTGAACTGTGTATTTAATGAAAATAAAATTTGATTGATTGATACAGGTGATAGCATGCGAACAGCAGTTGGACTCGTGGTATGACGCGCGCTGCGACGTGTGGTCGCTGGGCATCACAGCAATAGAACTGGCTCAGGGCGATCCGCCCCTTTCGGACCTCCATCCGATGCGCGCCCTCTTCCAGATCCCACGTAATCCGCCCCCCACTCTCGAGCGCACCGACTGCCCCCTGCTGGCCGACTTTGTCGCCGAGGTACTCGTCAAGGACCTCGAGCTGCGCCCCTTCGCCAAAGAGCTCCTGTCGCATCCGCTGCTCAGGCGGGGCGCCGTTTCCGCTCAGAAGGTACCTACACTAATATACGAGTAATACAGTTTTCATGCAATTCATTTAAACCCATAAAAAGATAAAAATGAATAACACAACATTTCAACAAACAATGTACAATAAACAATTACATAAAACACAGACTTGATGGTTGGGTTTGCTGGAAAGAAAAGAGGAGGAAAATTGCCTAACCAACTATGGTTTACGAATAGCCTATATATTTTGAAAATATCTTTGAAATTCTGATTCATCTTCCCTTACACATTTACTTACACACACATTCAATATTGTTTAGTAAATAACAGTTTTATGTCCTGTTTATTGCTTTATAGTTTCAAATTAACTTATAAATTGATATAATCTTATTATCTCTATATGTAAAATATGTTTCTTTTGGCAAATAAATTCACTCATTCATTCATTCAATGATAATGATTCAATTCATTTCGACAGAGTATGATAATCAATCAGTGTGGGATGAGATCAGAACGTTAAAATCCTCTTTTCACCCATTTTGGGAAATTGAATACATCTTCAAAACATCCAAGTATGATAAATATTTGATGATAATAAGGTACATTTGAATGATTCAGAATAGTTGGTTTCCATCACAAAATGTAATGGTAAATAGTGTAATGGTAAAATGTAATGTAAAAGTGTTTCGTGCTTCAAATTTCATGAAAATCCAGCATTCATACAGTTAGTATAATAAGTATAATCCGATCTCTTATTTGTGTTTTCGTGTTGTATGTATCATCTTCCTGTATTATAATTTTTAGACTCTCAAAAAACTTCCTGCATTATAATTTTTAGACTTTCACAAAACAAAAGTATACGTATTCAAAATAATTGAAATAATGCATTCAAAAGTAAAAACAAACTATCGCAAGCATTATCCCCATCAAGGAAAATATAATTATTTCAGCGAGCTCGAACTACTTTCGGCTGGATTACTAACCAAAGTAAAACTGATGAATAAATTCAGTATTCCCAGTCACCATGGAATTAGAGATGATCTTACCTTTTGCATTTTTTTCAATTATTTGTATAAATATAGTCTTTCCAAGCAAAGAAGACATTCTGGCAAGATAGGAAAATGACTCCAGCTCGGTCAATATTTGTTCAAAAATTATAAATTCCATCTTAAATTGTAGATCAGAATGTTTTCTTTTCTTACAATTTGAGTCCAAATTTATCATTTTTGAACAAAATATTGACCGATCTGGAGTCATCTTCCTATCTTGCCAGAAGTGGGCTGGGGCGTCACATCCTTCAGTCCGCTAGCACTGCCGCTGGTCAGGGTTCGAGACCCACTAAGCATGACAGTTTTTCATCTCATCATTCACCTTCGCACTCATTATCCATTACCCACGCACAAGCAAACTGCTTATGTGGGCATCATCAGCAAAAGAAGTCTTCTTTGTTTGGACAGACTTTGTAGTCTCATTCGATATCAACCACTTGAAGTTGGTATTGAATTAGCATAGTAATCAGAAATCAAAAATGTATTGGTGGTTTATTCAATAATAGTTTTATACATATAGGCGAGTGCAACAGGCAAATGTCCAAAACTGCTCCTCTACCAATTTTTACAATAGTCCAAACAAAGTTATACCGTAATAGATCATTGAACTTAATATTACAATTTTTCACTTCCAAAAATATTTTACCATAAACAATTTTGATGAAAGTCCACGTTAGATTAGTTATAATAATTCAGATTAGTTGAGTGAGTGAATATTTTAAAGAAACATAACCTGAATTTGGACAGTTAAATTTTAACAGAAAAGTTAAAAGTTGAACAGATAAAAGTTAAATTTCAATAGAATATGTTTTGGGCAAATGCCTGTATTTTCGTTCCTTTTATAGTATAATTGTAATCAAATGAATAAATAGATAAATACTGATTGTAATTTTGACTGTGTTTCAGGCGAAGAGTGAACTGCAAGCGGAGATCAAGCGGCAGCGAGTGAGCGGCCGTTGTCCGCGTCAGGCCGAGGTCACCACCAAGCACGGCCAGCTTAAGTCCGACCGCAAGGCGATGCCCAGGAAAATGTACTTCGATGATCTGGCTGCTCTCGACAGTCTTTCTGAGGTACATTGCCGTTACTCTATTACTTCATACAGTGAATTTTCAATACTTCTCAGGCTGATTCCTTTTACCATTATCATTATACCCTATTCACGATCACTTGAGACAAAACAACGAAACGTTTTGCATGTACAGGTAGCTATTTTTGTTTGAGCTTGAGCAATAGCCAAGAACTGTGATTGACTACAGCTGTTCGACTGCGGCCGACCGTCGTATGAAGTAATACCTCACTTTACCCGCACACACGCGCAAAAAATTGGTTCATTTCGTCTCAAGTGATCGTGAATAGGGTATAGTGAAAATTTCCATTATACCAACCCCAGAAGTAATTAGTTACTACGATAAAAATGACAAAAAATTTGCTTTTTTCAAAATACCTTTAATTTTCTATTTTTTGAGGATTTATGCAGGTAGTGGAATGATTCTACGTTAAATTGGCTGATAAATTCAATGAAACCAGCCTGAAGTTTTTAATGTGAACTGTTATCGAGATATTAAGTTACAAACTTCAGACTGGTTTCATTGGATTTATCAGCCAATTTTACATAAATGCTAAAAACACAATTCTTCAACAATCAGAGATTATAACTGATGGTAACTTCTTACTGGTTTCATTGAATTTATCAGCTAATTTTACATAGGAAATTATCATCTTAGTACCCGCATAAAGCTTCAAAAATGAAAAAAAAGTTGAAAAATGCCAATTTTCCGCCAATGTTATCTTATAATAAACAAGCATTTCTGGGATTCGGTCCAATGGAACTTTCCACTCTACATGGTTTAAGAAAGCAGCCTGAGAAGAGTTGCAAATTTCTCCTAAAACACCCTGTTTTTGAATGGATAGGATTGAAAATATTGATATGAGAACATGGAACATCAGTGATAGAATGATGAATAAAATAATTATACGGTAATTGAAAAAATCTAGGTACACAACATAGAGCAATGGTGATGAAATGTGTCACACTGATGAATAAATTTAGTGCCTACCTACTTGAAGTCAGTATTCCCAATCACCATGAAATTGGAAAAGATCTTACCTTTTTGCCATTATTTGTATAGTTTAATTCGATTTAGACCACTTGAAATTGACTCATCTTAATATCAATGAATGATTTGTAAAATAAACCACATTGTCCATTTTCAAACGGGTTGATCATGATGTAGATGAATTTATGATATTTTGTGTTTTCAAACGGATAGATTATGTATCCTAGATAATTTATTGTATTTTTTATCCACGCCTTTTCCCCTGTTTCACAAAGTCCTATCAACAAGCCTCTGATTTCAAAGTTAATTTGAAAAACCATTACATAAACCGACACATTGTTTTTCAAATTTCCCTCCTATTTCATCTCATATTTTCGCTTCTTTCATATCATTAAAAAAATTATTTTTACTATTTTTAGGATGCCATAGTGGAGCAACTGCAGCAAAGATATGACATGAACCAAATTTACACTTACATTGGAGATATTCTAGTCGCTGTCAACCCATTCGCCAATTTGGGATTATATACAAGCAACGTAAGTAAATTGACTGTGATTCTTAAAATGTATCGAGTACCTTAGATATTGAAAGTTTTTGAAATCTGAATGCCTTGAAATCTGTTTCTAATTTAATTATCTGTATGATTATTGTAGAGGTAATCTATCTAATGAAGCAGTCACATTCAGCTAATTTCATTATCTGCCAATAATGATATAGTAGCGACTACCTGGTAATTTAAAAAATATATATAAAAAAGTCAATATTGAGTTGTTTTTCTTTCAAAAGCGAGCTTGCCACTACTATCTCAGAATCAGATAATGAGTCTAGCCAAATTTGACTGCTCCATAAACCTCCAGACCCAGAGTAGTATGATCCACTACAGCGTATCAAACTACAGTATCTAATATCTTGCATAGATGGTCCGAATGTCTCAGATTTTTACTGTTGAATCAATTGAAAAACTCTGGAGTTTTCAATCCATTATTGAATCATTAAATCACAGAGAATTATTGAATCACATTTTTATCATATCTCCATGGAACATGAATTTTATCATATTTATATCATTATCCTATTGTTAGGATAATGGCAAAACTCTGGCAAAAATGCTTTAAACATGAGAGGAGCCGTAATAAATAGTAGAAATTAGTATTCTTTTCATGTTTTTAATTATTTTTCAAGTTTAAAAATTATTATTCAAATGGATTTTGTATACTTATATTTTGTGTCAACTTTCCAAATTCAAAATTCTCTGTGATATTTTTTCTGAGTAAAAATTTTGTCAAGTGACTAGCCTATTGAAAAAGAACATAGGCCTAACCTGAATTTGGGAATTCCAATCAGAATTGGAATTGAAAAGTTTTGGACTAACGACTGTTTTTTCTTTCCTTTTATTGTATTTTTTTCAATGAAAAAAAGCTTTAAAACAAGAGTTAAACCGTAATAGTCTTTTGTATATTGCTATTTGGTCTCTAATCAATTGCAAATAATTTCATCCTTTTTTGCTATTTTTCAAGCAATATTGTTATGAAAATAAGAACTATTTTTTATCAGGAACAGAAACGGTACTGCGGCCAAGCGCGAAGTACGAATCCGCCGCACATATTCGCAGTGGCTGATGGGGCTTACCAGGCCCTATTGCACCACAGGCAGAACCAGAGCATTGTGATAAGTGGTGAGAGTGGCGCGGGAAAGACGGAGAGCGGAAATCTTCTACTCAAGCAGCTTGTTTATCTGGGGAAGGTACGGCAATCATCTTATTGATTTATTCAATTTGTTCAAATACTTTCAAAAGACACAATAGACTTCAGTTAGTCATTACTATTTCTAACATAATTTTGAAACATATAGTTATTTATAAGTAATGTAAATAATGAGTTGAGTAATAGCACAGAGAGGTTGAATCTTCTCTTGATTTACCTTCTCTGTGGCAATAGCCTATTTGAATAATGATTATTCTTTTGAATAGCCTACATTGAATCGTTGATCGTCGATTTTTTATTCTTATTGATTACTATAACTAATTATTTCTATTTGGAATGAAGAAAGCAATTCAGTAATAGAGGTGAGAAATGAAATAATATTTTGTTATATATGATTCATCAATGTCTTCTAATGATGAAACAGTGTTATTTTGTCAATATTTTTCTCTAAACTTACAACATAATGCAATTGGAAGCTTATGGATTATTTAATATTCTTGTGGGTACAGTATCTAAAGACTTGAAAATGAAACTAGGTTTTAATTTAATTATTTCTATGAATCTTTCAATTATCATAGAATATTCGAATACAGCATATTTGAAAGAAATTTCATTGGACAAACTTTTGTATTGAAACCTTATTGAAGAATAGACCCACATGTATCAATTATAATAATAATAATAATTGGACGTAGTTATGCAGAAAGGAACCAATCCACAAAAATAAAAAAATCGGGTTTTTTTAAATATTTGGGTTGATAAACCCCTAGGTAACTGTTTTGCCATAACATAATGTTTGCAATAACATAAGGTAACATAAATGCCATAAAATGGGAAATTAATGCTTTTTTGTATATAAATATCTAGTTTATGATATCAAGAGCACATATACGTTCCCAAAATCAGAATATCTTATTGGATAATAAAATGGGAGGTATTATTGCAGTTTCATCTTTGGTAAGCGATATCTCAAAAGTAGTTGATTGTGGGTTGGTTCCTTTCTGCATAACTCCGTACAATTATCGAGTTGCAATAACTTCACAATTTACAAAATCACATTTCAAACTGCTTTGATTAGTTTCCACTAACTTCCCATTCTCTTGAAGAGAAGGATTGAAAAAACTCACATACGTTGAAACTAGAAATTTTTGTATAATTAATTTGGGATTTAATTTTGAAATACGAGTAATTTGAATCTCATATGTTTTCAGGCACCCAATCGCAACCTAGAGCAGAGGATTTTGCAAGTGAACCCGATAATGGAAGCATTTGGTAATGCACAGACCGGCATCAATGCCAACTCGTCTCGATTTGGAAAGTTCCTTGAGCTGAGTATGACAAGAGGCGGCAGAGTGACCGGAGCCAAACTATGTGTCTACCTTCTGGAACAGTCAAGAGTAGTCCAGCAAACTCAGTAAGTTGTTTCCTAAAAAAGTCGAACCTGAAAGGAATGGCTATCATTTTTCTGCAGTTATAATTTTTCAACATTTCTCCACTACTTTAAAAATAATCTTTAGAGTAGACGATAAGCAGTCAGTCCCGACTGCATAAAACGTAGTTGCCATCTCGTATCATGTTGATAAGAGGCTAAGAGATAATAAGGTTCCCAGGCCTCGATGCCAGGGAGCCTTTCTTCTTCTTCGTTATCTCTGCCCCGGTATGCCTGGGAGCCCATGTGGATATAATCCTCAGAAAAAAATCTTCATTATCATGCACTGTACTCTGTGCACTGGGAAGCGGTTTGTCCCAGTGGTAGAGAGCGTCTAATCGGTGAGATTAGATAAGCGACGTGCCTCTACCACCACTGTTGTAACGGTGACCGGTTCCTCTGAATTCAATTCATGAGCCTCAAAAATCGCTTCCCGGTGGTTCGGAACCCACCTAAAGCAGTAGGTCCATTCATCTCTCATCATCATCCTTCACATTACCCACGCACAGGCCCAAGAGCCCATGTGGGCATCACCCTCAAAATAAAAAAAATAAAAAAATTGTTACAATACTCTTATATGGGGTTTCAAATGAAGGTGCTGTATATTAAAGTTTATCCAGAAAAGGTTTTTTATTTTTACAGTAAGTAATTTCAATTGTATTAACTTGATTAACAGAAGCCAAGTAACAATATAAATGGTTGAACGTAATTAATTTTAGTTTGAATGAAACACAATTCTAATAGACATTGAAGCTGAATTTGCTACTAGGAAAAAGCTCTTGGAATACTGTGCATTCAAGCTTTTAATGGATCTGTTGAATAGTTTAGTTTGAGAACCTGTGAGGACGGAGTAAATCTTATCAATAATGTTTAGTTGAGAAGAAAATGTCTCATTAAAAAATTCTCAGCAAGCTATATATTCCAGATGCAACTGATACCTGATTTATTTTATTATCGTCTATCATTTCATGTTTTTCATTTACCAAGTTCAACTAAAAAACACAATTCGTTTTAGACTCGAAAGAATAATCTTCATTATTATTATAATTTATTTTACAGAGTTGAACGCAATTTCCACGTGTTCTACTACATGTATGACGGCCTTCAAAATGACGGAAGAGCGCCTGACTTCCATCTTGATCCAACGCTCAGGCTAAACCATTGCTTTTTGACGGCAGACAATCAGGATCCACTCTCAAGAAAAGTGAGCAATTGGATAAAAAAAAATATATTTATATATATTTTGATGATCTTTGAATTCTCCCATTATAAACATTATAAACTTAAACTACCGGTATTTAATACCAACTGATAAATGATCCCAAAGTATCAACATGAATAAAGCCTTGAGCCTTCAAGCTACATTTATCAATTATTAATGTAGTACAGGATTCTTACCCTTCTTAGAATTGTGTACCGGTGTGAGTATTTATAAGTTTCAATATATTTTGGGTTGAAAAGCATTTTGTATTTCACCTCGCTTTTATATAACAATTTCAATTTCATCTCTCATCATCATCCTTCCCATTACCCACGCACAGGCCCAAGAGCCCATGTGGGCATCACCCTCACAAAAAAAATTTCATGATAATAATAAAAGTAATTATCTAGTAGCCTATCTATTTTTCCATTTTTCAGTAAGTTAATCTTAATTCAACATTTTTTATCTTAGAACAATATCGAGAAATTCCAAGAATTGAAAGCAGCTTTCGACTGTGTTGGCTTCCAAGAAGCTGAAGTGACTTCCATCTACCGCATGCTCGCTGCAATCCTTCATCTAGGAGACATCGAGTTTGGTGAAGTTGTTTCTGAAGACAACACAGACAACAAGAGCCGAATTGTGGATTTGGCTCCTCTTCATCGAGGTAATATTTTATTAAACTTTAAACCATTAATATCAAAATAATTATATTATATATTACAAATCTAGTGTCACAATTCACAAGTAGCCCAGTCAAATGAGGGAAAAGTAGTTCTGTGCTCGACGTTTCCTCCCCAAACCCTAAAAATTCCAAAAAGTGTTTCCTTCTCAAGGTTTATGCTGAAAACTTTTTAATCAGGCTTTGTCGATGTTTTGTTGATCATTGTGTCATAAGTTTTTGAAGTTGTGGATGAATCACTAGACATCTCAGGCATGAACCAAACTGAATAAATTATGTCTTGAACAAGCGTCTTAGTATTATCATAGATTAACTGTATTTGATATAAGGTATACTATACCTTAGTAGTTGGTACCGTAGTAAGGTACTATAACTACGGTATCACATTATCTATTATAAATCTCCATATTATTAAATCAAATACGAAATTAATAAATCTCCAGAGTAAAAATAACTTCATTGGTCTATTGAATGCCGCATAACTAATATATTCTATTTAATTCCAGCATCGAATCTATTGGGTGTGGAGGCAAGTGATATGCTCGAATGTCTTACATCGAACAGTGTGGTAACTCGCGGTGAGACCATAACACGTAATAACTCGGTCATCGAAGCCAGTGCGACACGAGATGCTATGGCCAAAGCACTTTATAGCAGACTATTCGATTGGCTTGTCAACTGCATCAATAGCCTTCTGTCTTTCAATACACGGTGAGTGTATTTGCTCAAGCATTAGCTTATTTCAATATTGATTGGTCTTTACACTGGATCTACATCTAGAAATATTTATTCTGAGAGAAATTTTTCTAGACAATCACAAATAAATTTACTATGAGAACATTCTTGTATTATAAATAGAAGATTTTGTATTATTGAGCATTTTATTAAGTAAATTGAAGAATATGTAATGATTTATTGAAAATTATTGAGTCTACTTAGATTATAGTATGATATTCAGTTCGACTATCTTCATCTTGTCTTGTCTGTACCGTATCACTAATTCTATGTTACGAGTAATTTTTTCTGTTTCAAATCATCCATGATTAGATACTCTATATTTGAAAAATGAATGAGTGCTTCTTCTTATATCAACAATTTGAAATCAATATTCATCTCTTTAATTCTTGGAATGTCTTGTAAACTAATAAAAAAAATCATATTTTGTACTGAAATCCATTATAATTTATTGAATATTGTATATTGCAGGGGAGAACCGCTTGTGATTGGGTTGTTAGACATTTTTGGCTTTGAAAATTTCTCTAGAAATTCATTCGAGCAGCTTTGTATCAACATTGCTAATGAGCAAATACAATATTACTTCAATCAGCACATTTTCACCTGGGAACAACAGGTAAAGTATTTTTGCTAATCAGTATAAGCTATATTTATTTCATCATTAGTATGAGACTCTTGTCGTGTTTTTTCGAAATATCATGTATTGTTGATAGAAAATATTATTGCAAAATAATGTACGATAAAAATGAGGATTTACTTTCTGAAAGACTTTTCAATGAATTTTTGGAATTATGTTTTCAAATGATCACCTATAGAAGTAATAAGAGATACTTCTACACAGCTCTCAATTCAAGTTGTATAATGTAGATGGATCATAAAGAATGAATGCCCATGGAGTACAGTATATTGCTGGAGTATGACAAAAAATTGACTGCCAAGCAGAATTTCAAACTTTTCAACATTTATTTGTCTCAAACAGTGAAAAATAGATCAGGATTTATCAATTCATTTGAATTCATAAAATATTATTTTTCAGGAATACATGGCCGAAGGTATACCAGTAGACTTGGTTGAATTCACAGACAACCGGCCAGTTCTTGACATGCTTCTTTCTCGACCAATGGGATTGCTTGCTCTACTCGATGAAGAGTGTCGATTTCCTCGCTCAAATGATCGAACTCTGATAGGTGAGATGAATAATTTAGAATTTCCCTGAAACATGTCGGTTCCGCTACCTATTCTGCCACAAAAATAAATTGATGAACCATTAAATTTTTGAAGTTCTCAATTTCTGCGGTTTTAATATACTGGAAGATGGACACGTACGCTTTATGGTATAATTATTCCATTCTAATATTTCTAATTAGACATTTAGTGGTGTAATTATTGAATCATACAAGTTAGGAAGAGTTTGGATCATTATTAAACTAGCTTTTCTCATTGTCTAGGGCTATGCATAAATATCAATGCATAAATAATCAATGTTAGGTACTAAATAAAAATTGAAATCACAATATCCTTTTTTAGAAGTCTAAAAAGGATACTGTAAATTCAATTTTCATTTATTAACATAGCTTTTTCGTATGAGAGACTGAGGCTGCAAAAAACATCTCACTTTATAATCTAGCTCCCAGATAATATTATAATTTTCAAGGTTTAAGATACCTGATACATTACATTTGAAAATGTCATATACCAAGATAAACTGTAGAATTGACATTGTCTCATTACTTATCAACTGAAATTCATATTGTTTTTGAATTTTTTATAAAATATTTGTTAATAAATACTATTTTCATTATTAAAACTCGTAAAAATTGCTCACAAATATGTAACTTCTGTGTTAGCCGAGCAGCGGTAGCGAGCGGACGTGTTTGTGGTGACAAGGAGTGAATTGTTCTATTGTTGTCGGTCAATCCAGCTTATCTATTGCGTATCGTGTATTGTCTATTGCGGCCGTCTACTCATACCGTCTTGAACTTGAACTTGCATACAGCTTAACTTGCATTTACGTTCGAAACATGAATAACTGCAACGTTTGCCTCGGCAATTTTAGTGATGAAGACTCAATAATTTGTGGTTCGTGTAATAAAAAGTGTCATTATATATGCCACTACTTGACCGAAAAGAACTTCAAAAAACTTTCCAAGGAAAATCGAAATGAATGGAAGTGCAGTGATTGTAAACAGGTGACTGGGTCACAAGAAGTAAGTGAACCGGAAAGTGATGTTTTAATGAAAAAAATTACTGCTCTATTTGAAACTTTTTCAGAAACTTGGATAAAAAGCATTGACAATCAATTGAAGGAACTGACTGCTTCTGTGAAATTTGTTTCGGATAGTTTTTATAGTTTTAAAGCGGATATAGGTGAAATAAAAGAAACTAATAAACGATTGACTAATGAAAACAAAAAATTGAAAGAAGAAGTGTTCATTCTTTCTAAAAAAAACGAAGCTCTAGAAGAATATACCAGGAGAGAAAATTTATTGTTGACCGGTATACCAGTAACAAAAAACGAAAAAATGGACAATCTCCTACAAGGTGTAGCCAGTGCTCTCCAAGTGCCCGATTTTTCAACAAACGAAATAAGTGTCGCTCACAGATTACCATCCAAGAACCAAGAGACTTCACCGATGATTGTTGTCAGATTTGTGAGACGAAATATGAGAGACAAGTGGATCGCAGCTTTCCGTAACCAGAGCAGAGAAGACAGGAACAGCCCCGGAATCGATGTTAAAAAAATCAACGAAAGCCTGCCAGACGGACACTTTAGAGTAATGAATCAGCTGACGGCCAAAAGTGCTAAGGAACTGAATGCTGCTCGTGAGTTGGCTAAGAAAAATAATTGGAAATTGGTTTGATTTCGTGGAACACAAATGTGCATTAGGAAAACAGAAGGCTCTCCCGTGTTCAAAGTTAAGGGACTGGATCATCTAGAACAAATTATCAATGGAGAGGAATAAGCTATGTTTAATACAGGTTTGACAAAAACAATTTTATTATGAATGATCTCATACAATTTGTAAATAATAGACCTATTAATAGTGTCAGGGAATGTAAA
This sequence comes from Sogatella furcifera, assembly GCA_017141385.1. Lineage (NCBI taxonomy): Eukaryota > Metazoa > Arthropoda > Insecta > Hemiptera > Delphacidae > Sogatella > Sogatella furcifera. The sequence continues at coordinate 31,010,618 of CM029546.1, forward strand.
AGTTTTGAGGATTTTTCGAACTACGCTCAGTCCTTTATATACGAAATAAATATTTTCAGTTCGAATATAATAAGCTTAAAAAATTTTTTTGATATAATTTTCTATAATTTGGACAATATGGAAACAAAATTTGAGGTTTTATTCTTTACTGAAACTTGGACTTCTGATAAAGAGAAATCACTATTGAACATTGATGAATATAAATTGTATACTATAAAAAATAATTCATTCAATTGTGTAGATAGTATTGTATATGTATATGTTGCTAAAATGTACTTTCTCCTTCTTTATGAGTGCGTGCTAGTGTGTGTGAGTTTTCCTGTGACAGGTTCTGAATCTAGCTTGTATTTTATACTACTGATTTACCACCAATTCTTCGAATCAGTTATGAGTATATACTATTTCACTTATGATGAACGATGAAGAAAATAACTGTGTGCTATTGAGTAGTATTGATGAAGTTAATCACTCTCATATTTCGCAAAATAATAATTTGACAGTTCTTCATCAAAACATACAAGGCATAGGCAGTAATTTTGATAAATTTGTTACTTATTTAAGCTGTTGGAATGTGAGGCCTGCAGTAATTGTGTTATCTGAAGTGTGGTTGGATTCAGATGATCAGGTACTGCTTTACTGTATTGATGGGTATGAGTCTTATTCAAGTATTTCTACTTTTACTAGAGCGACTGGTATTATTGTTTACTATTCCAGCGAATTAGTTGACTTCAATTGCAGTGTAACCGATTGTGAGTTGGAGGGTGCAGATGTACTGTATCTGCAGTGCACCTTATCAAATTACAAATTTAATCTGATTTGTATCTATCGATGGCACGGCTTTGACTGTGATAGATTCCTTAAAAGTCTTGATTCAATCCTGACAAGTCCAACATTTTGCGATACTTTCTTAATAGGAGATGTCAATATCAATATTCTTAGTACTGATGATAATAAAGTTGATAACTATTTAGAAGTTCTAAGCTCTAATGGGTTTGAAGCAATAATAAGCATCATACCTACTAGAGAAACTGAAACAACAGCAACTTTAATTGACCATGTTTTTATTAGATCAAGGAATTTCGTACATTTTGTCGGGGGCGCTGTCATTGAAACCTTAGTGGGTGATCATAGGGCTGTGTCCTTCACTCTTCACTCGGATGCCGTAAAAAGTGACAGTAATCTGATTAGGGATGAGTATAAAATAGATTTTGATTACCGGTATCTTAATAACATGCTTATGTCTCATGATTGGAGTCACGTATTATTCAGTAATGATGTAAATTATAAGTTTGAGAAATTTCTTGAGACATTTGCAAATTATATTGAATGTTCAAAAAATAGCGTTAAATATACAACCAAGTCAGTAAATGTAAAAATGCTCAAACCCTGGATGACTGTTGGTCTATGTGCAGCAATCCACTCACGTGATAAATTATTAAAAAAAGTCAAGAGGAATCCCGAAAATATAGCTATGAAAAATGATTTGAAAACGTTTTCTAAAAAAATAAAGAATTGGATCAATATTGAAATACAAAAGTATTATGGTACAATAAATACATTGGCTCCACGTCAGAATTGGGTAGTTCTAAATAAGCTATGTGGGAAACCAAAAAAAGCTAGGAATCCCAATGAACTGAAAATTGAGCATGAGAATGAGATTGTAGAAGACCATCAAACTTTGTCAAACCTATTTAATAATTTTTTTGTGAATATTGCTAAAGATATTGCAGCCTCATCTAGTAATTTGTTAGAAAGTGATATAGAGAGCTATAATGAAAATTTCATGAAAATCACGTGTCAAAGGTCTATTTTTATTGAGCCTGTCACTTTCGATGAATTGTTGATATGCATTAAAAAATTAAAATCCGGTAAAGCTCCAGGTGATGATGACATATCTCCTGAACTATTAAAGGCTGTTGCTCTGTCTATAGTTCCAATCCTAGTAGATATTTTCAACTGCAGTTTTTCTACAGGTATATTTCCGTCCAGGATGAAGCTGGCCAAGGTAGTTCCTATCTTCAAATCTGGCCCTAGATCAAAATTGAATAACTACAGACCTATATCCCTACTCTCAATTTTCTCTAAGCTATTAGAAAAGGTAATGAGAAGAAGAACTCTTGATTTTCTCAACTCAAATGACTTTCTTTATAAAAACCAGTTTGGTTTCCGTGAGTCAATGAATACGGAAATGGCTCTTCATACTTTCATGACAGCTGTATACTCTGGTATAAACTCTAGACCGGCACACTGTGTTGCAGGATTATTCCTGGATATAAAAAAGGCATTCGACACAGTGAGTCATCAAATTCTGTTGGACAAACTATATAATGCTGGAATCAGAGGTGTAGCCCATAAATGGTTTTCGTCCTATTTGAAGGAGAGAAAGCAATATGTTGCCATTGGAAGTGTGAAGAGTGAGGTTCAGGAGGTGGATTGTGGGGTACCACAAGGACCAGTTCTTGGACCAATCCTGTTTCTTGTATTCATAAATGACCTTTTCTCATGTAACTACTATGGTGTGCCTGTGTCATTTGCAGATGACACTGCCTTTGCATATTGTGGCTTGAATGGTCTGAACTTGAAGGATATGATGCAGAGTGATGTGAAAAAATTATTACTGTGGTTCAAATGTAATAATTTGAATCTAAACTTGTCAAAGACGAAGTACATACTGTTCACACTGCCATCAACATGGAATTTACCATCTGAATTGAGGTTTCATGATGAATGTGGACAAAGTAATAATTGTAACTGTGAAGTTGTCACGCAGGTTGACTCCATCAAATATCTGGGTGTTACAGTTGATGAGAAGCTCACCTGGTCCCAACACATACGGAATATAAAAAATTATCTGTTACTCATCCTGAGAAAATTCTACTTTTTAAAAAAGATTCTTCCAATTTCCATTCTAAGAGAATTATACTTTGCTCTTTTTGACTCAAAATTGAATTATGGAATAAGTTGTTGGGGCTCCACATATATAACACACTTGAGACCACTTATAACCATACAAAAATCTATTGTCAGAGCAGTAAAAAAATCAGGTAGATATGAACATTCTTTTCCCTTGTTTCAAGAGCTTAAATGTATGCCTCTAAGATATATATATATATGTTTTTAAAGTGTTATACCTGTTTTTTGTGATGTCTGGGAACAGTGGTGATGCACTACTCGGGGAGAGACTTGGCTATCAAACTAGGAGGGTTACGACTGATATGCTAAGACTTCCTAGGTCATTTACCACCTGTTTCCAGAAATCTTTTGTTTTTCTTGGTCCAAAATTTTTTAATAAAATACCTATTGAGGCAAGGAGAATTGCTAATAAAAAAATGTTCAAGTCTTTTATTCTTAGATGGCTTAGAGATATTATGCCGGATTTTCTGGAGAACATGTTTGCTATTGTTTCCTAGTCTGCACACTATCGAAGAAGTGTAAATTATTGATCTATTGAATTTAAGTTACAATGTTATAAATTGGAAAGGCATGAAATGTGAGTGTTTGTGGGGAAATTCTATTTTTCTTTCTTTTCCAGTAAGTTATATCATTTATTCATTAAAAACAAGCAATTTTTGTATATCTAGCTCTTTCAGGCAACTTAATTGTAAATAACATTAGTTAGCACTCCTACTTGCATGCGATAAGCATCATGCTTACAGCAAGTAGTATTATTATTCTGATTCATAATTTTTTTCTGCAGATGTGTATTGCATCATACGATGTATAAAGAGTACTATAACTAGCCTATTGATCTACTTTTCCAGTTAACTGTGTGCTTTTGTTTTTCTTTCTATTGAAATTGTGTGGTGTAATCAAACTTCTGTTTAAATGTATAATGTATTTTTTGTATGAATTTGAATAATGAAGAAATTTGATTTGATTTGATTTGATTTTGATTCTATTCTATACATTCAACAGAGAAATTTCATGGTAACCTGAAGAGCAAGCTGTATGTGAGACCAAAGTCGAATGCACTGTGTTTCGCCGTTCACCACTTTGCTGGACGAGTCATCTACCAAGCTGAGGGATTCGTGGAGAAGAACCGCCACTTCCTGGCGCCCGAGGTGATCCAGCTGCTGAGAGCGTCGCAGGTGGAAGCTGTCCGTTACCTCTTCCAGTGCCCCATCACAAAGACTGGCAACCTCTATTCAGCTAGTCCGTCACATTCTGTGAATGGAACGAATGTAAGCTATTATTCAGTATTTATTGTTATGTTTGAGTTCAATTAAGCATAGATATATTATTCAAAGACTCCTTATCTTGTATTTGCGATTAAAATTATATTTATTTGTAATATTAATTAATATCTTCATATTAGTTAGCAATTCATCAAGTTAATTAATATAATTAATCCAATTTGAAAAATTATTGAGTTTATTGCCTTTTTACTGAACTTAACCGCTGAATACAAATCCAATAATTACAGTGTTTTTTGGAATTTATAATTGCATATTTTAGAATAATATGCGTGGTGTTGAAAATATTTGCATAATAACAATGTGTATGCCTGCTAATATCGAACGTGCTACAGTATAATAGGAAATGAAAAAATAAGGACGAAATATGAAAGTGCTTGAGGTTATCTGAAATTTTTTTTATGGTAGTGTTATGGAATTCAACAGTGTCTGATGACCTTGAGATAGTAGGACGACAAGGATGGACAAGGCGGGGATGGGGAGGCTTTGTGTCAACAAACAAGCACATTGTTGTGTAAACAAAAACTCATCGAGAACATTCTCAAAGTGATAATGCCAGAACCTTCTAGCATTCTCTTGTTTATTCTTAGAAGCCTATATATTCAGAATGTTTGGGTTTACGAGTCAGTTCCTATTCAAGCGTTCAAAGATTGTGTCAGCCGTATTGTGTGATAGACCAGACGTTGTGTATAGACACTCTATAGTTATATTCATTCTGTCAGTGCTTATTCCTTCTAAATCAGTGTAACGTGATAAAGACTGTTCATCATTTTTTTTAGTGTAATTTGTATTGTGAAATGTTATAAACTCTTGTGCTATCTTCTGTTCTGTTATAGTTGATCTTGTCAGTGTGTTATAGCAGTGTAATTAATAAAGTTAATCAGTATAAATTGCCTCAAGTTTTTTATTATAGTGGAAACCCGTAACAATTGGTGTCAGAAGTTTGGATGTAGCTATTGATTGAGGCAATTTTATGAACTTGTACCTTTGCAAAGTGAACTATTATTTTCAATTGATTGAACCGTTATTTTTGTGTGTGAACTTTATCTTTGTGTGTTAACTTTATCTTCAATTGAGTGAACTGTGATCTTTGAGTGTGAACATTTTTGCGTGTGAACTTTATTCTCCAAGAGTGAACGTTAGTCTTCTGTACATAATTGTGAACTGTGTAATATTTCTGGAATGTGAACTGAAATGGCAGGGAAAGGTGCGAAGCTCACCAGTTTAAAAGTAAATCAACTGAAGCAAGAGCTGGAGGAGCGAGAACTGGATACAAATGGGGTAAAATCTGTCTTACAAGATAGACTCCGGGATGCACTGCTGGCCGAGGGTCAGGACCCAGATACCTATGTGTTTGAAACAGATTCGGGAGCTCTGGTGAGTACATTGGAGAGTAAATTTCAATTGGTTGAAAGTAAAATGGAAGAAAATAAAACATCATTGGAGAGTAAATTTCAATTGGTTGAAAGTAAAATGGAAGAAAATAAAACATCATTGGAGAGTAAAATGGAAGAAAATAAGTCAGCTTTGACAAATTTGGAGAGTAAAATAGAAGAAAATAAAACATCATTGGAGTGTAAATTTGAATCTTTGAAAGAAACATTTGAGGGGAAACTACAGGAGAATAGTAAAATTTTGGAAGATAAATTTGAAACAAAACTTAAAAGCATGGAGGATAAATTTGATAAGAAGATTAAAGAGCTGCAAAATAATGACACTAGTGGGACAAGAGCAGCCTTGAAAGTGGATGATAATGCTTATCAAATTGAGAAGGATACTTCAGTAAATGAATGCAATGTGCCTATTACCATGCCAAATTATCATGGTGGACTACCAACATTTGATGGAAAGACTCCATGGGAAGATTACTGTACCTTGTTAGATGTGTATGCCAACAGATATGGATGGACACCAGAAGCAAAGGCTGATAACTTGTGCCTATCACTTCGGGGAGATGCACTGTCAGTACTCCAGACAATTCCAAAGTCTGACAGACGCAACATTGGTGAACTGTTGAAGCGCTTGGAAATGAGATTTGGCCACCGACACATGTATCAACTACACCGTTCAGAATTGAGGAACAGAATCCAGAAGCCAAATGAGTCGCTTCAGGAATTTGAAGCTGACTTGGTGAGGATTGCCTACCCAGCATCAGGGGATGATGAAATGAAGGAGAGTATGGCAGTTGATAGATTCCTGGATGGTCTACGTTAGCCAGAAACCCAACGAGCTGTTAAACTGGCTCGTCCTCAAACACTCAGTGAGGCATTAACTCAGGCCTTGGAATTTAAAGCTGTGACACAATCAGTGAGGAGCCATGCACGTTTTTGCTCAGTATCAGGGGAAGATAGCCATGAGGAGTTGGTGGAGGAAATAATGAAGAGGATTTTGGAAAAATTCAAGACTGCAAAGAAGGAGATAAGGTGTTGGGGCTGTGGAGAGAGAGGTCATCTAAGAAACAAATGCCCAAAGAAGTCAATGTCTGACAAGAAGCAGGAAAACTAAAAAGGGTTGATGAAAAGGGGCTACCATCAACCTGTAGGCAAGAGGCCCCAGGTTCAGGAGCAGTTGTTGCAATGTTGTCAGATAAACCAAAAAGTCTCTACATACATGTAAAAGTCAATGGATCAACTCAAAGACTACTAATTGACACTGGAGCCACTATGACAATAATAAACTATAGCACAGTGACTGATCAACAAAGCATATCACCGACAACCTGGAGGTTGAGAACTGCTACAGGGGATGCTGTCAGTGTCTACTTAGTGGCAAAAGTTAGTGAAGACATCATACTAGGTTTGGATTTCCTACGTGAACATGGACTGAAACTAGAGAAGAAAAAGAATACAGTGACCATTGGTGAAGAAGAAGTTGTGCTACTACCCACAGAAGACTGTACAGTGCAGGTGCGGCTATTAGAGGACATCACCATACCAGCAAGGAGCCAGATTGTGACCAAAGCAAGGACAACAAAAGACATTACTGAAGAAATGAATGCAATATTGGAACCAGTAGTTCTTGAAGAGGAGCTTGGACATGGTGTTCTAGTGGCCAGAACTTTGTTTCTCACCAGCTCAGTGTTCCCTGTCTGCTTGATGAATGTGAATAGCTATGGAGTCACCTTGAAAAGGGGCAGTGTGCTGGGACATTGTTCACCTGTAACAGCAGTGGTCCATCAAGTGCAATCAACACAGTCAAAGAAGAAGAAACTTCCTGAGAAACTACGGAACTTTGTAGAGGAATCTTCTCAGGACTTGAACCAGGACCAGAAAAAGGATGTGAAGGATTTAATAACCTCCTACCAAGATATCTTTGACATTGGAGAAGGAACGAAATGAAGGACCAACATTGTCCAACACACAATAGACACAGGAGATGCCAAACCCATTTGCCAGAACCCCCGAAGACTTCCATTTGCTAAACGAGAAGAAGCCAGAAAAATCATCAAGGAGATGGAGAGTGAAGGAATCATTGAATCATAAAATAGCCCTTGGACATCACCAGTGGTGCTTGTGAAGAAGAAGGATGACACACTTTGGTTTTGCGTGGACTACCGTCTTCTGAATGATGTCACCAAGAAGGACAGTTACCCTCTACCCCGTATTGATGACACACTGGATAGTCTGGAAGGTTGCAAGTTGTTTTCAACTATGGATTTGAAAAGTGGATACTGGCAAGTTGGACTGGAAGACAAAGCAAAGGAGAAGACAGCATTTTCAATTGGGGAAGGACTCTGGCAGTTTACTGTGATGCCTTTTGGTTTGTGTAATGCTCCAGCCACTTTTGAGAGACTAATGGAAAGTGTGTTGAGGGGACTCTCATGGGAAACGTGTTTGGTTTACCTGGATGACATTATTGTTTTGGGCAAGTCTTTCCAAAATCACATGAAGAACCTGAAGGAAGTATTTCAGAGGCTGAGGCAGGCAAACTTGTAACTGAATCCTAAGAAGTGCAACCTGTTCAAAAGACAAGTGAATTACCTAGGACATGTGGTTTCTGACAAGGGAGTGTCCATGGATCCTGAGAAAGTATCAGCTATTACAAACTGGCCTGTGCCTAAGGACAAATTGGAAGTACAAAGTTTTCTTGGCCTTTGTGCATATTATTGGCGATTTGTGATGGGTTTCTCTGGGATAGCCAAGCCACTAACAAATTTGACAGAGGAGAGGCACACCTTCATCTGGGATAAAGACTGTCAGCAGGCATTTGACACACTGAAGGAGGTTCTCAGCCAAGCACCTATTCTGGTTTATCCCAAATCAGAAGGCAAGTTCATCCTGGATACTGATGCCAGCAACACAGCTATTGGTGGAGTACTCTCACAGGAACAAGATGGAGAGGAGAAGGTTATTGGATACTTTAGCAAAGTCCTTTCAAAACCTGAACTACTGTGTCACAAGGAGAGAACTGTTGGCGGTAATGAAGTCAATCAGCCACTTCCATAAGTACCTGTATGGGCGTCACTTCCTGTTACGAACTGATCATGCATCCCTGACATGGCTTCTACGATTCAAATCTCCAGAGGGACAAGTTGCCAGATGGATTCAACACCTGCAAGAATATGACTTCAAATCCATCCACCGAGCTGGAAAAAGTCATCAGAATGCTGATGCTCTCTCTAGAAGACCCTGTGACCAGGACTGCAAGCACTGCTCACGCCAGGAAGGGAAGGAAGCAGTTGCTAACAGGATAACTGTAGCTACAGACTACTGGGGAGGAGATAAAATGCTGAAGGACCAGGAAGAGGATCCTGATTTGAAACACCTGTGGGCTTGGAAGCGTTCTACTCAAGGAAAACCTAGCTGGCAGGAAGTAGCACCGTTATCACCACATCTTAAGACCCTCTGGGCACAATGGGAGTCAATTGTGGAAGATGGGGGAATCTTGAAGAGGGTGGTGGAGAATGCTGCTGGTGATCAGAAAAGACTGCAAATTGTTGTACCAAGGAAAAGAGTTCCTGAAGCATTGAAACAGCTACATGATGGAGTCTCTGGTGGGCATTTTGGAGTGGATAAGACCCTGGAAAAGGTACGAGAGAGGTTCTACTGGCCAAACTCAAAAGAGGATGTCAAGAACTGGTGCCGGAATTGTGCAGTATGTGCATCTGCCAATGGCCCTATGCCTAGAAAGAGAGCCCCTATGCAGAAATACAATGTAGGTGCTCCATTTGAACACATAGCCATTGACATAGCTGGGCCATTCCCAATTACTGATGGTGGGAATAAATACATCCTGGTTGCTATGGATTACTTCAGCAAATGAGTAGAAGCCTATGCCTTGCCAAATCAAGAGGCAGTTACTGTAGCTGATGTATTGGTGAAGGAGTTCTTCAGTCGTTTTGGCATACCATTGAAGTTACATTCAGACCAAGGAAGAAACTTTGAATCTGCTGTATTTTCTCGGATGTGTGAAGTGTTGGGAATCAACAAGACCAGGACAACACCACAAGATATACGACTACCCTGTGACTTGGAGTGTGGATGCAAACTTGGGGAGGACTTGGAACAAGAAGACTACACCAGCAAGCTCCGGAAGCAGATGGATGAGATTCATGCAACCGTCCGTACAAATATCCAGGTCACCAGTGACATGATTAAGCAGCGCTATGACATTAAGGCCAACCATGGAGGATACCAGGCTGGTGACATGGTATGGTTGTACAATCCTCAACGACATCGTGGATACTCTCCCAAGTTGCAAACCTCCTGGGATGGACCTTATGAGGTGGTCACAAGGATCAACAATGTGGTCTACAGGATCAAGAAACCAAGAGGTACTTCACGCATTGTTCATTTCAACCGACTGGTGCCTTATCATGGAGACAATGCTGCAAGGGGAGTTCAAGAGGTGAAGGCTCTTCATCCTGCCATCTCTGATTTTGAAAGATTCATGGCCAACCTAGGGATGTCACTAGAAGAAGGAAATGTCGCCATCAGTCACCAGGACTTATTCACCCTACCAAAGAGCTATGCCTTGGCACATTGCATCGCTAGGAATGTGGGAGCTTCAAGAGGAATTGCTACAGTATTCAGGACAAAGTTTGGAAGATTGGATGAATTGAATCTCCAGAATCTGGCTGTGGGGAAAGCACTTCATCTTCAGGATCAGAATCAACATCTGTTCTATTTGGTGACAAAAGACCAACCCCAGCAGGAGTCAACATATCAGGCTTTGTGGCAAAGTCTGATGCATCTACAAACTCACCTTCAATTCCTGGGAGTGAAGCAGCTTGGAATCCCAAGACTGGGCTGTGGCTATGACGGATTGGACTGGAATATCGTGAGACCAATGATTGGAAGAATTTTCAAGGACACTGGAATCAACATCACCTGTTGCGTCTTCAACCCATGGGCGGTTACACAAGTTGATCCATTGGTGCTGGCTTCTACTGTTTGCACTTCCAGGATCGATCTGGACTGTTCTGAGACAGAACAGTTTTAAGGAGGGGGCAGTGTTATGGAATTCAACAGTGTCTGATGACCTTGAGATAGTAGGATGACAAGGATGGACAAGGCGGGGATGGGGAGGCTTTGTGTCAACAAACAAGCACATTGTTGTGTAAACAAAAACTCATCGAGTACGTTCTCAAAGTGATAATGCCAGAACCTTCTAGCATTCTCTTGTTTATTCTTAGAAGCCTATATATTCAGAATGTTTGGGTTTACGAGTCAGTTCCTATTCAAGCGTTCAAAGATTGTGTCAGCCGTATTGTGTGATAGACCAGACGTTGTGTATAGACACTCTATAGTTATATTCATTCTGTCAGTGCTTATTCCTTCTAAATCAGTGTAACGTGATAAAGACTGTTCATCATTTTTTTTAGTGTAATTTGTCTTGTGAAACATTATAAACTCTTGTGCTATCTTCTGTTCTGTTATAGTTGATCTTGTCAGTGTGTTATAGCAGTGTAATTAATAAAGTTAATCAGTATAAATTGCCTCAAGTCTTTTATTATAGTGGAAACCCATAACAGTAGGAACACTACAATAGGCTACTACTAGTACAAATCAAATTTTAATTGTTGATCGTTGAAAAATGCCACTACAACCTCATTTCAAACTCGGAATATTTACAAATCCGCTATATACATTACGTATATTCAATAACATATATTCATAAACAAAATTTCAATGTATCTGATTATACAATATCTTGTGAAATAATGACATCCAATATCATGATTATAATGACATCTTATGATCAGAGTTTAGGAAAATATCAGGATGATGGATTGGGTATGCAAAGACTCTCTCACTTCACTTGAATAACCATCAATATCATTATTACAATTATTATGAACATGTCCAATCATACTTATTATAAACATGTTCAATCATACTTAATAACTCACTATGTGTAGCCTACTTGCTCTTTAACTCTGACTATGCACTTCGATCCGAGAAGTATTATTGCTCTTTCAATTGCAATACCTCTTGTAATTTTGTACTGAACCTTATAAACCTTTTTTAATGTTGTAATAGGAACGTTGTGCTAGTGTGATGGCGCTGCAATCTCAGTCGCGGGCCCAGCAGACGGCGGCCACCTACTTCCGCTACTCGTTGATGGAGTTGCTGCAGAAAATGGTGTGCGGCTCCCCGCAGTTTGTGCGCTGCATCAAGCCCAACGACTCACGGATGCCGCGCCTTTTCGACCCCGCCAAGGTGATCAGGCAGCTCAGGTACACTGGCGTACTCGAGACCATACGCATCCGCCAGCACGGCTTCTCACATAGGATTCCGTTTGCTGAGTTCTTGAAAAGGTAATGTGTCTTATTCGCAAATCACAATATACGAGTCAGCAAAATATGATATAGTATATTGGATAGTCTGCATGGGTAGGGTTCAATTAGTCCAGTTTTTCAAATTTATAAGTTGTTTTATCAGAGTGGTTCGATTAGTCCAGTTTTTCCTGTACTAATCGAGGCAGTGTATTTCAATTAGTCCAGAGGTTCGATTAGTACAGTAAAGTTGTTTTATTAGTCAGGATGTGCAAGTAACTCGATTAGTCCAGTTTAGCCAATTCATGCGACCCGCTGAACCAGTTATAATATGTGGAATCAACTATATCACTCTCTCAGCATTACACTAGAGACGCTGCCACAGTTGCCGACGGCAAAAGTTATCGATCAGCTCAAGTAGCTTGCAAACTCTGACGTCAGGGCTGATATGATAGCCCAATAAAATAATGGTAGTTTTGTCAGACAAGTGGTGGGAGGTTTTTTTTTATTGTTTTATATTATGACTGTATTCCAGTGCGCTGAATCCGAAATTGACGTTTTCTGCTGTCCTAGGGTACGGCTTCACCCTTAAAAATTGAAAAAACCCTTAAATTTCATTAATTTTTGTTTTTGATTTTTCAATTGATATTGTTTATTTATGGGAAAAATATTCAGTTATAGATTATAGCCAATAAAATTACTTGGAAAATTTAAGGTCACATGTTGAATTTTGATCTATTCTTTTAGAGCTGATACATACGTACCAAAAAGAGGTAGATTAATTCAGTCTTTGAAAATTGAAGTCAAAACCTTTGGATTTCACAACAAGTAGGCTTACTTGGAATGTAGGCTAAATTAATGTGCTCTTGTGAAAATTCTTGTATAATAGGAATGTATGATCAATTTCGTATAAATTGCATTCACAATTTCATAAATTGGAGGATGGGGAGGGGGTCACCGGTAGGAAAATAGCCACGGGAAAAATAAATGAATAATAATAAATTTTTATTTCTTAGTAAGCAAACTAGTACAAACAAAACATTAAACCTCCACGAAATGTATACAATTAGGTACTCTAAAAACTATAGTTTAGATATGATTTCCAAATTTACTGAGAATAAGAGGCACTGCCAAGAAAATTCTATGTAGGAGATGCCATCAAAGTTCAAAAGTAAAAGTTAAACTTTGACTCGGCTTTTCTCCAGAAATAATCATTCAATATCCGCAAGATCAAAAGACATATACGTTATGGTCTTGATAATGCATAAAAAATCTGAGTATAACACTGTAGACTACATTTAAATATAAGATTGAAATAATATAGCTGACGTCAAATAGTTAGGCGGTTGGCAAATGACTATTATCAATTCTCAGCTCTCTCAGGACAATCGACGAGCTGTCAGAGAAAGTACATAGAAAAGAGAGTGACCTCATCTATACTTATTCGCCTTTGAAGACAGCTTCTGACTGTCCTGGCAGATTGATTGATTGATTTATTTATTTATTTCATGCCAGGTCTTGAAAAACCTATTGCATTTAAAACATATTACAATAACATTTACAATAATTATAAAATAATAATTAATATATTTTTAGCAGAGGTGAGTATTGATAACAGTCATTCGCCAACTGCCTAACTATTTGGCGTTAGCTGTACTGTAGACTACGTTAGTGAATAATAAGATCGAAGTCATGATTCCATTAAAAATGACTACAAACTATTATCGTAATCATATTGTTATCAACTGAGTTATATTATTGATTATTATATAATATATGTATACTTATACAATTATATCATAATTGTATAAAATACGTACATATATGTCCCCACTTGCACACAAGTCGCAACGAATGCCTTTATAACGCTTTTATAATGCTTCTATAGGCTTTTATTAAATGAATGAAGAGATAGAGGGAGTAAAGTGAGAGAAGAGATAGAAAGATGAGGATGGAGGGGGTATAAAAGTAAAGAGAGAAGATGATGAAAAGAATAAAATAAGAGAAAAGATAGAGAGAAGTAGAGAGAAGAGAGAGTAAAATGAGAGAAGGAAGAGAAAGCACAGGATAAAGAGGGTAAATGAGATAAGAGATAGAGAGAATAGTAAAATGAGAAAAGAGATAGGAAAAAGTGGATTGAAAAGTGAATGAGGCAGTGAAATGATTGAGAAGAATGAGAGAGAAGGATAAAGAGAATAAAACGTGAGAGGAGAGAGAGGAGAGGTTAAAGAGAGCGAAAGAGAGAGTAAAATGAGAGAAGGTGAATAGAATAACTTTATCCATGTACATTAATTATTATAGATAATAAAATATGACTACTTTCTTACAGCCTTGAAACGGCAAAGTTAGGACCAAGTCCTGCCTGACTCAGCCTGACTCCAGCTCGGTCAATATTGGTTCAAAAAATATTAATTTTGTCTCAAATTGTAGATCAGAATGTTTTCTACGATTGAGACTAAATCAATAATTTTTGAATCAATATTGACCGAGCAGAAGTCATTTTCTCATCTTGCCAGGGGGTCTTCTTTGCTTAGACAGACTATTATACTAGGCTACATCATCATTCTATAGTATTATTGCTGATAGAGATGTAAAGTCTCTCCAAGCAAAGAAGGCATTTTGGCGAGATGGGAAAATAACTTCCACTTGGACAATATCGGTTAAAAATCATAGATTTGGTCTCAAATTGTAGGAAACATTCTGATCTTCAATTTAAGACCAAAATTTTACTTTTTGAACGAATATTGACCAAGCTGGAGTCATTTCCCCATCTAGCCAGAATGTATTTCTTCCTTGCACAGACTACAGTAAATAGCGAGAAATTACTACAATGATTATCAGACTCTAAATGAGTGCAATTTCGCTTTCGTCAAATTAGATTAATTACTCATATCAGTCTCTTTATCCTGTTGGTCAAGTGTACCCATGTCACACTACGCCACTTCAGACGCGCGTTCGTAACAGCGCGTTAGGCTCATCAAATTTTTTTCCTATAGTATCAAATACGAGTGGCGCGTACCCCAGTCACACTACGCCAGATACCGGTAAATTATACAGAATATTTTACTTTATTAATAAATACAACATGGTTGTATAATGAAAACCAAGCTATTGTCATTTGCAACCTAATTCAAAGATCGGGCCGCGCCGCCTTGGTTTTATTTGAAATTTGTTAGACGACCACTTTGACGCCGTCTAGTTATAGTCAATTCCTTGTCAACGCATATAGTGGATTCATCACCTGGTACGAATTCAGTACGCCAACTGTACTAATCGAGGCACTGTATTAATCGAGACGCAGGGCTTCGATTAGTCCAGTGCCTCGATTAGTCCAGTTCTGGACTAATCGAGGCACTCGCTCATCTCATTGAAGAACTGGACTAATCGAGTCACTGTATTAATCGAACCCCTGCGCCTCGATTAGTCCAGGTGCCTCGATTAGTCCAGTTTTTCAGTTTCTTGTAGGATAGGGACTGGACTAATCGAGCACTGGACTAATCGAGTAATCCCCGTCAGCATACTATCAGCTGGTGTACTTGATAAAAGGCTTCTCATTAATTGAACATTTTATTTTAATAAATACAGTAGACCTGAAAAAATAAGTATTGAAAAATGTTTATTTTCCTTTATAATTTCAATGCATCTGGAAAAACAGAGTGAGTGGTTCAGTGCTCTTCTACTATATGGGAGACTCATTCACAATATTGGCCAGTTCTAAATCAAGTTTACTGAATCATTCAGGAGCATTAGTCATTTCATAACTCCAATTATCACCAGTTTGCACTAGTAGTATGTTGGTTGGTTACACCAACGCATCAATTGAGCTCTTTAATCCCATATACCTAAAATTATAGTACCGGTATCTACTTGATTGAATTTTGTACTCGTAATTTTACCATCTATGAAATCAAAAAAGACATTTTCTATGTAATAATGACTGATGCTTTCAGATATTGTTTCCTGGCATTTGGCTATGATGAGCGAGTTATTGCTTCAAGGGAGAACTGCAGACTGTTGCTTGTCCGGCTGAAAATGGATGGATGGGCTCTCGGAAAAACCAAAGTCTTTCTCAAATATTACCATGTAGAGTACCTAGCTAAGCTTTATGAAGAACAGGTAATAACTTCAATAACTTTGGGTTGGATACTTTTTGAAAAAAGAAATTCCTACTTATAGAACTCATTTTTAGATTATTATAATTTAATTTACATCATTTATAATTGTATCATCTTATCATAATAATTTCAGAAGCTTCAAACCTTGCCAGAAAATTGACAAAAGATTGTTATGAATGGATTTGAATTCCCCCTTGAAAAGTATATTATATAATCAATTGATATCGATTATATAACTATAATAATAATAATAATAATTTTGGGTACAATACAACAAGAAGGTAAACTCGTACGTTCAATAACAATCTTAAAAGTAATAATAAATGTGATTGAGTACAATCATTTTGCATAATTTTTCAAGAAAGACCACTGAGCTCACACCGTTCCTCTAATAATGCTTATCGATAGAAAACTACATGTTAATTCTGACGGAATAATACTGAGATCACATCATTTCTCTAATAATAATCATCATTGCTTATCGATAGAATAATACATGTTGCAATATTCTCGTTATGTCATTTTTCCGATTAGCACTAAGTTCACCTTCTCGCTACCCTTTTCTATCGAATAATTTTTGTTGTCATTTTCTCCTAGATGAGAAAGATAGTCCTGGTTCAAGCGGCGGTCAGGCGGTGGCTGGCGAAAACACGTTACCAAAAAGCACGCTGGGCAATGGCATCCAGCGTGGTGACTTTGCAGCGCTACGTCCGCGGCTGGATTGCACGCAAAACGACTGAAACCATCAAGTCAAAACGACACGCCAAGGACCAACAGATGATGAAGAAGAACAACAAGCTGGCGAGAGAGATAGAGGCGAACAACGAGGCCAATAAGGAGAATGACTTGACTCCCAATCAGATGGCCGAGTTCAGAAGTAGGAATATCAATTCTGAAGAGATACCCACACCGTGGGGAAATGTTCAGATGAAGCGGAAACTCTTCTGTCAACCCGAAAACAAAGATGAAGCTGCCACTGTCATACAGAGCCGTAAGTTGGATTGTGATTTTATTACTTTTTCAAGATTAAAAATTCTTTATTTGTCACCAAATTTGTTTCCAGATTGGTTTCAGTTTGCACTTTGTTTGTTTCTGAAATGCATTGTTATATTACATAACTCACATCTATAAAAAATATATTCGTATGGCTTTTATTGGTGAGGAAACTATCATGGGTAGTTTCACCTACAGTGGCTAAAGAAGGAGAGTCACTGTAGTTCCATCTAGCCAATATATTTATGTATGGTCAAATACTGTTCACCCATCCGAGAGCAGTCCACAGAGTGTTTTTGTCTCAGGTTGAAACTATTTATGAATAGATGATCAAGAATAGATATATCAAGTTTCTCTTGAATCATTATTGAAACGTTCAAAATAAATTGAGATTCTATTTCACTCTTAAGATTAAGTCTTATCTATCCTCAATCGTGAAACAAATATCTTTTGAACTTACAGATTTATTTTGTTTGTGATAATCTGGAGAATCTCTGTAAAAATGATATGCTTGTAATATCAATAAACAATCAAAAGTAAACCTCGCTCTTCGACTCAACATTAATTTTTCAATATCTTGATAACATATATATCAATTGAATAGATAATATTATTGAATAACAAACTCTATTACTCTGATTAATCTTCTATTATTACATTTTTCAGATTTTAGAGGTTATACCGTAAGAAGAAAGTATGGTCCAGAAGTAGCAAAAAGAAAGCAGTCAGTAGAGCAGGTATTGATTTTTTTCCTAAGAATAATTGAATTGCTTTAAAAAGCAGCAATATTGCAATATTGATTGTAATTGAAATTAATTAAAGGATGATTTTTTTTAACACAGTTGAATCCAGAAGCAGCAATATTTTACAATATTCCATGTCATCCTCTTTTTCGGAGATTGAAAAAGCGGCGTGTGAAATTTGTTCTAAAAATATGAAATTAATGCATTTTCAAATATTTTTGTCAGATACCTGATCAAAATTCAATATGCTATTTCTAGTCAGTTAATTGATTGTAAAACTTGTTTTTGTGATCAATTATCAATATTGTTTTGTGCAATCTTCTAAATGTAGCGTGATAATACATCACATTAGATATTGTCTATGTAAATATATTTATTGATGATAATCTCCAATAATAATAATAATAATCAGAACTTCGATTATACAATAATTTTGCTATTTCAATTTCATTATTTCAGAAAGCCGTTCTTGTTAATCCAGTGAATCGCCAATCCACTGATCGTCAAGCCCAATTAATAACTCTGTCTCAAGATGTAAGTTCCCACATACTACGGTATGCTAATAGCAGAATTTTTCTTTAAATAGAATAGCATTCTTTTGTCTTCTCTCCTGTAACCCATTCTCAATTTTTGAAGTCATTCTCTCAACAGAACGTTAACACAAAAATATAACTTTAGAGCATACATAAATTCTATTGTAATAATAATATTTAACTTAGAATATGTTGGAAAAACAACATAAATTTTCCAATGAGCTTTATTTAAAACTTTTAGCCTAGGAGAAGAATCGGCCGATTTTTTCAAAATATTCCCTACTGTATCCTTTCACATACGGTTCAATCTCATGTTCTGGAAATGATATCTCATTGTTACGGTTGTTATTGTTTGTTATAGGCTAATGCCAACATCCATCTCTTTTTCAGGTACATATGAAAAACCAGGATGTTCATAAATATCTTCGACAAAACAAGCAAGGAATAAGACTGAAAGAAGTTGAAGAAACAAAACGAAACTTTGTTGTTCCGGTATGGTTATTCTCTTTATTCTTTATTCTGAAAAAATTTGTCTTTTCTGTTCGTATTTTTGAATGTTTAAGAGATTATTTATAATTAAATACAACGTATATTCATCGAGAAATTCTTGATGATCATGAGAGTCAGATAATTCCTTATAGTCTTATAATTCCTCATAGTCTTATAATTCCTTGAGTTTCAAGGAATTGATGAGTCAATGGCTAAGGTAGATCGAGCTCATGAGCAAAGTTGCTTATTCTCAACTTTAAATTGAATTGATTTCCATTCCAAGATCTACTATACGTTGTTTTACGTTCATTCACATCATAGTTGTACATTCGTTCATTCATTAGGAGAATTTCCTTTTTGAGTTTTTCATTATAATAATTACCTTACTTCCAGCTTTTCATTCTCTTGGGATAGCTTTTTAATTCTTGGACTTTTGCAATTTGTTCGAGTATTATATTTTCTTCGTTTCTCAATATGTCTTTCTCTTTAAACATGGAAATGAATAACATGGGAATAATAAAGTAATTGTATTGTGAAGACAGTATTGTCTTCATATATTTATCATTGTCTGAAATTTTGCAAAGAGAATTTGTGTGATTGTAGTTGATGAACTCTTGAAAAGTCGTTTGATACCTTCCCCCTAATATAGGATGTTAGTTCAAGTTTCTCTTTGGAAGCATTCTGTTCCTCATTTGGAATCAAATAAATTATGATATTCATACTGAATTAAAGTGGCAAAATTGAGTTTAATCTACTAAGCACAATATTTCATGGCCAGCTCCAATGATTTACGGTGATAAATTAATTTTTTTTAAGTTGTGGTGAGGAACACAACTGAATCTGTGAGTTCATGAATTTCTGATCATCCATTAATTTTACTCACGCTCAAGTCCATAACATATTGGGAATGTGATCATCTTACTCAAAACAACAATAGATTTAAAACTTATAATGCTTAGTTAAGCTTTAGAGGTTGATTTTTAAGTGATGTATTCCTGTATTACAGAAAGCTGTTGTTCACGAAGTGGCCAAGAAGCATGGAGCTAGCAACAATAATTACTACCAATCTGTACAAGACGAGATGAACAGGTGAGCTGAGCTCGGTTGAATGACATTCTAAAAACCATTGAACATCATTCAATATTATTCATTTTTGTTTATTCCAGAAATTTTATTCGGTGTCGGAAAAAGTGATTTCTTATAAGATGAATAAGTGAGAACACAAATTAATGTTGTCGATTCCACCTTCTACGAAAACTAGTCTACTTAAAACCATATACTCGAGTTTCACTGTATCATATTGGCATCATCTCAAGTGGTAACTAAATAAACTAAGTCTTAAATGTACATTTTAAAGGTCTTTGCTAATTTTAATTCAACTTGTGTTCTCCACTAATTCACCTTAATATGGAGAGATTTCACGAAAATCTTAAACAAATCCACAATATCTGAAAAAAGTGTGAATTTGATCAAAAGTTATTTCTCACTGGAAAAATGAAATGAAAAGAAAATATCTTTTATTAGGTGGAGTTAGGACTGGGAAGTCCTTTCTACCACTCAACCTTAAAAATGCTGCTTCTGTAGGTATATAGACTGATATAGATATAGACTATCTAGACTGATACTGTATATAGACTGATATATCAGGTCATTGGCTTATTGCGAATTTCAATCTTTTCAAATTTAAAAATAGAAAATTCCAGTTTGAAAACTATTATATTGTCTTGAAATTCACCGTGAGTCAAAAGTGATCAGCTCCTGATAGCATTGATTGAAAAGTATTTAAGTATCATGCGTTATCAATTATAAACGTTTCCTGAAAACTTTATCTGATCATAAAATAAACATAAAAAACAATCAATAAACAATATAAATATTGTATCCAACTACAAACAATAAAGTTTTCCTTGTTGCGGTGTAGCATAGTCTATCAGGAATCAATTAAAAATAAAGTGCTATCAATTTGAAAAAAATCAATAGCCTACTGTCAAATATTTCCCATAGTCAAAGTTCGGTACTTCGTATCATCACCACAAAAAGTGATCTTGAGTATGAAATTTGTGTGTGTCTTGAAATGAATTGATTGGAGAAAACTTCAGATACTGTAGAATTCTGTTTATATTTAATACACTGATTATTTACAGTATTTCTTCAGGATCAGACGAAGAGCCATCCATGTGGGATTTACCTATTATTCAAATTGAGAATCAGCTACGACCTGAAAGGTATCGCTTGATTGCTCCCACAAAACTAGTTTGCTGTAACAAATGCAATCATGAGCACAAAATCCATCATAGCTTGAAAAAAAAATTAGCAACTCAGGCGAACCTTTGAACAAAATCATTCTTAGTGGGTAGTATTTGAGAAATAGCTAAATGTCATTGCCACCTCACGTTGCTTTATATGTTGTTTGGAAATATAGCCTAGTGAGTTTTAGTTTATAGGAACATGGAGTCTCTGCACAATCAACTAATTTTAACATTTTTTCAATCCCAAATGTTTATTAGTGACTCTCTTACTGTGTAAACTGGAGGGTTTCGCCTATAAATTCCCCAAACTAATATAATACTGTACAATTGAATGCTGAACTTCATTTTCCATCTTGCCTTATCTCATGTGTATTAATTTTGTGTATTTTTATGTAAGTTTTTACTATTCAGCAATTTGGCTCGCTCACTTCCGTTCATCTATCATTTAGAAAAAACTTCTATTGTAACGTTGTTAGTAGCCTATATGGTTGTTGTAACGTTGATTTGTGGTTTAAATTTTGTCAAATAATCAAAAAATATCTAGCATTTAATGGTAATTTGCCTATTTATAAGATTTTGAATAATATATTACTTCAATTTTCATTCACTTTTTAAGATGATAGAATCATTCTGAATTCAAAGAATATTCTATTGCATTCAAATTTGAACTGTTACTTGAACTTATCCATAGTTATCATATTTTAGTTTTTGGCTGTTATAAAAATACAAATATTCACTGATCTTTATTTTTGAATCTGATTTCACAGACCAAGAATGGTGATGTTGGATATGGGATCGGAACGGAAAGACCTCATGAACTGTGCTAGAAACAAAAATAAACCTCTATGGTCAGGTCCATCAGGGAATCCTAGGTAAGACGCACCTCGGTATTCATTCTTTTGGTAATTTCATTTTTGTATTTTCAAGACAACAGAACCACCCTCTTTTGTGAGGGAGAAATAAACAATTATGAATTTTTTCAATGTGGGAGAATGCCATTTACTTATGAATGGAGATACTACCCATTAGCAAAGAATCAACTATTCTCTTGAAATTTGAACTTTTACCAGAACTTAATAAAACACAGTTATCATATTTCAGTTTCAGGAAAATTTGCCATGTTAGGTATCTTTTTTTTATTGACAAGACGAGGGGTGAGGGGTCATAACTTTATTCACAAATACGTCATGCGTTTCAAGTTATTCTTGATTTGGAATTTAATATTTAACTGATATAAGAAATTTCGATCAGCTCTGATTCATCAACCGTATTCATTGAATAATTATCAATTATATAGACTTATGAAACATTGATTAATTTAGTATTTTTTTAATTTCTTGAAAAAAGTACATAGTATTAAAATTATAAATTTATATTTTCTCGCATTTTTCTTCCGCTTTACATTAAGGAAATGACTTTTGAACAGGTGAATGCTATTTTCATTTTAGTATGATCATGATAGTGTTTGCTATAGCCTACTGCACTAGAATACTTTTAATACTCGGGCTGTTACTGTAGTTTATTGGAGAGATTTCACTCCTACGTTGAGGTAATTTAACTTGAAAATCTAATTCTAGCAAAAAAGTCACTATACCGTATTTTTAATTCTATTTTGCAATTATTTGAACATTCAATCATACAGTGTAGCTGGTTTTACATGAATTTGATTATTGCTGTGCTTCGGTAATTTATCTTTCGGCTTCCTAGGTGAATTACAAGTCGAATATCATACCGTATATCGCTTGAATCCCCATTTATTTGTTTTAATTTGAAAATTCCCGAATACTGAATTTCTAATTCATTATGAGTCTATTGAGTGTACTCACAGTACTCACTCATATGTTTCTGAAATAACTTGAAGTATCTAGAACATATCTATTCATCAGGGTCATCTGTAAAATGAAGTTCCTATGTTTTCTTTCAAATACATAACTATATTAGCCTAAAGTATTCTTATTTAAGCTATACATTCAAGGAGGTTCCTTGTATACATCATATCAATTTAAATCTTGAAACTTCCGCAATTTTTCCATCCAATTCTCGTTTTTGTCCTAATATAAATTCTGTGGACGTTGCTCCAACCTTTCTATCTGAAGGATCAAAGGATACGGTAGCTTAATTACTTGACTTCATTGTTCATCATCGGTAGTACATGGCCTATTATTAGGCCACCCAAGTGTTCTTTTTGATTTCGAAAATGATGATAATAATTTCTTAGAGCTATGTTGTAAACTGTATAAGACACAATAGTCCAGCCAAAAGTTGCCAAATTTTTTCTGAGTTTGACGTCAAACAAGCGTTATCATAGAGAAACCTCTGGTCTGGACAATCCCCCTCTGCAGCGGTTTTGGATCATTTGTCTTATTTTGCTTGTTGTGTCATGAAATCAGTCAGAGTGATCTACGCTTCAAAACCAGAACCGATAATTATTTATTTATTCATTCATTTATTAATCATTTTAATTAATTATTAATTTGATTACAATAATACAATAAGGATTACAATAAATATGCATTTGCCCAAAACTTCTTCTTTCCCAATTCAGATTAGAATGAAGTTAAGGAGGAGTTTTATCGATCCCTCAAAGAGCACTTGATAAATGCTACATGAGAATAAATTTTGTTGAGCATCATTTGTGGAAGAGTTTGGAAAAAACGACAATTGAATGAGAAAATAGCGGGAGTTTTATGGTTTCATCAATATATAATGTATAAAAATATACATGTCATCTATTTATAAAAAACATGAGAAAGTTATTCTACATATGACCTGAATAGTTAGCTAGTCCTGGAAATAGTCTAATAGTAGCCTAAATATAGATCCAACTTATTTTCTATCAATAGTCGATAGACAATACCAGTGGACTGGAACTTGTATAAAAATCATCTAGTATGTTAAATCACAAGCCTTTCACGTAACTTATTCAATAAATTGATTGTTGTATTTAAATCAATGATTTGATTAAGTTATAAAAATATTGTTTAATTTGATTATATTTTGATCATCTGTAGACAATTTTTGTATAGTTTTGTATAAATCCATATCATACAGGTGTAAATTTTTGACAATATTAGACATAATATACAACAAACATGAAATACCTCGTACCATAACTTACTATGTCCTTAGAAGTTAATTTACTGTGTTTTGATCATTGCTATCCCCTCACTTTCAAATGTAGGCTAAGCAATTTTATAAAATAATAATAGATTGATTTAATTTGTTTTTTAGAAATAATATGCAACAGACTGACGATCTCAACGGACCCTACAACTTCCGCAAGTTTCTGAGGCCAACCGAACACCTCCCGACGGAATCTCTGCGAAAACGACTGGGAGGAAGGTGTCGTGTACCAAACTTGAAGGCCTTGTGAATGACTACAATAATTTAGATACGATTCAGATTCTAGTCATCATCATCACTTATTTTTAATATAATTGCATTGTACCCTTTAAGTGTTGTAGTTAATTTCGTATTGTAATCAGGGGCCTGTTTCATAGAAAAGTAGAAGTCGTTTAGAACAAGAAACAGTCGAACACACTCTTAGCATTTAACACTTAGGGACTCTTAACACTCTACATTCTGTAGATTATTTTACAATTCTTATGAAATCAGTAAAACAGAACTAGTTGTTCTCTAAAGAAATATAAATAATGTAAAACAGAGAAATTCTGACTCAAATTATAGACTTATCAAATTGTTTATACTTCTCATATCAAAGAGCAATAACATTGATAATTTAAACAGAATAAAAACAAATATTCTTAGATAATGGAAAATATAATAATAATATATTTTTTTAATTAGAACATGAAATCATGAATTTTAGATTCATTGTATGTCATTATCTTTCCATGTGTAGTAATTTACTGTATATGATGTTTCTGTTTTTTCCTCTCATGCCAGATCATTTTCATGAAGCAGGTCCAAGATAATTACAACACTCAATTACCATAACATGAATGTGATTCAAGAATTTTTTTATTTTGTACATAACGAGTGTTCATTCAAATGTATCAGGGACCACAATTCTTACTTGACTTACTTGACTACCATTAATTGTAACCCGGAGTGCTTTTCAAAGTATCTCATAATCTGATTCCAATCCTTTTTTACATCACTTATCAGTTTTATATTATTCATAAAACTTTTCAAATAGAAGCCATTTATTTACATTTTTGTCATTGCATCACTTATTCAATTCTAATAAGTTTAAGTAATTTACATATATGTACAAATCATGTCAATTATCCCAGAAGAAAGTATATTATAGTATTTTTGAACTTTCCTTTGATTTGATAAAAATTTAATGATTTGAACCTACTATTGTATCTTCTACTGTACTGCACTTCACCTGTTTCATGGGCAAGAGCCGCTGTGGTACAGTTAAGGAACTATAAATGACTTATTATAGAGCCCTAGGTACAGTGATACAGATGTAATTGCGTCATTTTATTGATTTCACTTTTGTGATACGGTACATACTATTTCCTTGAAGGAAGAAAATAATTATCATGTCGGTATGTCAATTATTTATCCAGTGATAATGAATATTGTAACATCTAGATAAACTTACAATATTCTGGTAGATACAATTATCATTTATTCAATCTGATTATGTTCCACAAATAAGAAAGTAAATAAACTTTTTTCAAAGAGATTGTTTTAAAGATGAAGATGAACTCATTTAATTCTCTCGAACGAAATTTATAATTAGTTTTTCAAAAGTTTAGGTTACTAAAATTATCAGATCTTCAAAACTTTTAAATTTACATACTACCTACTGTAGTTATATCTTTATTGAAATTGAATTCAACCTGAAGGATACAGCAACGTTTGAATTCACCATACTTGAGTTTCTTTATTTTCAATGCTAATTCATGTAGCCTGCATCACCATACCCCTAAGTTTTTGTGTGATTGCCCCATTTATTTAAAATATATTCAGTACACATTTCAAGTTTATAACATTCAGATAGAAATCCAAGTAGGAGAAAAAAATGTATGTAGACAATTTCTTGTTCATTATTGATAGCTGTTTCCTCGAAAATGATGTTTGCTACTTCCAAAATTTGCATTTAATAACTCTATGATCGCATCGTTTTTCAAAAATGTCGATGTTTATATATATATGAATCTCAAACCAAAGACTATTAATATTAGGATAAGATTACATATTTGTAGAACTTATTAGTCATGTTGTGAAATGCTGTTACTTTGTTCGAATAGTTTATCCAAACCTTTGTTATTGTTCTAGTGTACGTTATATTTGTAAAATAAAAATTGTATTCTGCTGTGTAAATTATGGTAAATAACTGGAATTATACTTCAATTTTGTCAAAATATTAATTCTCCCATCCATATTCTTCAAGAAAATATTACTTTCTGAAATTTATGCCGATTTTGGAAATTTTCATGAGAATAATATTCTGTGAAATGTGAAAGGTTCCAAACTAGTAGGTAGTAGGGACAAATGTCTTCATTGGAATAAAAGTGGTCCAGGTGTGTCTGGTGGAATTCAGAGATAAATAGCGATAGGCCTAACTAAGAAGCTGATTAAACTATTATCAAAGAATATGTATACTTTATATTCACTATTTATATAGATTGAACTCTATCCACTATCATGATTTTTGGTTAATTATTCGAAATAATACTTGATACACATCATCTATTGGTAATGACAATTTAGGGAAATAATTTCTATTTTTAGAAAAAACTTATCTGCGGAAGGTGAATTGAACGATCTCTACTTTTTTATGGATTCGACTTGTATTGTTTTTACTACAATGATAATATTTTATTTGAAGTATTCAATTAAGAATAAGTCTCTGAAATACCTAGTTGGAACAAACATGGGAAACAAAAGAAGTGAATAACTCAGCAAGCGTCGTATCTGATATCTCAATAAAGATTCAATTAAGAATTCCAGTCAAGGACTTATGTGATGTGATCATTAATCTTGAGAAAAATAATCTTCTAAGTATTTATTTTTACAGAATGATATGGAAAATTTGGATTAGTGCACTGTACCTACAGATATGATGAAAACTCTCAATGAATATTTTTGTGGTGGAATAATAACTAGGGAAGCGCATGCAGGTGAGGCAGCCGCAAATTGAGCGGAGCGAGCTTTCTTTTTGTCCAAAAGTTTTTGAAGCGTAGACTTGAAAATTTGATCCTGGTATTTTAAGTCTAGCTGATGGTGAAAGTGGCTCATTCTATTACCATGTAATGTTATGAAATGAGAATATAAAATAGGAGCAACAACCTTTAAGTGAATGTTTCTGAAGTGAGTGTTTATTTTGATAGAATAAGGCAAGATGAGAAAATGACTCCAGCTTGGTCAATATTGGTTAAAAAAATATTGATTGGGCTCAAATTGAAGGTCAGAATGTTTCCTACAATTGAGACAAAATCAATAATTTTCAAACAATATTGACCGAGCTGGAGTCATTTTATCTATGAGTGGTTCAACTTTGAAAATACAGCATTTGACGTACCTTTTTTGGTCTCAAATGTGCTCTGATAAATAATTATTCAGTAGCAAATTATAAAGGAAAATCAATATAAACTTGAAAAATCGCAAAAAAATAAGCCTATTGGATGAAATTTGGGCAAAATTTTTGTGTATTTCCACAACAAGCTTCCATTGTTTGTTAGCATGTTGAGAAATATTGAATGGATGCAAATAAATAAATAATTTTATTGATAAAGACATCAGGTAAAAAACCCATTTTGCCTCCTTCAACAGTACAATATAGTAAATTATTTTTAATTTTAACATAAATTTTAAATTTCAAATTTTAATCTTAATTTAATTTTAAATTTTAAATTTTAAATTTTAAATTTTAAATTTTAAATTTTAAATTTTAAATTTTAAATTTTAAATTTTAAATTTAAATTTTAAATTTTTAATTCTTAATTTAATTTTTCTTAAACCAAACAAATTTTAAAAGGTCGTTTATTTCTTTTATTTCTGTAAAATAATATTGGAAGTTGTTCTAAGTTGAAAATAATCGGCAAAAAAAAATGTTCTGCTCAGGTTTCGAACCCCCCCTGATTTGGAGGCAGTTGAAATAGTAGTCCACGTCGCTAACCACTACTGAATATGAGGTTTCGATAAGGAGCCGATTCTGCCAGTGATACCAACATGATTTCAAGAGCATAATAGACTTTTCTGACCAGGAACGTTTGACTCAAAAACTGATGTTAGGTTGCAATCCTGCAGTGCAGAGAGCATGAATATAGCATGAATAATGTGTATAGTAATAGTGTGTAAGCAATCCTTTTTTTCCTTTTTTCGTCCTTCATATGCAAATTTTCAAAATGCTCTATAGCCTATAACCTGGGCGTCCATGTCTACTATCACCATGGCAAGTTTGAATTTAATCGGTCGAGCGGTTCCGGAGGAGTAGTTATACAAAGAGTGACTTTCCTAATCCATTAGAGCTTCGCTTTGCTCCGCTCAATAATAATAGAGTTCAACTTTGTAGGCCCAAATTCGAATCCGTTTTAATTTCCACTCCCAAAAATTGAAAATTGAATCGTAAATGTGTATGTGTATGATACTCATAGCCTACACATATATTAGTGATAATATACGGTACCTACTCTCAGAAAATGTTCCCCCGACTCATCGATAGAATGATATTTTGTATATTGAACAGTATACCGTACCATATAATTGCAATCATTGTATATAACAATCTCAATACAGTATAATATAATACAATTAAAACATTTTCAATAAATTAATATTGAACGCCATAAACATGAAATTTTTTGATAAATGATGCGGTATTATTTAATTCACATCAGGTACCGTACTGAATAATTTAATCATAGTTATGACAAACTCAGCCGTTGGTCAAGGAACCAAACTCTGGTAAACGTAGGTTATGAAAAACTCGAACCTATTAATGAATTGAATAGTGAATTTTTGCAACTGAAATGATTAGCTGTAGGTATACAGTATAGTTGATATCACAAAATCCTATTCCTTTCCATCTTATATAAAAATAAGTTTTTGCTGAGGAGAATAATTAAATTTATTCTTTTATATATGAGGCTAGCTATTATAAAATATACAGTAGTATGTATTATACGGTACCTACTTATAGAAATAATAATTTAGCAGAATTCAACACTCAATGGGAATATGATGAGATTTTTCCAAACTATTCTTATTTCATAGTAAATTATTCTACAAATGCATGAATTGATATACGATAGGCTACCATAAATAGCCTACTATATTGAAAACAATAAGGCCTCCATAAAAGGATGGCCTGCTCATATTAGATGGATATTCCGCGAATTTTATTAGAATCAGGAGTTGCCATATCTATTCTTAGAGGCATACGGGGCACTATGAGGTAATATCCCTCCATCGGGAGCTGTTGAGACTTCAAAGTACTAGTGGGCTCATGAGCTCATTGAGACTCAAAAGTACTCCGGACTCAAAGGTATAATTGGATTTTCATGTCTTAGTTCGTATATTTATATTCTGAACACTTGTAATCCATACATTTTGGTACCGTATGTTTCAACAAATAAAAATAACAAATACTACACCAAATTTTGATTGTGAGTAAAAATTTTCTATAATATATGGATTCATAATTTAAATAAATTGATGTGCTGAGGTTGAAAAAATTTTTTAGAATTGTTGAGAATTTCCAATAAAAATCTATCATAGAAACTAAGTTTCCATTGCCAAAAAGTTCGATCAAGATGATTATTAAGTTAGTTAACTGCAAATTTTTAATGTTGCAGCTTGGATTATAGATTTGACCACTATGGGCTACAATAATTTCCTTAAAAATTCATTACATAGCCTATTCTCAATATGTGTCTGTAAATGAAAGAGCAGGAGCAGCAGCTCACATCCTGACGAGCTAATATGGACACTATATAAGGCTCTGCCTTTATCTGGTATAGTCTATAGGCATAGAGTACATCTGTTCTTCCCGCATCTTTGTTGTGGATCTAGTAGGCCAAAAGGGGGTCTAGCGTTGGGA